>CM059803.1:1200000-1687500 GCA_030435695.1 Brachymystax lenok tsinlingensis | reverse complement strand
TACCCATCGCTTCCTTTAGATGTCAACAGTCTCGAGACAGTGTAATTTTTCAATTTAGATGCTTTAGACCAGAGAATAAGAGCAAACCAGGAAGTGACCTTTTTATGTAAACAGTACCAAGTGCGCATGCCCGACAAGGCACGCTGTGTCTTTTTTTACCGTCTTTATCGATCAGTTTATATTCCGGTTGATTTATAATAGTAAATATACGTAAAAGTGTTCCTAAGGATACATTTAAAACTATGTTTGATTGTTCTTGGACAAGTTTATAGGTATAAGATGAACGAGTTTGCGTCACGTTTCAATGGAGTAGTGGAGGCTGTCGTTTCTGATTATAACGCGCGAACCAAATGGAGGATTTATGGATAAAATACATGACTTTTTCTAACAAAAGAACCATGGATTGTCTTCGTTGGACACTTAGGATGACCTCAGCAGAAGTTCTTCAACAGGTAATTGATTTGTTTTCGCTGTGAAATGTGTTATGTGTGTGCCGTGATGGCTAATCGATTCATGGCTATGGGAAAAATATGTGAGGTGCTACCCTCAAACAATCAAATGTGCTGCTTTCGCCGTAAAGCCTTTTTGAAATCTGACAACGCTGTGATATTGCCAAGAAACAGAGCTTTTGATGAGTATGGAACACTTGTATATTGGTGGATGTTTAATAATTCAACTTTTGGATTTTGAATTTGGCGCCTTACATTTCACCTGGTAGTGTCGGGAGCAGCCCGCTAGCGATCCCTGAGAGGTTAACTTATTCCACATTTTGTTGTGTTACAGCCTGAATTAAAAATGCATTAAATATATGTTTCTTCTCCACCATCCACACACAATACCCCATAATGACAAAGGCCACTCAGGAACATTCAATGTCATCTTGATAAGGAATTACAGCATATATTTTGACCTTGTGTTTTAGGTTATTGTCCTGCTGAAAGGTGAATTAGTCTCTTAGTGTTTGTTGGAAAGCAGACTGAACCACGTTTTCCTCTAGGATTTTGCCTGTGCTTAGCTCTATTCCATTAACCTCTTAAGCAGCATTAAGGAGCGCTGGGACGCTAGCGCCCCGTTCTCGACACTACCCGGTGAAATGTAAGGTGCCAAATTCAAAATCCAAAAGTTTAATTATTAAACATTCATCAATATACAAGTGTTGCATAGTCATCAAAAGCTCTGATTCTTGGCAATATCACAGCGTTGTCGGATTTCAAAAAGGCTTTACGGCGAAAGCACAACATTTGATTGTTTGAGGGTAGCACCTCACATATTTTCCACATTAGCATAAATTCATTTCCAGCGCGGGTCACACAAAACCCATATAAGAGCTAAAATAAATCACTTACCTTTCGAAGAACCTCCGCTGAGGGCATCCCAAGTGTCCAAGGAAGACATCCAATGGTTCTTTTGTTAGAAAAAGTCAATTATTATATCCATAAATCTCCGTTTGGTTGGTGCGTTATGTTCAGAAAATCCACCGTCGAGTCACTCATTGAACTGTGAAGAGTATGCGTTCAAACTATACCTATCAACTTTTCCCCAAAAAATCTAACATAATTTATAATGTATCCTTAGGTACACTTTTATGTATATTTACTATAATATTTCAACCGGATGATACCCTGAATGATAGGAAAGGGAAAACCAAAGAGCGCTCGAGACCGTGAACGCGCATGTCATTCTATTGACTTCTTGGGTCCACTTCTAAATTCTTCTTCTATTCGCTTCTAATTCAACCTAACGTCATGAAAGTGGAAGCCATAGGTACTGCAGTCTGAGTCCTAGATAACAGCAAATCCCATAGGCAGCCAGGAGAAAAAGGTCATCTAAAAAAAAACAGCAAATCCGGATGGATTTTCCTCTGGTTTTCACCTGCTATATCAGTTCTGTTATACTCGCAGACATTATTTTAACAGTTTTGGAAACTTCAGAGTGTTTCCTATCCAATAGTACTAATTATGTGCATATCCTAGTTTCTGGGCCTGAGTGGCAGGTAATTTACTTTGGGCACGCCAGACTCTCCAAAACCGACACATCGGCTGCCGCTCCCGAAGAGGTTAATTTTTATCCTAAAAAAGCTCCCTAGTCTTTGCCAATGACAAACACACCCATAACATGATGCAGACACCACCATGCTTTAAAATATGAGGAGTGGTACTCAGTGATGTGTTGTGTTGGATTTGCCCCAAACATAATGCTTTGTATTCGGGACATGAAGTAAATTTCTTTGCAACATTTATTGCAGTTTTACTTTAGTGCCTTATTGCAAACAGGATGCATGTTTTGGAATAGTTGTATTCTGTGCAGGCTTCCTTCTTTTCACTCTGTCATTAGGTTAGGATTGAGGAGTAAGTAAAATGTTGTTGATCCATCCTCCGTTTTCTACTATCACAGCCATTCAACTCTGAAACTGTTTTAAAGTCACCATTGGCCTCCTGTTGATATCCCTGTGCGGTTTCCTTCCTCTCAGGAAACTGAGTTAGGAAGGACGCCTGTATCTTTTTAGTGACTGAGTGTATTAATCAGGGGCGCTACTTTCACTGGGGACAGGGGACACATGTCCCCCCACATTCTGAAATTGCATTTCTGCCCCCCCAGTTTCATCATTGGAATGTGATACAAAACTGGGCAACAGTGTGCTTTAGGACCATGCGGACGCCTCCGAGCGGTCGGGTAGGCTGTTTGGAGTGTTTATCAGACTGGATAAAAAAATGTACATGTAAAATGTATGTTTCCCCACATCTAAAACCAAAGTTGAGCCCCGGGTTTTGATTCACCATCCAAAGTGTAATTAATAACTTCACCATGTGGCCAAGGGATATTCAATGTCTGCTTTCTACCAATAGGTGCCCTTCTTTCCGAGGCATTGGAAAAACTCCCTCGACTGAGGGACCTTACAGATAATTATATGAGTGGGGTACAGAGATGAGGTTGGGAAAATAATTTGAAACACTCTTATTGTACACAAAGTGAGTCCATGCAACTAATGTGACTTGTTAAGCAATTTTTTATTCCTGAACTTAAGTGGTTGAATACTTATCGACTCAAGACATTTCAGCTTTTCATCTTTTATTTCTAAAAACATAATTCCACCTTCACATTACGGGGTATTGTGTGTAGGCTAGTCACACAAAATCGTAATTCATTATTTTTTTTTATTCAGGCTGTAGCACAACAATGTGGAAAAAGTGATTCACAGCACTTTACTTTTTCCACATTTTGTTGTGTTACAAAATGAATATAGTCAACAATCAGACTATTCTTAATTTAATATTTTCTTTACATATACTAAATAAAATGTCCGTGAAATTTGTTTTGTTTTGGAATGGACCATTACCATGCACCTTTATCAAAACAGGGTGAATGGAATGAATGGACGATGCTTTTCCCGTGGCTCATTTTCATGCCAGCAAGGTAGGCTATACTCCTGTTGTAAAGCGAAGCAATGTGCTTAATATTAGGAAAGTTGAGAAATAAATATAGGCCTAGCTTATAGAAAGCTGATGGGATCCTCCTCTTTTTAGTAGAGGCCATCAATACTCTGTTTTCTCGCGCAGTTGCATAGCCTATAGAAATGTTGTGCCTCGTGATGTCATGGGCTCTCATAAAGTGTTTAATTTGATTTTCGATTACACTTGCATTGATGTCAGAGTGATTATAGGGACAATGGAGTGCTGAGTACCAGGCAGTTGGAAAGTTTGGTAGGCTACCGATGACCATCAGCAGCATCAGAGCTTGGAGAAGCCTAGTTACCATGACTAAACGGTCACTTGGAATGATGTCATGACTGGTGACCACCTGTGCACTAAATGCACTGTATTTCCTTCAGTCATCTTCTCTCCATCTCCCCATCCCCTCCATCCATCTCTCTCTCTCTCTCCATCTCTCAACATGTACTTACACAGCCAGATCCCATCCATTCTGAACGGCAGACAGTCCACTCAGTGTGCAGTGAGTGACAGCTAGAGAGGCTGTAAAGGTGAGTGCACACGCAGGAGGCAAACCTCCACATAGTAGCCTACACCTCCTCACAGAACGCACACATACACTTGCACGCGCACACAAAACCCTTTCATACACAATATCTGCTTTTCAAATAAATAATTATTTGTTACATGAAATCTATTTGAGACGTTTTTATGTTTGAAATTTGAAGTATTATGTTTATAAGTGCAGAAGGGGCTAAAGGGGAAATCACTATTGTTTTTCTATCCAATCTGCTTTGGAACATTATAAGACCAGTGAGACCAGTTTATTTTGCATGATGTAATAGGACTGAATGAGAGGAGAGAGAGAGAGAGGACATGGATGGAGCGAGAAGCCTTCCAGCTTCTCCAGAGCCCATGTCTCTGTGCCCATTCACTATACAGCTTTATTTAGCAAGCCACTGGGAATGAAGACAGCCATCCCCAGAACGAGGGCACTAGACAGCGAAAGAGAGGCAGTGAGAGAGAGAGAGAGAGAGAGAGAGAGAGAGAGAGACAGAGAAATTAAAATACATAAATGTTTATTAAGAGGGAGAGGGGCTCGCGTTCCGCACCGCGTCGGTATCTGACTTGGTGTAAATGATTTTCACCTCTGCCACGGGTGCAGCCTCCCAACATATATCACCCGATTACTCCCAGTCCGCTCAGTGCTCCTAGTCATTAGCCAGTGAATTAACTGCAATCCACGGTGCTATTAATCACAAAGACAAAAGTGTTAGCACAGCCACTGACCTGACTGGAGAACTGGGACCACGCTGAGGAGGGGGAGGGGGAGAGAGAAAAGGAGAAGGTACGATGGATGGATGGATGATGAAAGTGAACAATAAATGATAGAAGAGAAGAGATAGAGAACGGATAAGAATGAATAGAACAGTAAAATGCAAGAGAAAGAGAAATAGGGAGAGAGAATAAGAGCACCCCAAAGACTGGGACAGAAGGACATACTTTACATGGTACAGCCATCAGTTCCAACGCACACAAACACACACAAACACACACACGCATGTGGTTATGTCTGTAGAGACACTGACTAACTGGCCAGGCCTGGGGCCAAGAGGCAGAACACTTCTCAGGGAAATATTAGGGACACAGAGAGGAAATCTGCTCGCTCAGACCAAAAGCAATAGCCATTATTGAACATTCGGCCCTATATTTCAAACAATCCCGGTGCCAAGATACAGAGTAATGTCCACAAATGTGTTGAGTGAAAAATGTAGTAAATAACTGCAAAGTTCTGACAGAGTAATAAGACACACACACAAACACAGAAATAACATTCCAGGAGAATGGTGTATGTGTGTTTGTTTGTGTATTTATTTGTATTGGTACTCTTCGTGGTGTCCAGCAACGTTAAGGCAGTTATATACAATTTAAAATATGACATGCCATTACATTTCATAAAACTTTTACAACACATTAAGTGTGTTCCCTCAGGCCACTACTCTACTATCTACAAAATCCATGTGTACGTGTGTGTAGAGTGCGTGTCTTATCATGTGTATGTGTGTCTGTGCCTGTGTGTCCCCGTTGTTCCATAAGGTGTATTTTATTTGTTTGTTTTTTAAATCTGATTCTACTGCTTGCATCAGTTACCTGATGTAGTCATGGCTCTATGTAGTACTGTGCGCCTCCCATAGTCTGTTCTGGAAGTGGGGATTGTGAAGAGACCTCTGGTGGCATGTCTTGTGGGGTATGAACGGGTGTCTGAGCTGTGTGCCAGAAGTTTAAACAGACAGCATGGTGCATTCAGCTTGTCAACACTTCTTACGAAAACAAGTAGTGATGAAGTCAGTCTCTCCTCCACTTGGAGCCAGGAGAGATTGACATGCATATTATTAATGTTAGCTCTCCTTGTACTTTTAAGGGCCAGCCGTGCTGCCCTGTTCTGAGTGTGTGTGTTTGTGTGTGTAAATGTGTAAATGTGTCTCTGTGTGTGTCTGAGCACTTGAGAAAAAGTGTGAAAGCGGTCTCAGGAAACGCGTAATCGGCCGCGAACAGCCATCGATCGATCATCAAATATGTTAAATGACATTTTTTGGGAAATTGGATATTAATTTGGTTCTGTTTTTCATTTCTCTCCCCCCTACAGCTATAGCTAGCTGAGGCCAGAGTCAGCCTTTAATAAAATATTTTATTTCAATGGGAAAACCTGGTTACTGCCTGGCATACCACCCCAACAGATCCACAGATGATGCAATCTCTACTGCACTCCACACTGCCGTTTCCTACCTGGACAAAAATAACACCTATGTGAGAATGCTATTCATTGACCACAGCTCAGCGTTCAACACCATAGTGCCCTCAAAGCTCATCGCTAAACTAAGGACCCTGGGACTAAACACCTCCCTCTGCAACTGGATCCTGGACTTCCTGACGGGCAGCCCCCAGGTGATAAGAGTAGGGAACAACACATCCGCCACGCTGATCTTCAACACAGGGGCCCCTCAGGGGTGCGTGCTCAGTCCCCTCCTGCACTCCCTGTTCACTCATGACTGCATGGCGAGGCACGACTCCAACACCATCATGGCGAGGCACGACTCCAACACCAACACCATCCAACACCAACACCAAGTTTGCCGATGACACAACAGTGGTAGGCCTGATCACCAACAACGATGAGACAGCCTATAGGGAGGAGGTCAGAGATCTGTCCGTGTGGTGCCAGGACAACAACCTCTCGAGAGACCAGGGACCGAGGGAACAGGGATAAAGGGACCAGGGATAAAGGGATAGAGGGGCCAAAACTAGAGGGACCAGAGCTGGAGGGACCAGGGACAGAGGGACCAGAACTAGAGGGACTAGAGCTAGAGGGAGCAGAGCTAGAGGGACTAGAGCTAGAGGGAGCAGAGCTAGAGGGACCAGAGCTGGAGGGACCAGAGCTGGAGGGACCAGATCTGGAGGGACCAGGGATAGAGGGACCAGAACTAGAAGGACCAGAGCTAGAGGGACCAAGGATAGAGCGACCAGGGATAGAGACCCCAGCTCTAGAAGGACCAGAGCTAGAGGGACCAGAGCTAGTGAGACCAGAGCTATAGGGACCAGAGCTAGTGAGACCAGAGCTAGAGGGACCAGAGCTAGAAGGACCAGAGCTAGAGGGACCGGAGCTAGTGGGACCGGAGCTAGAGGGACTGGAGCAAGAGGGACCAGGGATAGAGGGACCAGGGATAGAGGGACCAGAACTAGAGGGACTAGAGCTAGAAGTACCAGAGCTAGAGGGACCAGAGCTAGAGGGACTAGAGCTAGAGGGACCAGAGGTAGAGGGACCAGAGCTGGAGGGACCAGAGCTGGAGGGACCAGGGATAGAGGGACCAGAACTAGAGGGACTAGAGCTAGAAGTACCAGAGCTAGAGGGACCAGAGCTAGAGGGACTAGAGCTAGAGGGACCAGAGGTAGAGGGACCAGAGCTGGAGGGACCAGAGCTGGAGGGACCAGGGATAGAGGGACCAGAACTATAAGGACCAGAGCTAGAGGGACCAGAGCTAGATGGACCGGAGCTGGAGGAACAAGGGATAAAGGGACCAGAGCTAGAGGGACCAGAACTAGAAGGACCAGAGCTAGAGAGACCAAGGATAGAGCGACCAGGGATAGAGACCCCAGCTCTAGAAGGACCAGAGCTAGAGGGACCAGAGCTAGAGGGACTGGAGTTAGAAGGACCGGAGCTAGAGGGACCAGAGCTAGAGGGACCAGAGCTAGAAGGACCAGAGCTGGAGGGACCAAGGATAGAGGGACCAGAACTAGAAGGACCAGAGCTAGAGGGACCAGAGCTAGAGGGACCGGAGCTGGAGGAACCAGGGATAAAGGGACCAGAGCTAGAGGGACTAGAACGACCAGAGCTTAAGGGAACAGAGCTCGAGGGACCAGAAGTGGAGGAACCAGGGATAGAGGGACCAGAACTAGAAGGACCAGAGCTAGAGGGACCAGAGCTAGAGTGACAAGGGATATAGGGACCAGAACTAGAAGGTACAAGGATAGAGGAACCAGGGCTGGAGGGACCAGAACTAGAAGTACCAGAGCTAGAGGGACTAGAGCTAGAGGGACCAGAGCTAGAGGGACCAGAGCTAGAAGGACCAGAGCTAGAGGGACCAGAGCTAGAGGGACCAGAGCTAGAGGGACCAGGGATAGAGGGACCAGAACTAGAAAGACCAGAGCTAGAGGGACCAGAGCTAGAGGGACCGGAGCTGGAGGAACCAGGGATAAAGGGACCAGAGCTAGAGGAACCAGAACTAGAAGGACCAGAGCTTAAGGGAACAGAGCTCGAGGGACCAGAAGTGGAGGAACCAGGGATAGAGGGACCAGAACTTGAAGGACCAGATCTAGAGTGACAAGGGATATAGGGACCAGAACTAGAAGGACCCAGGATAGAGGAACCAGGGATTGAGGGACCAGAACTAGAGGGACCAGAGCTAGAGAGATTGGAGCTGGAGGGACCAGAGCTAGAAATTATACAGTGACTATTGTGTTAAAGTGCAGACTGTCAGCTTTAAAATGAGGGTATTTTTATCCATACCGGGTGAACCGTATAGAAAATACACCACTTTTTGTACATAGTCTGAGTCTGCACCTTCACCTCATTGTCATTGTATCATTTCAAATCCAAAATGCTGGAGTCCAGAGCCCAAACAACCGTCCCAATAGTTTTGGAGCTTACTGTATATGATATGTATACTGGTATGTTCCATACCTCCATGTGGTCATATACAATCCATAAGCATAATGAACCAGATCCAAGTGTTCTAGTGGCACTGCTAGAAGCTGATGTGTCACTCCCTGGCTTCTACTCCAGCTGAGTAGAAAAAACACACACACAGTAGCAGCAGAAGTAGCAGTGGTCTGTGGAGTAAGCCATCTTGCTTGGTGGTGGGAAGGAAGAGTGGGAAACAGATGGGAAGGAAGGCAGGAGAATGGGCAACAAGTGTAGAGGAGAAGGGAGAGAGGTAACAATAATGCCGGGCCCTCTACCCCCTCCACGAGCCTCGAGTCGAGAAGCGGACGAGCGGAGACATACACACAATTACCCGGCCGGCACACAATACTGTATACAGCGCCGCCAAACAATGGGCCCTCTACAAAGAATTCTGGGAACGGGGGCACGGCTCACTTCTCCCCCGGCCCGCAACGGAGGGCCCCGTCCCAGCACTCTCTCAGGGCCCCGTCCCAGCACTGAGACTAAGTGGTGCCACGTGGTGGGTGAGTATGTTTGTGTGTGCCCCCTCTTTTTCCTACGCCTAAATAATGCTCTACTTTGCCCCTAGTGTGTGTGTGTGTCTGTCTGACCTCAGTGTCAGCTGTGTGTGTATATTTGTGTGTGTGTTTGTGTGTGTGTGAGAGAGCACTACGTCGAGACAACAACAGCGACAGGTAGAGATTTTTCCCTGTAAAGGGGTCGCAGGCATTGGCGTTGGGGGTGAACGGCACGTTTGGAGATAATTGGCTGGTAGCTCAGGTGGCCTTCCCCTGGTGCAATGGGAGCGACGCCAGCCTCCCTCTCTTCTCAGTCTCTGTTATCTGGCTGACGAGCTAAGTGTGGTGCAGCAGGTGACATCCCAAATAAGGCTGCTGCTCTCTAGGGCCTCTGGGGGAGCGCTGCACAGTCCCCACTATTAGTCATCGTCCAGACAGGGGCCCTCTCAGGGACCCAGCAAGAGAGAGAGAGAGAGAGAGAGAGTGTGGAAACAAGCACAGCCCGCCCCCTACACACACAGGCCTCTCTCTCAAAAAGATGTCTGACCTCAATGAGACTACCCTGCTTAATTATTCCTCTGTTGTTGTTGTTGTTTTTCCTGACTCTTTTGTTGAGATCCACAGCAGTATGGCATTGCTTTCTGCGCCCCTCCAGAGACAAAGCTTTGTCTAATTAGATCGGAAGTGAGAGAGGCTATCAATGGGGAATCAGTGTTCAAATAAAACGCTCAACTTTTCCAAACACAAAACAGCAGGAAGCCAAACAGTGTTGTGCTGACGAATGAAGAGATTGGGCCCTGTCTGGTTGCCTGGTCTCTTTGGCAGTCGGACAGCCTGCCTGCACTGCCTCAGTCTGGCCCCTGTCTATGGGCTAACTAGCTAGCTACCACTCATAGTAAACCAACCAACAACCAGACAACACTGGGCCCCAGCAGAGAGACAAAACTGCTGGAATGTAAAGTATTAGGCTCCAACCGGCAAGGGGAACATTGTGAATGCATCTGCTTAACTGCATACAAGACACTTTAACTACAGTGCTTTCGAAAAGTATTCAGACCCCTTGACTTTATTCACATTTTGTTACGTTACAGCCTTATTCTAAAATGGATTAAATAGTTTTTTTTCCCCCTCGTCAATCTACACACAATGACAAAGCAGACAGGAAATATCACATTTAAACAAGTTTTCAGACCCTTTACTCAGTACTTTGTTGAAGCACCTTTGGCAGCGATTACAGCATTGAGTCTTCTTGGGTATGAAGCTAAAAGCTTGGTCACACCTGTATTTGGGGAGGTTCTCCCATACTACTCTGCAGATCCTCTCAAGCTCTGTCAGGTTGGAAAGGGAACGTCGCTACACAGCTATTTTTAGGTCTCCAGAGATGTTAGATCGGGTTCAAGTCCGGCCTCTGGCTAGGCCACTGTACACAGCCAATCTGTAAATAGCACACCCGACTACCTCATTCTGTCATGATCTCCTGAAGTGACGGACCAAGACGCAGCGATGCTTCCAGTATACATTTTATTAAAGACGAACGTAACTGGGAAAATAACAAAATATAAACGAAGATTGTGATGCTGAACATAACTACACAAACAATAACCCACAAACCCCTAGTGAAAACTACAAACATATATATGGTTCCCAATTAGAGGTAACGACACTCAGCTGCCTCTAATTGGGAACCATTACCCCAACATAGAAATACAACACCTAGAACAAAAAAAAACTACACCAAAACGAAACACGCCAGCCTATAATTATCAGGCCTGAACGTGACAGTACCCCCAAAGGCGCGGACTCTGACCGCCAAAAGTCCATTGAGGGTCTTCGGTGGGCCTCCTTGTCCCAGGTGGCGGCTCCGGTGCCGGCCGTGCTGGCTCGGGGTCCCACACCGGAGGCCCTGGGCTATTTGCCGGAACAGTTTGTTTAGGACTGGGGACCTTCTCTGGAGGTTCCGGACTGGGGACCTTCGCTGGAGGTTCCGGACTGGGGACCTTCGCTGGAGGTTCCGGACTGGGGACCCTCTCTGGAGGTTCCGGACTGGGAACCTTCTCTGGAGGTTCCGGACTGGGGATCCTCTCTGGAGGTTCCGGACTGGGAACCTTCTCTGGAGGTTCCGGACTGGGAACCTTCTCTGGAGCTTCCGGACTGGGGACCTTCGCTGGAGGTTCCGGACTGGGGACCCTCTCTGGAGGTTCCGGACTGGGAACCTTCTCTGGAGGTTCCGGACTGGGAACCTTCTCTGGAGGTTCCGGACTGGGAACCTTCTCTGGAGGTTCAGGACTGGGAACCTTCTCTGGAGGTTCAGGACTGGGAACTCTGGTGCGGGGAGCAGGAACGGGCCGTACTGGACTCATGACGCGCACTGGGACTCTGGTGCGGGGAGCAGGAACGGGCCGTACTGGGCTCATGACGCGCACTGGGACTCTGGTACGGGGAGCAGGAATGGGCCGTGCTGGGTTCACGACGCGCACAGGAATCCTGGAGCGTGGAACAGGGACAGGACGTGCTGGGTCCACGACGGGCACAGGGATCCTGGAGCAGGGACAGGACATGCTGGGTCCACGGCGCGCACAGGGATCCTGGAACGTTGAACAGGACGTGCTGAGTCCACGACGGGCACAGGGATCCTGGAGCGTGGAACAGGGACAGGACGTGCTGGACTCTCTAAGCGCACAGGGGGCCTGGTGCGCGGAGCCAGAACAGGACGTGCTGGACTCTCTAAGCGCACAGGGGGCTTGGTGCGCGGAGCCGGTACTTCTCTCCCCGGCTGTTCACTCACCCTTGCCTCACGGATGATGGGAGCTGGAATGTAATGCACTGGGCTGTGGATGCGAACCGGAGACCCCACACGCAGAACCGGTGCAGGATATCTCGGTCCCAGAAGGTGTACTGGAGACCTAGCGCGCAGTGCCGTCACCACTCTTCCAGGCAGCACACTCACCCTCCCCTGACAGATGAGTGGAGCTGGAATCTCACGCACCGGGCTCTGGACACGCACCGGAGACACTGTATGCAGAACCGGTGCAGGATATCCTGGTCCAAGGAGGCGCACCGGAGACCAGGAGCGCTGAGCCGGCACCACTCTTCCAGGCTGCACACTCACCCTCCCCTGACAGATGAGTGGAGCTGGAATCTCTCGCACCGGGCGGTGAACGCGCACTGGAGACTGCATAGCACGGCGTCTTACCAGTGCGACGCTCCCGCCAATGCTCCCTCCAAAGAGCACGAGGAGTTGGCTCAGGAGTCCATCCTGAACCGGCCAAACTCCCCGTGTGCCCCCCCAAAAACATTTTTGAGGGGCTGCCTCTCGGGTTTCCACGCCAGGCGAGTCCCAACATATCTCTCCCTCTCCGGGTTCCACGCTCCATATAAATCCTCATACCTGCGCCGCTCCGCCGCCGCTGCTTCCAGCTCCTCTCTTGGACGGCGATACTCTCCAGGCTGGGCCCAGGGTCCCCCTCTAAACAATTCCTCCTCCCAGGTCCAGTACTCCCGGTTCTCTCGCTGCTTGGTCCTTTGTTGGTGGGTTATTCTGTCACGATCTCCTGAAGTGACGGACCAAGACGCAGCGATGCTTCCAGTATACATTTTATTAAAGACGAAAAATAACAAAATATAAACGAAGATCGTGATGCTGAACATAAATATCAGGCCTGAACGTGACACATTCCCATATTATTACTTACCCTCTTGCTCTTTTGCACATCATCATCTGCACATCTATCACTCCAGTGTTAATGCTAAATTGTAATTATTTTCGCCTCTAGGGCCTATTTATTGCCTACCTCCCTACTCTTCCACATTTGCACACACTGTACATAGATTTTTCGACTTTTCTTTTCTGTTATTGACTGTGCGTTTGTTTATGTGTAACTCTGTGTTGTTGTTTTTGTCACACTGCTTTGCATTATCTTGGCCAGGTCGCAGTTGTAAATGAGAACTTGTTCTCAACTAGCCTACCTTGTTAAATATAGAAATAAATAAAAATTAAAAATTAAATAAAAGGACTTTCAGAGATTTGTCCCAAAGCCACTCCTGCGTTGACTTAGCTGTGTGCTTAGGGTCGTTGTCCTGTTGGAAGGTGAACCTTCGCCCCAGAAAAAGGTCCAGAGCGCTCTGGAGCAGGTTTTCATCAAGGATCTCTCTGTACTTTGCTCCGTACCATCTTTTCCTCGATCCTGACAAGTCTCCCAGACCCTTCCGTTGAACAAATATCCCCACAACATGATGCTGCCACCACCATTCTTCATCGTAGAGATGGTGACAGGATTCCTCCAGACGGGAAGCTTGGCATTCAGGCCAAAGAGTTCAATCTTGGTTTCACTAGACCAGAGAATCTCGTTTCCCATGGTCTGAGAGTATTTTAGGTGCCTTTTGGCAAACTCCAAGCGGGCTGTCATGGGCCTTTTACTGAGGAGTGGCTTCCGCCTGGCCACTCTAACATAAAGGCCTGATTAGTGGAGTACTGCAGAGATGTTTGTCCTTTTGGAAGGTTCTCCCATCTCTACAGAGGAACTTTGAAACTCTGTGACCACTGGGTTAATGGTCTTCGATGCCTTCGACCTCATGGCTTGGTTTTTGCTCTGACATGCACTGTCAACTGTGGAACCTTATATAGACAGGTGTGTGCCTTTCCATGACATGTCCAAATAATTGAATTTACCACAGGTGGCCTCCAATCAATGTGCTAACATTTCTAAAACCCTGTTTTTACTTTGTCATTATGGGGTATAGATTGATGAGGGGAAAAACAATTGAATCCATTTTAGAATAAGTCTTTAATATAACAAAATGTGGAAAAAGTGAAGGGGTCTGAATCCTTTCTGAATGCACTGTATATATCGTTTAGATATGATCGATCAGGTACCAAATCGAAGACAGAATGGATTCTCTTAATCAGAATCTGTAGTGTGCATCAGCCTTTTCCCTGATGGAATAGTTGAGAAATAGTTCTGAGAAAAGAAGTAGACACAGATGTGTTTGGTAAATCATTCAAATAAAAAAAAACTGCCCATCACAATTCATGTCAATAAGAAAACAGTGGTGAGAATGTATATGTAGCGTTGTTCATTTACCGAGTATTACGTCTGTGTGTGTGTGTTTGTGTGTGTGTCATGCAGGAGTTCTCAGCCCAGGCCATAGCTTTGCATTTCTCCAAACAGAAAACAAGAAACAGGGAACCAAAAAGAGGACAACAGTAGAGACAAGCGAGAGTGGAGGAAGGAGGAAACTGTGACACACAGGAAGGACAGACATCACATTGGCACAGTCACTCCTGTCTGTACATAGGGGACCGAAAGAGACGCGACAACCCAGACCAAACAGACCCACACGCCAAAGATTCACAGCAGACAGAGAGAGAGGACACGAGAGAGAAAAAGTGACATCAAGGCCAAAGTGAGATAGCGAAGAAGAGCGAGAGGGAGAGAGAGAGAGAGAGAGAGAGAGAGAGACATAGAGGGAGACAGAAGGAGAGAGAGAGATGGGGGGGATCAAAAGGTATGTCTGCCTTTGATGGTGCCTCTCATCAAGCATAGCGTTGCTGTTGAGAGAGGCCACCATAGGCAGACCTGGTTCTCAAGAGAAGACAGGCTATGTGCACACTGCCCACAAAAGGAGGTGGAAACTGAGCTGCACTTCCTAACTTCCTGCCAAATGTATGACCATATTAGAGACACATATTTCCCTCAGATTACACTGATCCACAAAGAATTCGAAAACAAATCCAATTTTGATAAACTCACAAATCTATTGGGTGAAATACCACAGTGTGCCATCACAGCAGCAATATTTGTGGCCTGTTGCCACAAGAAAAGGGCAACCAGTGAAGAACAAACACCATTGTAAATACAACCCATATTTATGTTTATTTATTTTCCCTTTTGTACAAACTATTTGCACATCGTTACAACACTGTACATAGCCATAATATGACATTTGAAATGTCTCTATTCCTTGGAGTGTTGGAGTGCAACGTTTACTGTTTATGTTTGATTATTAATTTCACTTTTGTTTCCCATGCCAATAAAGCTCTTTGAATTGAGAGAGAGAGAGAAAGAGAGAGAGAGAGACAGAGAGAGAGAGACTTTGGAAATGGTGGGCATGGTGTCATCAATTATAAGTCAGGTTTGGTGGCAGCTGTAGGAGCACAGTGTTCACGGCTCTGTGTGTGTGATAAGGACGCGGCGCCGATGCCACCTCACAGGGGTCATTAATCAATGCGGCTGGTCCGAGAACGAGGCCCAAATTGGGCTCATCATTCTCAATATTAAACAGGAAATCGGGGGGGGGACTGCTTCTCCAATAGAAATCCCTGATCACGCTTTGTAGGCAATGTAATGGTGACGTTGGCTAGCTAAGCTCCAGCGCAGAAACTCATCTAGGGCCAAACTGCGCATGTGCAGGCCGTCAAATCAAAGGCACTTCTTCATTCTAAAGTTGTTTTTGACTAAAGGGCTGTGACATCCTGTCTTGGAGGAATATGGATGACCCTCCACAACAGGATGACAGGTGGGAACTCACTACCCCTAACTGGACATAACAGGGCCCTGTTATGTCCAGAGAGCATGACATATGTCTATTGATCTAGTAGTGGAGCCAGGGTGAATGGATAACCAGGAGACTTTATTAATCTTGAAAGGCGATATTAAAATGTCCATTGAACATCTACTGAACATCTTGAAATACTGCCTGGGTCGTGGAGTAAAACCCCAAGAAAAGAAAATAATACTAATGTATGGAAATGGTTCACGAGCAGAGCAATGCTTTGGTTGGTTCTCCCCAATAGACGGACATTGCTGCACTGTAACAATCCTACATGTTGGCCACAACTCAAAGCAAGGACGAGCCTTGAACCACACACACACACACACACACACACACACACACACACACACACACACACACACACACACACACACACACACACACACACACACACACACACACACACACACACACACACACACACACACACACACAGACAGAGACACTGTGCCATCCACATGTCAACAAAATATGTCTGAGGTGCCAAAGTGCTGCAGTCTTACGATACTGTTCCTACGCAAGAAACGCTATCCCATCAGTGCCTCTGCGTCTAGTTCCCCACGATAGACAGACCACCCTAAAATCACCAACAAACAAACAAAAGTTGCAGCCACACAAAGTCACACAACTCACCCAGAGCAGACATCGTCACACGCGTCCCGGGATGAACGTGTGTCTGACTCAGAGCTCCCGCTTCCCATAAACACTGGTTACCAATTAACTGTCTCTCTCTCTCTCTCTCTCTCTCTCTCTCTCTCTCTCTCTGTGCATCTTTGTGTGCCCGCATGTTACTTGGAGGCCTATCTGCCCGCGCCGCGATGTTGCTAACGTGTTTAGAATGTGAGTGTCAATGTGAGAGAGATAGTGGAAGTGCAGGGAGACGATGAGCTGAAAGTGAAGGGCGCCGCGAGGTCAAGCGCCCAGCAGAGGACACACACACAAGAACAAGCTCTCACAGTCTCATGTCAGCATTAGATGTTCACCCATGTTTCTCAAACGTCAAAGGTTAGGGTTAAGTTTATGCAACTCCGAATTCTTAAGGTTAGGAATTTACTCTGAATGGTTAAGGTAAGGGTTAAGGTTTGGAATAGGCTTAAAACAAAAAATAACTTTAGATCACTGGATTTGAACTCTCAACCTTTACAACCACAGGCGTACACCCATCCCATCCACAATGCCCTTGCAAAACCAAACCTACTTGAAGGTAACAGCGCTCACTCCTGCCCCTAGTGGCCAGTTTCCACATCATCTCCCGATGTCTTCAGACATGGATGGACGTCGAATACTGACTTGTATCACGGGTGACCTGCTGCACACAAACACACACACTTCCAAATGCACTTCCAAATGCTGTCTCTCCCCACTGAGCACTAGTAACTTCAGGTTTGACGATAGGTTACAGTAGACTGAGATAGATAGAGCACACGATGGGTGCAAATATGTTGTCATTGTATCGGATAAAAACAGCTGTAATTTGTATCCTTGGGAAATACGAAATATATGCAGATTTGCACCCAGTAAAATAGGACGGCCGGTTAAGGCCAAACACTTTGGACTAACTCAGAAGTTGGGAGAATATTTGGGAATACCGGTCTCTTCCTTCCTCTCTCTCTCTATGTCCCCCACTTTACTTTATGTGCCCCCACCCCCACTCCCTGTCTCTCTCTGTCTGCCTCTCTCTCTCTTTCTTTCTCTCTTCCGTCTCTCTCAGGTCTTTGTTGCGCCGTCTCTCCCAGGCACCCATGACGTTGCAGCTTTGCTGGGGATCCAGTTCCAGACTGCAGTGCGGAGTGGAGGGGAGGGGATTGTGTGTATTGCTTTGATAGGATGACAGGATACTGGGATGTTTGGGGTGGGAGGAGACTAACTAAATCTGTTCCATATGACACTCGCTCACATGGTCCTCCTGGCCCTCCTGCATGTGTCTGGGCACCCAGAACGCCATGGGTGGGCGTG
The DNA here is from genome assembly GCA_030435695.1 of Brachymystax lenok tsinlingensis. Lineage (NCBI taxonomy): Eukaryota > Metazoa > Chordata > Actinopteri > Salmoniformes > Salmonidae > Brachymystax > Brachymystax lenok. Next base: position 1,669,825 of record CM059803.1, on the reverse strand, counting down.
GATTGGAGGGATGGGTAGGGAAGGGGGTGTATTGAGATATCAGAGCGGTTTGTGATGACAGGGGCCAGACCTTGTCACACACCAGGGGCTCTGGCTCATTATATCTGGGTAACTCTTATCCCCCCTCCCTCGCTCCTTGCCTCCCTTTCCCCTTCTCTCTGTTTCTCTCCCTCCTACTCTCTCTGACTCTGTTTTTCTGTCTCTCTCGCCAAAATAAACCAGAAATGGGATGCATGTTTCTAAGATCTATCAAGATGCTCCTCGAGGGGGGGTAGTGGTGTACAGGGATGTCACAGCAACCCGCCCTGGCCATTGGGCATTGTGACCTCCTGGGTGGCCGCACTCACTCTCCCCTCTGCTCTTCTTCATTTTCATTTCCCTCTCTCTCTCTCTCTGCCGCTGTGCTTTTGGTGGGGGCTGGAGTCTTAATCCCCCTCTGCACTAATTCCCCAGCCTGATCGGGTTTACTGGCCATGGATCAGCGGTGTACCTGCGTCCCACACACAGAGGCTCAGTGACCCCCCCATCCAATCCCCAAACCCCAGCCACTGGTGTGCTCCATCCCTGGGCCAGCGAGAACAAAAGAGTGCCTTGTGTTTTTGAGTCCGTCCCAACAGTCGTTCAAGAGGCTTAGGGACATTTTTCTAATTTTTGTACAGCTAATATCTTGCAAAGTTGTCTAATCTCTTTACGTATAAATTGAGATTTGTGTGAGCTCCAGCTCCCCCCCTGTCCACTCCACCCTAGGACACTGGTGGTGCTTATTACTTAATGGTTATCCAGGCCAAACGAATTAGGCTAGGGGACATCAGATGGGGCTGGAGGGTGGGTCCACTTAGGGAATTTATCGTGTTCGGATGTGTCAGCGTGGACAGGTTGCCTTAAACAGCAATGGCGGGGCCAAAACTCTTCATAAGAGTATCATATAGACCAGAGCAGGTCTTACAACAAAACTGAGTGCCTTGTTGCCCAACCTTGCGTCTGCCTCTGGACCGAACCTGAACCGCACGGGAAAAAAGGTGAATAACAGCTGACCGAATGTAGAGGCATTGGGTCAATACAATGTAGAAAAGGAGACCTCAACAACAACAAATTTGGTGTGTTGCACTGAGAGTGTGACACACACTTTCCATGGCATAGACTGACCAGGTGAATCCAGGTGAAAGCTATGATCCCTTATCAATGTCACCTGTTAAATCCACTTCAATCAGTGTAGGTGAAGGGGAGGAGACAGGTTAAAAAAGGATTTTAAATCCTTGAGACAATTGAGACATGGATTGTGTCTGTGTGCCATTCAGAGGGTGAATCAGCAAGACAAAATATTTAAGTGCCTTTGAACGAGGTATGGTAGTAGGTCCAGGCGCACCGGTTTGTGTGAAGAACTGCAACGCTGCTGGGTTTTTCATGCTGAACAGTTTCCTGTATGTACTGTACCAAGAGTGGTCCACCACCCAAAGGACATCCAGACAAGTTGACCCAACTGTGGGAGGCATTGGAGTCAACATTGGCCAGCATCCCTGTGGAACGCTTTCAAAACCTTGTAGAGTCCATGCCCTGACAAACTGAGGCTGTTCTGAGGGCAAACAGGGAGTGGGTGCCACTCAATATTAGGAATGTTTTGTACACTCAGTGTATATCCTCTTGCATTGCCTCAGAGTCTGCAGCTTGGTGCAGGGTTGGGTTGACTGATTTGCGGCTGGACTTTCAGCCCAGGTGTCAGGCACTAGTTTACACCTCACACAACCTCACCTCACACTTGCTCCCCACAGTAGAATGAGAGCCTAGTGAAATAAAACCCTGACCTAATCACAGAATTGCATACACTAAAAACCTAAATAGTGGAGGAAGAGGAAGGGGAGCCTATTACATAATCGAACAGGGTTTAGAATGTGGCTTGAGTGACATCTTGCTTGTCTCTTTACTTACCTTTGTAATGCGAAACGGACACTAGACACCACAGCGAGACAATGCACTCCGGAATAGGGCGCAAGTACATACTAACTCCCTCACTCAGAGATGAAAGAAGTTTGGGTTACAGCAAGCGAACCTGAGATGAGGTGAGTGGCGCGCTGTGTCGAAGGTACAGGGGCCTCTACATACAGGAGCAACTGCAGTACTAGGACTTGAAGGACAGTTCAGTGCAACAGAGTTAAAAGTAGGGGTCAAGAGTCTCTCTGAGTGTGTGTGTGTGTGTGTAGTCAGAGAAAGTCATTGTTTTCAAAATGCCTTGGTTACCTCCTTATTACGAGGTGAGCCGAGGACTATACTTGCTCTATCTTGATCCCAGGGGTTCATTTAGCCAGAACAATGTCCCATATTCCACACATAGGGAGAGAAAGCTTGATATAGAGGCCTAGAAATCTTGCACTTGGTCACTCGACTCCGTCTAGATGGTCATTGAATCAACTGAAAACATCTTGAAAAATAACTGTTTCTCGATAAACATTCAACTGGGTTGTCCAATGATCAGGGTCCTTTTTTGACAGAGACGAAAAACTAATTGTGTCATCGCAATAGTGTTATTGCTTGGCTGGAGCAAAAGCCTGCACCCACACCCCTGACACGCGTTACGAACACAAACACACAACCAGTGGTGGCATGTTGCGTGTCAGGTCGGGCCTGTGATGTTCTGCAGCCCTCTCACTAACAGCTGCCTCTTTAGCTGGCAGGGTGGGGTAGGGCAGCGGTGAGACATTCATCATCATCAGCCCAACAAGGAAGGCCATGGTCCTGGTATAGTATTGACCCTAACCTCTGACCTCTAACGTTGACCTCTAGAAAGACGCACAGGCTCCGGGTCCTTCCCATTGCTTTCTGAGGGACTACGGTGATCTGGAGTGTGTGCGTGTGCGTGTGCGTGTGAGGAAAGTGTGTCAGCGTGTGTGTTGCCAATGTGAGGCAGCAATGTGTCAAGGCACTGCGCAGCACTACACAAAGAGAGCTGATTGGAAACAGCAGGTGAGCACAGTGAACAAGCACCAGTGAATATGCACAGAGAGGGAAGAGAGAAAAAAAGAGAAGAGACTTCAAGAGAAAAGAGGTAGAAAGAGAGGAGAGTGGGAATGAGAAAGAAAAGAGAAGAGAGGAAGAGAGAGAGAAAGCCAAAGAAAAGAGGATAGGGAGAAGATGAAGAATGAAGAAAAGGCTCTCACCCCTTTGGCAGGGGCCATCTATGCAATATGGCCTTTATGGGTTTTAAAGTGTTGTTTATAGTAGCTACAACGGCTAAATGTAGTGCTGATCAATGTGCATTTACAATTAGTTCATGCAGGCCATCCCACTGGGTAAAACAGCCAGGTCACCCATGATACAAGTCAGTATTCAACATCCATCAATGTCTGAGGAAGGGGGAAAAAATGGCCACTAGGGGCAACAATGAGCACATTTACCTTCAAGTAGGTTTGGTTTTGCAAGGGCATTGTGGACGGGAATGGGGGATGGGTGTAAGCACCTCCCTCCAGCTCTCAAGGTTGCAAGTTCAACTCCAGCAATACCCCTACCTTAACCATTCAGAGATAATGCCTAACCTTAAGGTTTCAGAGTTAATTCCTAAACTTAACCATCAAAATTTGGAGTTAACGCCTAACTTTGAAATTTGACGTTTGAGAAACATGGATGAACGTCTCATTTTAATTGACACTGTGAAAGCTAGTTGGTGAAAAAACTGGTTGAATCGAAGTTGTCATTTCAACCCCAAAAACAAATCTGATGACGTCGAGTCAACGTGGAAAACTGATTGGATTTGCAAAAAGTCATAATCTTAAAAGCATTTAGTTTTTTTTCACTTAACTTTTAACTTAAATCCAATGACATTGTGATATTTGTTGTGGATTTCACATTGAATTCAGGTTAGTTGACAACTCATTTTTGTTCCGGACCCGCTGTACTGTACTGTGCCGTAGTCTGCCTTGGTCTGCCTTGGCAATTCAAAAATAATGCATCTCCTCCATTTTGTGTCTTTGGGTTTGCCTTTGCATTAGATACTCAGTCAATAACCACTCCCTCTCCTGTGCTTTTCTTTCTCGTTTGGAGGAGCCTGTGATAGATAAGAGCATAAAGTAAACAAACAGAGCCATGGTCAAGTCAAATGAAATCAAATTTTATTTGTCACATACATATGTTTAGCAGATGTTAATGCGAGTGTAGCGAAATGCTTGTGCTTCTAGTTCCGACCATGCAGTAGTACAGAAATATCTAACAAGTAATCTAACAATTTCACAACAACTACCTTATACACACAAGTGTAAAGAAATGAATAAGAACATGTACATATGAATATATGGGTGAGCGATGGCCGAACGGCATAGGCAAGATGCAGTAGATGGTATAGAGTACAGTATACACATATGAGATGAGTAACGTAGGGTATGTAAACATTATATAAAATGGCATTGTTTAATATGGGTAGTTATACATTTATTAAATAAAAAAATATATTATTAAAGTGGCTAGAGATTTGAGTCAGTATGTTGGCAGCAGCCATTCAATGTTACTGATGGCTGTTTAACAGTCTGATGGCCTTGAGATAGAAGCTGTTTTTCAGTCTCTCGGTCCCAGCTTAGATGCACCTGCACTGACCTCGCCTTCTGGATGATAGCGGGGTGAACAGGCAGTGGCTTGGGTGATTGTTGTCCTTGATGATCTTTTTGGCCTTCCTGTGACATAGGGTGGTGTAGGTGTCCTGGAGGGCAGGTAGTTTACCCCCGGTGATGCGTTTTGCAGACCTCACTACCCTCTGGAGAGCCTTACGATTGTGGGCGGAGCAGTTGCCATACCAGACGGTGATACAGCCAGACAGGATGCTCTCGATTGTGCATCTGTAAAAGTTTGTGAGTGTTTTTGGTGACAAGCCGAATTTCTTCTTCTTCAGCCTCCAGCCGCCTTCTTCACCACGCTGTCTGTGTGGGTGGACCATTTCAGTTTGTCTGTGATGTGTACGCCGAGGAACCTAAAACTTTCCACCTTCTCCACTACTGTCCCGTCAATGTGGATAGGGGGGTGCTCCCCCCTCAAGTCCACGATCATCTCCTTAGTTTTGTTGACGTTGAGTGAGAGGTTATTTTCCTGACACCATACTCCGAGGGCCCTCACCTCCTCCCTGTAGGCCGTCTCGTCGTTGTTGGTAATCAAGCCTACCACTGTAGTGTCGTCAGCAAACTTGATGATTGAGTTGGAGGCGTGCATGGTCATGCAGTCATGGGTGAACAGGGAGTACAGGAGAGGGCTGAGAACGCACCCTTGTGGAGACCCAGTGTTGCGGATCAGTGGGGCAGAGATGTTGTTTCCTACCCTCACCACCTGGGGGCGGCCCATCAGGAAGTCCAGGACCCAGTTGCACAGGTCGGGGTCGAGACCTAGGGTCTCGAGCTTAATGACGAGTTTGGAGGGTACTACGGTGTTAAATGCTGAGCTGTAGTCGATGAACAGCATTCTTGCATAGGTATTCCTCTTGTCCAGATTTGTTAGGGCAGTGTGCAGTGTGATTGCGAGTGCGTCGTCTGTGGACCTATTGGGGCGGTAAGCAAATTGGAGTGGGTCTAGGGTGTCAGGTAGGGTGGAGGTGATATGATCCTTGACTAGTCTCTCAAAGCACTTCATGATGACGGAAGTGAGTGCTACGGGGCTATAGTCATTTAGCTCAGTTACCTTAGCTTTCTTGTGAACAGGAACAATGGTGGCCCTCTTGAAGCATGTGGGAACAGCAGACTGGGATAAGAATTTATTGAATATGTCCGAAAACACACCAGCCAGCTGGTCTGCGCATGCTCTGAGGACGCGGCTAGGGATGCCGTCTGGGCCGGCAGCCTTGCGAGGGTTAACACATTAATAATGTTTTATTCACGTTGGCTGCAGTGAAGGAGAGCCCGCATGTTTTGGTAGCGGGCCGTGTCGGTGGCACTGTATTGCGAGCAAAGAAGTTGTTTAGTTTGTCTGGGAGCAAGACATCGTGGTCACGACGGGGCTTCTTTTTGTAGTCCGTGATTGACTGTAGACCCTGCCACATAACTCTCGTGTCTGAGCCGTTGAATTGCGACTCTACTTTGTCTCTATACTGACGCTTAGCTTGTTTGATTGCCTTGAGGAGGGAATAGCTACACTGTTTGTATTCAGTCATTTTCCGGTCGCCTTTCCCAGATTAAAAGTGGTTAGCGCTTTCAGCTTAGCACGAATGCTGCCATCAATCCACGGTTTCTGATTGGGGAAGGTTTTAACAGTCGCTGTGGGTACAACATGACTGATGCACTTGCTAATAAACTCGCTCACCGAATCAGCGTATTCATCAATGTTATTGTCCGACGCTATGCGGAACATATCCCAGTCCACGTGATCGAAGCAATCTTGAAGCGTGGAATCAGATTGGTTGGACCAGCATTTAACAGACCTGAGCACGGGGCGTTTCCAATTTAAGTTTCTGTCTATAGGCTGTGAGCAACAAAATGGAGTCGTGGTCAGATTTACCGAAAGGGGGGCGGGGGAGGGCTCTGTATGAGTCACAGAAGTTAGAATAACAACGATCGAGGATTTTGCCAGCCGCTACAATAAATGCAGCCTCAGGATATGTGGTTTCCAGTTTACATAGAGTCCAATGAAGTTCTTTCAGGGCCATCGATATGTCTGCTTGGGGGGGATATACGTGACTGCGATTATAATCGAAGAGAATTCTCTTGGTAGATAATGTGGCCGGCATTTGATTGTAAGGAATTCTAGGTCAGGTGAACAAAAAGGACTTGAGTTCCTGTATGTTGTTATGATCACACCACGTCTCGTTAATCATAAGGCATACACCCCCGCCCTTCTTCTTATCAGCAACAGAACCAGGGGCGTCAGTCTATTCACTAACTGACCCAGCCTCTCTGTATCGAAGCTGTATTGTTTCGACCTCCATTGGCCTTAGCTATTTGCGTTTAAGTGCTAAGATATCGGCAGATCCATTGTCGCTGCTTTCTCCTTCTCCAAATTGCTAATCAAGCCAAACGGCCTGAGCAACAATTACTGTTGCTCTTGTTGCGCTCAAGTGCCATTTAAGCAACTGCATAAATATTTGCCTGTCAATGGCGCAGGAAAAGTTTTTGTTTTTTCAAAGTGATTCTCTGAAAGCAAACACAAAGACACCAGGGTCCCTGATAACTCAACACTGGGCATGTTGACGTCCACACACATCACATTAAAGTAGCCAACCTGTGATATCTTAACTAGTTAATGTGTCAATATTCATAATATGACCCTACGATGCTACTTAAGTCTATATTTTTTCACACATTTTTAGTCACAAAACTGTCCTCATAATAGGAGTTGGCTTTGTTCGCTTCACAAGGACTTCACAAGTGAATTCATAAGGCTGTCTAAGAAACCTCAGGCAGAGGAATATCTGAGCACCTTGCGGGTGACAAATGTAGCTTTTAAACAGATTTTTATTTTCCTTTTCATAACTCATATGACTCCCATGTGTAGTCTCCCGTCCACACAGTAAATAGCCTCTATTGTGCCTTGTTATCGCCCAGCTAAAGATGTTGACATTTTGAAGCCCAACGTAATAATACTTTGTTTTCGCACACTCTCGACTCGTGTTTATCCTCACTGAGCCCTGATCTAACAACATACAAGGAAACTCCTCAACCAAACGGCCATTGGTCCTGTGAGCCAGGCGTGGATAGAGGGAGGGGAGAGGGGAAGGCCACACACTCTTTCAGGTGCCAAGTTTTGACATTGCGAGGAGCTCGAGCTACACTCAGGTCTGTGCTGCTTTTCATGAAACCCTCGTCTGAGTCAAACACCTGCCGGGCTACAGAGAAATGTCGCCACTTGTCGCTGCGGTGACATTCATTACTCGGTCAGTTACAACAGCTTTTGCATCGTGTTATTGTGGTGTAAATTCCCTGGATGCGGGGAGCAGCACATGGCACTCAATGCGGGCCGCTTCCCTGTCCTCTTTGTTTTAGGCTACTAGCATTGGAGAAACAAGCAACCTTTTAAGGTTGCAACACAGACACGTTTACCCCAATAAAAAACAATACCCTTAGTGCTCCACAAGGGCAAAACATGACTTGTTTCAGGAGCATATCTCTCCACCAGGTTTGTAACAGACAAGAGCTTCAGTCCTACTACGTTCTTGTGCGCTAAGCAAACACTAGTACACATTCCTAATCTCCTGCCATTTTAGCTCCAGTCCAACCCGCCCAGACAAAATGGGCATTAAACCATTAGGAGCTAATGTTTTTGGAAGTGTATGGTATTTTTATGGAATGAAGGGGGCTGTCTAATGGTGGACGGCCCGCACATGGCAACCATTATGTGCATAGCCCCTCTAATCGCTGGCGACCTGCTTACCCGCCTGGAGCCATCCCACCTCTGACTGACTTCTTCTCTCTCTGTGTGTGTGTGTGTGTGTGTGTGTGTGTGTGTGTGTGTGTGTGTGTGTGTGTGTGTGTGTGTGTGTGTGTGTGTGTGTGTGTGTGTGTGTGTGGAGTGAGAGGGGTGTCAGAGGTTCAGGATGGCAGCCTGTTCACACAGATGTACGCCCGGACACACACTTTTACAAGTAAGCAACACACGCCCACAAACACACACACACACACTGGAGAGACAATGTCTAAACAAACTTAAATGAGCAACTATTTGCAGACTATTTCTTTCCCTCTTCAGATTACAGTCTACTTCTCTGTAGGTCGGTCTGTTTGTTTGTCGTGTCCATCTTAAGTGTGGTGGCTGTCAGTGGCCATATATTTGCTGGCTTGGCAGCAACAGGGCAGAGAAGAGAGGGAGAGGAGGAAAGGAATAGGGCAGAGAAGGAGAGGAAGAGGAGGAGAGGAATAGGGCAGAGAAGGAGAGGACGAGGACCTGGAGAGCCATAACTCTTTTGGGAGCCACTGGGTGACACTAATGAGAGACCTCAGTCTGTGAGCGGAGGGGTTCTAGGAACACTGGGCCGGATCTCTCTTACTGGAAGACCTTACCGCTGTAGACACACTTGGTTGAGGGAGCATCAGCTGGGGCCATCGGCTGGCCTGGCCGTGTCTGTGTATGTCTGTGTTTAGGAAGTTTTTTGAAGATATACGTGTTTGCTTGTGTCCTTTAAGTTGTGTGTGCACATGTGTGTGTTTGTGTGCGTGTGCTGCGTGTGTGCACGTGTGTGAGTGCGCATGGTACGTGGTGGGCGGAGTGGTGTAGCACAACCCAATGTAAAGTTTTACATGGCCACATGTTGAGCACACACCCCCATTCCTTCACCACATCTCCTCGCCAGCCCCATCCTTCCCACACCTCTCAGATGTGTGTGTATGTGTATGTGTATGTGTATGTGTGTGAATGTGCACGCCATGGGCGCAAGTGTGTGTGCATGCGCATGTGTGTGTGCATGTGTATGCTCGCACTCAAGATCTGGGGTATGATTCTCAGGAGAAACCCCACAGGAGACAGCTCAATGCTGAGTAAACACCACATCAAAACACACACACACACCGCTGTACAGTGCTCCCCTCCCTCGGTGTAATTAGGAAAATCTGCCCTCCATTAAAACTTGTTGACATCACTTAGACGGCTAAGTACATCGCTGAGTCAACGAGGCCGCCATAGCAGGACGCTGGGCTTTGAAGTGTTTTAACATAGCTAGCTGGCAGGAACGTGCCGTCATGTTGCAGGCGCGTAACTTGAGTGTCTCAAACAAACAAAAACAGACAAACAGAATGTACAGTAGGTTGTGCATGGGAGGTGAATGTCTGATGGACGTACAATTGCAGAGCTGGATTTAGGTGTGCCCCACACACACAGGCACACGGGTACACACACACGTCTGCTGCGTAGGATCGCCTGATCCAAACACACCAAAAATGGCTTACCGGCTCCTTGCATATCACACACAACATTTGAGGGAGTGTGTGAGTGTGTGCGTGTGTGTGAGCAGGTGACGACAAACCCCCTCACCCAACCCCTTAAACACCCTTCCCCACATCTTCCCCTCCCTTCTCCCTATTGACTTCCCCAATTAACAGAGGGGGGAGAAAGAACGAGGGAGAAAGAAAGAGAAAGGCTCGAAGTCTAATTAAACATGGTTACATTGAGCCCACAGAGTTCCATTACAGTGTGAAGACTGCCGGCCTCCATCCCACTCTACCTCCCTCTCTCTCTCTCTCTCTCCATCAATCTCTTCCTCCCTCACTACTGTATTAACACCTGCTTCTTTTCCAATTAGCCCCACAAATAGTGACAAATGAGCCAGAGGGTTCGCAGACTAATTCACTTCTGTCAAGGACTCCATCGCAAGAATACAGTCATGGGTGCAGGCGCCTACACACACACGCACGCACGCACGCGCACGCACGCACACACACACACACACACACACACACAAACAGGATGCACTCACTGGACCAGAACACAAGCAAGTGTTCTGCTGGAGTCATCTAGGGAATAGGGTATATTAGCTTGGTCTTTGTGTTGACTTCCTGTAATTCCTATAAACAATACAAATACAAATAGTAGACTTTCATACCGAGCCCATTAGACCCGCAGAGCAATCTGTTATAATCTGTATATCATCTATACAGGCCCAATTGAGCATTATAAATGTTGCCAGCCAAATTCAAGCAGAAATTGTACTAGTTTATATTAATCTCACTCAAGGAAAGGTTTTTGACAATGCTGGCTATGAATTACTACTACTACTACTACATGCCCCTAAGAGATAGAGCCTCCATCCCCTCATCCCCCATTCTCGTTTTTGTGCAAACTGTAAAAATTCTTCTTCTAGCTATCCTCCTTTTTTCCCTTTTCTCTGGGGGACATGGCAGACAAATTCCACTCTCCTTCCTTGAAGCCAGAGAGTCAGTGTGTTTGCGTGCTGCACCAATCCCGTCATTAGTCATCCTCTGCTGTCCTCCCCTGTTTGTTCAGCTAGGCCTCCCTCTGTTTGCTCGCTCGCTCACTCTCTCTCATTCTCTACCTCTCTCTCTCGCCCTCGCTCTTTCTCTCTACCTGTCTCTACTTTTACCTTGAAGTCCTCTGGCCTGGCTGCACACACACACACTCCTTAAAAGAAGCAGCTCTAGCCTTTAGCTCAGTGTGGATGTTGCCTGTGTTCCATGGCTTCTGGTTGGGATATGTACGTATGGTCACTGTGGGGGGGACGTCGTCGACGCACTCATTAATGAAACCGGTGACTGGTGTGGTAAACTCCTCAACGTCATCGGATGAATCCCGGAACATATTCCAGTCTGTGCTAGCGAAGCTGTCCTGTAGCTTAGCATCTGCTTCATCGGCCCACTTTCGTATTGAGCGCGTCACTGGTACTTCCTGTTTTGAGTTTTGGCTTAGAAACAGGAATCAGGAGGATAGAGTTATGGTCAGATTTGCCAAATGGAAGGCCAGGGAGAGCTTTGTACGCATCTCTGTGTGTGAAGTAAAGGTAACAAGCGAAGACTTGTTAGGTACGTCGTTAAAATATTGGCACTAATCTATCTCCATGTTGGTACACTTACTGCCAAGGAGGGAAAGTCTGGAAAATTCCAAAAGTGTCTCATTATAATGAATCATTGTAGTTTTTTGGTTTTCATAAAGCCCACGAGATCAACAGACTTTGGATGGATGTACCTTTAGCTAACCATCCTAACAGTGATATGGCAGTTAAACTGTTTTCTGGGTGCATTAGTTTTTGAAAACTGACTTTTTGCAAAGAGAGTGTTTACTTAACTTAATGGATGTATTTCACACACACACAAGGGCTCCACACTGCAACCATTTAGTTACATTTTGAGACCTTTTTTGACTTAGCTGTGCGAATTACATTTTTAATTGGTCGCATCATTGCAAGTTGCACATTCTACATGGTCACCTCACTCAAAATGTTCTATTTTTAAAAGGCTAAAACCATGATTTTGTCAAACAGTAAAGTATATTATACTCACGATTCCTGTAATGAAAGCCTCTGCCTGAGCCTGTACCTGTTTCGCTGAGGCCTGCTGTTGTGTCGAGCAAGCCACTCTCTCTCTCTCAATACTCTGGGAGAAAAAGTGTTCTTATTGTAAAACATTTCAAAATCCTATTGTGGTGGAAACACAGCTATTGTGTTTGTAACAGTTGAAGAAAGGAGGTTATCAGCTTTCTGTAGGTATAATTTATTTCTCAGCACTCAATTTAGAGTTTTACTACCGAGATATTTGATATAGCTTTGAGATACGTAGGGCGCAAAATGCACATTGGCCATTTTTTGTTTTACCTTTACTTAACTAGGCAAGTCAGTTAAGAACGAATTCTTATTTACAATGACAGCCCAGGAACAGTGGGTTAACTGCCTTGTTAAGGGGCAGAACGACAGATTTTTACCTTGTCAGCTCGGGGATTTGATCTTGCAACCTTACTAGTCCAACGCTCTAACCACTGGGTTACCTGCCGCCCCATTGCAATTGCATACAGTGGTTTGTGAAAGTATTCACCTCACTTGGCATTTTTCCTATTTTGTAGCCTTACAAGCTGGAATTAAAATGGATTTTTGGGGGGTTTGTATCATTTGGTTTACACAACTTGCCTACCACTTTGAAGATGCTAAATATTTTTTATTGTGAAACAAACTAGAAATAAGATTTAAAAAATTGAAAACTTGAGCGTGCATAACCATTCACCCCCCCAAAACCAATACTTTGTAGAGCCACCTTTTGCAGCAATTACAGGTACATCTTGGGGTATGTCTCTATAAGCTTGGCACATCTAGCCACTGGGATTTTTGCCCATTCTTCAAGGAAAACTGCTCCAGCTCCTTCAAGTTGGATGGGTTCCGCTGGTGAACAGCAATCTTTGAGTCATACCACAGATTCTCAATTGGATTGAGGTCTGGGCATTGACTAGGCCATTCCAAGACATTTAAATGTTTCCCCTTATACCACTCGAGTGTTGCTTTAGCAGTATGCATTGTCCTGCTGGAAGGTGAACCTCCATCCCAGTCTCAAATCTCTGGAAGACTGAAACAGGTTTCCCTCAAGAATTTCCTTGTATTTAGCGCCATCCATCATTCCTTCAATTCTGACCAGTTTCCCAGTCCCTGCTGATGAAAAACATGACTTCTGGTTGGGATATGCAAACTTTTTATCTCATCTGACCAGAGTACCTTCTTCCATATGTTTGGGGAGTCTCCCATATGCCTTTTGGCGAACACCAAACAAGTTTGCTTATTTTTTTCTTTAAGCAATGGCTTTTATCTGGCCACTCTTCTGTAAAGCCCAGCTCTGTGGAGTGTACGGCTTAAAGTGGTCCTATGGACAGATACTCCAATCTCCGCTGCGGAGCTTGGCAGCTCCTTCAGGGTTATCTTTGGTATATTTGTTGCCTCTCTGATTAATGCCCTCCTTGCCTGGTCTGTGAGTTTTGGTGGGTGGCCCTCGCTTGACAGGTTTGTTATGGTGCCATATTCTTTAAATTTTTTAATAATGGATTTGGTGCTCTGTGGGATGTTCAAAGTTTTGGATATTTTTTTTATAACCCAACCTTGATCTGTACTGATCTGTACTTCTCCACAACTTTGTCCCTGACCTGTTTGGAGACCTCCTTGGTCTTCATGGTGCCGATTGCTTGGTGGTGCCCCTTGCTTAGTGGTGTTGCAGACTCTGGGGCCTTTCAGAACAGGTGTATATATACTGAGATCATGTGACACTTAGATTGCATATAGGTGGACTTTATTTAACTAATTATGTGACTTCTGAAGGTAATTGGTTGCACCAGATCTTATTTAGGGGCTTCATAGCAAATGGGGGTGAATACATATGCACAAAGCACTTTTCAGTAGTTAGGACGTTTTGAAACAAGTAATTGTTTTCATTTCACTTCACCAATTTGGACTATTTTGTGTATGTCCGTTACATGTAATCCAAATAAAAATCAATTTAAATTACAGGTTGTAATGCAACAAAATAGGAAAACACCAAGGGGGATGAATACGTTTGCAAGACTCTGTAGGCCTCTTTGGGTGGTAGGTTACAACTGCAAATGTTTGGGGGACTTAAAAAATGTACTGTTAGATTAATCCATAACTTCTAGCAGTTGTTATTATATTTAGAGTTATTATTATCAGAAGATCCTAAAGCGATGACATAATTTTCTGGAATTTTCCAAGCTGTTTAAAAGGCACAGTCAACTTAGTGTATGTAAACATCTGACCCACTGGAATTCAATCAAATCAAATTTATTTATGAAGCCCTTACATCAGCTGATGTCACAGAGTGCTATACAGAAACCCAGCCTAAAACCCCAAACAGCAAGCAATGCGGGTGTAAAAGCATGGTGGTTAGGAAAATCTCCCTAGAAAGGCCAGAACCTAGGAAGAAACCTAGAGAGGAACCAGGCTGTGAGGGGTGGCCAGTCCTCTTCTGGCTGTGCTGGGTGCAGAATTGTGATACAGTGAAATAATCTTTCTGTAAAACATTGTTGGAAAAATTACTTGTAGATGTCCTAAATTACGCATCTTAGCACAAAGTAGATGTCCTAACCGACTTTCCAAAACTATAGTTTGTTAACAAGAAACTTGTGGACTGGTTTAAAAACATGTTTTAATGACCTAAGTGTATGTAAACTTCCGACTTCAACTATAGCTACTAGCAGTTGGTATTGTATTTAGAGTTAGATGAATACATAACTACTAGCAGTTGGTATTATATTTAGAGTAGATGAATACATAGCTACTAGCAGTTGGTATTATATTTAGAGTCAGATGAATACATAACTACTAGCACGGGTATTATATTTAGAGTCAGATGAATACATAACTACTAGCAGTCGGTATTATATTTAGAGTCAGATGAATACATAACTACTAGCAGTTGGTATTATATTTAGAGTTAGATGAATACATAACTACTAGCAGTCTGTATTACATTTAGAGTTAGATGAATACATAACTACTAGTGGTCTGTATTATATTTAGAGTTAAATGAATACATAACTACTAGCAGTCGGTATTATATTTAGAGTCAGATGAATACATAACTACTAGCAGTTGGTATTATATTTAGAGTCAGATGAATACATAACTACTAGCAGTTGGTATTATATTTAGAGTTAGATGAATACATAACTACTAGCAGTTGGTATTATATTTAGAGTCAGATGAATACATAACTACTTGCAGTCGGTATTATATTTAGAGTTAGATGAATACATAACTACTAGCAGTCGGTATTATATTTAGAGTTAGATGAATACATAACTACTAGCAGTCGGTATTATATTTAGAGTTAGATGAATACATAACTACTAGCAGTCGGTATTATATTTAGAGTTAGATGAATACATAACTACTAGCAGTCGGTATTATATTTAGAGTTAGATGAATACATAACTACTAGCAGTCGATATTATATTTAGAGTTAGATGAATACATAACTACTAGCAGTTGGTGTTATATTTAGAGTTAGATGAATACATAACTACTAGCAGTCGGTATTATATTTAGAGTTAGATGAATACATAACTACTAGCAGTCGGTATTATATTTAGAGTTAGATGAATACATAACTACTAGCAGTCGGTATTATATTTAGAGTTAGATGAATACATAACTACTAGCAGTCGGTATTATATTTAGAGTTAGATGAATACATAACTACTAGCAGTCGGTATTATATTTAGAGTTAGATGAATACATAACTACTAGCGGTCTGTATTATATTTAGAGTTAAATGAATACATAACTACTAGCAGTTGGTATTATATTTAGAGTTAGATGAATACATAACTACTAGCAGTTGGTATTATATTTAGAGTTAGATGAATACATAACTACTAGCAGTTGGTATTATATTTAGAGTTAGATGAATACATAACTACTAGCAGTCGGTATTATATTTAGAGTTAGATGAATACATAACTACTAGCAGTTGGTATTATAT
The DNA here is from genome assembly GCA_030435695.1 of Brachymystax lenok tsinlingensis. NCBI lineage: Eukaryota > Metazoa > Chordata > Actinopteri > Salmoniformes > Salmonidae > Brachymystax > Brachymystax lenok. The sequence continues at coordinate 1,653,956 of CM059803.1, read as the reverse complement.
TTAGAGTTAGATGAATACATAACTACTAGCGGTCTGTATTATATTTAGAGTTAAATGAATACATAACTACTAGCAGTTGGTGTTATATTTAGAGTTAAATGAATACATAACTACTAGCAGTTGGTATTATATTTAGAGTTAGATGAATACATAACTACTAGCAGTCGGTATTATATTTAGAGTTAGTGATATACTCAGGTGGTGAATTAGCCCCAAATAAATTAGCCTATGATATTAGTGAACATAAATATGCAGGCAAATTCATCTCCATTGAACAAAAATAAAATTATATATATATATTCTGGTGCCCTATTTTAACAGTAAAATATAACAACAATAGTCAACCCAAAATGCATGACAATCACTGGATTAGTTTGCACATTCAAATATTTTGAATCACAACATGATTTCTTGAATACCATCTCAGTAATCTATTATACTTTTTAATAAAGCACTGTGAATGACTATAAGATTATACAAATGTGTTTTATTGCGTGACTGACCGATTTTCCACCAGGAGATTTTTTTGTTGTTGCCCTGCACACGCACACACACGCACGCACACACACACATAATTCCACAAAATGCCTTGCGTTGGGCCTACAACTTATTCAATCAAACTCGTTCAATCAAAAGCACGTTCCATTTAATAAACTGCCATAGTTTAGAGGTCTGGGGATGTCAAGTGGAGGCATGAAAGCCCAGGCCACAGTGTGGAGTGGATGAGAGGGGCTTAGGGCCATGCAGTCTCCTACACTCACTAGCCATTCTTTCCCTCCTCCTTTCCTCTTCTCCTCATCCCACCCGCTGAGGCAGTCAGTCAGTCGTCTGAGTGGAAATGCTTCTCCTGTTGGCCCCATTGTCCAGTTTATGAAAGAGCTTGTCTTCAATTAGCCCTGATAAGAGATGAAGAGGGGGAAGCCGGGGGCCGAGAGGAAAGAAGGAGGAGGGGAAGAGGGCAAGCAACAGGATCACCTGGGCAGCGCTCGAATCACTTTGATGATATTGGCCGATTTCAAAAGATCTCCAGAGTATGTCATTGTCTTTCCAATAATAGGGGAGGAGGTACGGAATAATAGGGGAACAGGTACCGGGGGACGGGCTCCCAATTTACGGAGCCACATGTATGGATGCAAAGGCAGATAGGGGGATAAGGGGAGAGGAGAGAACAAACACAATAGCCTGGGTTCTTTTTTTATTAAGTATTTTCTATTAACTTCCCACCTCGATAAGATCTTAATCACAACCCCTCAAATTACCCTCACTGACATTTATCAACTCCCATCGGTTGCCTTCTTCCTCTCCTCCTTCGACGGGCCAATGCTGAATGGAAGATAATTTGGAGTCGGTTGATTTAGCTCGCCAGGGACATATAGCAAGGTATATTTTCTCAAAGAAGAAGAGGGCTCGGGTCGGGATGGAGGGGGGATGTGGGAGGGGGGATGGGTGGTTTGGGGATGAATGAGTAAGTGAGCTATTGCCGAGGTTGTCCGCTGATTGCGTTCAGCGGGGGAGAGTGAATGGGCGGCCGGGTTACCCACGACATGGCGCTGGGGCCAGATGGGGGTCATATGGCCCTCTGTGATTGTCCAGTTATCCAAATTGTTTCACCTTTCTTATTGGAGAAAGAGGGGGAAGAAACGAGGGGACATAAAAACACATTGCCGGTTAACTCTACCACTGCCGCTGTCGACTGTGTGTCACAGTTGGTGTCACAGTATGTCTGTTACACTTCCAGAATCAAGGCGTTAGGAAATGTAATCTTTTAGATTTGATTCTCATATGTAAATGTATATGGACTCCAGTCATTTCTACATCAAACTACATTTCGATCTACATTTAGATTACGCAGAGCCTCACTAACTGTTGATGGTGAAAAAAACTTACAGTGAGGGAAAAAAGTATCCCCTGCTGATTTTGTACGTTTGCCCACTGACAAAGAAATGATCAGTCTGATCAATGGTAGGTTTATCTGAACAGTGAGAGACAGAATAAAAACAAAACCAATCCAGAAAAACGCATGTGAAAAATGTTATAAATTGATTTGCATTTTAATGAGGGAAATACAGTGGGGCAAAAAAAGTATTTAGTCAGCCACCAATTGTGCAAGTTCTCCAACTTAAAAAGATGAGAGAGGCCTGTAATTTTCATCATAGGTACACTTCAACTATGACAGACGAAATGAGAAAAAGAAATCCAGAAAATCACATTGTAGGATTTTTAATTTATTTATTTGCAAATTATGGTGGAAAATAAGTATTTGGTCAATAACAAAAGTTTATCTCAATACTTTGTTATATACCCTTTGTTGGCAATGACAGAGGTCAAACGTTTTCTGTAAGTCTTCACAAGGTTTTCACACACTGTTGCTGGTATTTTGGCCCATTCCTCCATGCAGATCTCCTCTAGAGCAGTGATGTTTTGGGGCTGTCGCTGGGCAACATGGACTTTCAACTCCCTCCAAAGATTTTCTATGGGGTTGAGATCTGGAGACTGGCTAGGCCACTCCAGGACCTTGAAATGCTTCTTACGAAGCCACTCCTTCATTGCCCGGGCGGTGTGTTTGGGATCATTGTCATGCTGAAAGACTCAGCCACGTTGCATCTTCAATGCCCTTGCTGATGGAAGGAGGTTTTCACTCACAATCTCACGATACATGGCCCCATTCATTCTTTCCATTACACGGATCAGTCGTCCTGGTCCCTTTGCAGAAAAACAGCCCCAAAGCATGATGTTTCCACCCCCATGCTTCACAGTAGGTATGGTGTTCTTTGGATGCAACTCAGCATTCTTTGTCCTCCAAACACGACGAGTTGAGTTTTTACCAAAAAGTTATATTTTGGTTTCATCTGACCATATGACATTCTCCCAATCCTCATCTGGATCATCCAAATGCTCTCTAGCAAACTTCAGACGGGCCTGAACATGTACTGGCTTAAGCAGGGGGACACGTCTGGCACTGCAGGATTTGAGTCCCTGGCGGCATAGTGTGTTACTGATGGTAGGCTTTGTTACTTTGGTCCCAGCTCTCTGCAGGTCATTCACTAGGTCCCCGTGTGGTTCTGGGATTTTTGCTCACCGTTCTTGTGATCATTTTGACCCCACGGGGTGAGATCTTGCGTGGAGCCCCAGATCGAGGAAGATTATCAGTGGTCTTGTATGTCTTCCATTTCCTAATAATTGCTCCCACAGTTGATTTCTTCAAACCAAGCTGCTTACCTATTGCAGATTCAGTCTTCTCAACCTGGTGCAGGTCTACAATTTTGTTTCTGGTGTCCTTTGACAGCTCTTTGGTCTTGGCCATAGTGGAGTTTGGAGTGTGACTGTTTGAGGTTGTGGACAGGTGTCTTTTATACTGATAACAAGTTCAAACAGTTGCCATTAATACAGGTAACAAGTGGAGGACAGAGGAGCCTCTTAAAGAAGAAGTTACAGGTCTGTGAGAGCCAGAAATCTTGCTTGTTTGTATGTGACCAAATACTTATTTTCCACCATAATTTGCAAATAAATTCATTCAAAATCCTACAATGTGATTTTCTGGATTTGTTTTCCTCATTTTGTCTGTCATAGTTGAAGTGTACCTATGATGAAAATTACAGGCCTCTCTCATCTTTTTAAGTGAGAGAACTTGCACAATTGGTGGCTGACTAAATACTTTTTTGCCCCACTGTAAGTATTTGACCCCTCTGCAAAACATGACTTAGTACTTGGTGGCAAAACCCTTGTTGACAATCACAGAGTTCAGACGTTTTTGTAGTTGGCCACCAGGTTTGCACACATCTCAGGAGGGATTTTGTCCCACTCCTCTTTGCAGATCTTCTCCAAGTCATTAAGGTTTCGAGGCCGACGTTTGGCAACTCGAACCTTCAGCTCCCTCCACAGATGTTCTATGGGATTAAGGTCTGAAGACTGGCTAGGCCACTCCAGGCCGTGTGTTTTGGGTCATTGTCATGCTGGAATACCCATCCACGACCCATTTTCAATGCCCTGGCTGAGGGAAGGAGGTTCTCACCCAAGATTTGACGGTACATGGCCCCGTCCATCGTCCCTTTGATGAGGTGAAGTTATCCTGTCCCCTTAGCAGAAAAAGACCCCCGAAGCATAATGTTTCCACCTCCATGTTTGACGGTGGGGATGGTGTTCTTGGGGTCATAGGCAGCATTCCTCCTCCTCCAAACACGGCAAGTTGAGTTGATGCCAAAGAGCTCCATTTTGGTCTCATCTGACCACAACACTTTCACCCAATTGTCCTCTGAATCATTCAGATGTTCATTGGCAAACTTCAGACGGGCATGTATATGTGCTTTCTTGAGCAGGGGGACCTTGCAGGATTTCAGTCTTCACGGCGTAGTGTGTCACCAATTGTTTTCTTGGTGACTATGGTCCCAGCTGCCTTGAGATCATTGACAAGATCCTCCCGTGTAGTTCTAGGCTGATTCCTCACTGTTCTCATGATCATTGCAACTCCACGAAGTGAGATCTTGCATGGAGCCCCAGGCCGAGGGAGATTGACAGTTCTTTTGTGTCTTCCATTTGCGAATAATCGCACCAACTGTTGTCACCTTCTCACCAAACTGCTTGGCGATGGTCTTGTAGCCCATTCCAGCCTTTTTGTAGGTCTACAATCTTGTCCCTGACAGCCTTGGAGAGCTCTTTGATCTTGGCCATGGTGGAGAGTTTGGAATCTGATTGATTGATTGCTTCTGTGGACAGGTGTCTTTTATACAGGTAACAAGCTGAGATTAGGAGCACTCCCTTTAAGAGTGTGCTCCTAATCTCAGCTCATTACCTGTATAAAAGACACCTGGGAGCCAGAAATCTTTCTGATTGAGAGGGGGGGTCAAATACTTATTTCCCTCATTAAAATGCAAATCAATTTATAACATTTTTCACATGCGTTTTTCTGGATGTTTTTGTTGTTATTCTGTCTCTCACTGTTCATATAAACCTACCATTAAAATTATAGACTGATCATTTCTTTGTCAGTGGGCAAACGTACAAAATCAGCAGTGGATCAAATACTTTTTTCCCTCACTGTAGTAATGTACACTAGCGCTGTCTGTACATCTGTCTATATCTCCTAATGGTGTTAACAACAGGAGTCAACTGGGGAAGGCATGGGGGGGGGGGTGTGTCTGTCTCACACACACACACACACACACACAAACTTTCACTCTTACACACACTTACACTCATATACACAAACCCACACACACGCAAACCCATGCACGCACAAACACAGAGCAAACACCAACTTCACCAAGTCTACACTACGTTTTGAGGACAACAGAGCTATGTGTACATAAATAAACCAACGGACCTCTCCCTTCAATGTAACATCTAAACCAACTCATGAAAAAGTATAATCAAATTGAGGAGGGGGGTCAGGTGTCACTATCCATAAACTTATATAGCATATAGCATGTCGTATAGCATGTCAAATACACTTTCCCCTACAGGAGAACTCTTTGAAGAACCCTGTTTGATTCCAGGTAGAACCCATTTGAGTTGCATGTAGAACCCTTTACACAGAGGGTTCGAAAATGGATTCCAAAAGAGTTCTACCTGGAACCAAAAAGGGTTCTCCTTAGGGGACAGCCGAAGAACCCATTTGAAACACTTTTTTCTATTAACCTGTAGCTATATCAAGCTACTGCAGTAATGTGTTGTTATAATAACGGGAGTTAGCAATTAGCTTAGCATACTCTTGACATAGGCCGGTAACGAATGCGCTAAGCTCGGGTAGGCAGTCGGAATGCAACACTTGGGGCTGGGAGAGAGTTAGGGAGGAGGTGGAGGGGTGTTAAGGACAGGGGGAGAAGGGGTGAGTGGGGGTGGGTGTTAGAGATGGAATCTGTGAGCTCAGAGAGGCTCAGACCGCGGTCATTGTCTGCGTCCTGCTTAATCACTGTCATACGGAAGGGATTGGAGCGCCCGCCGCCATGACACCATCCCCACCGGGCCATGCTATGCTATCCCCTACTCTACAGCAGCCCTGCCTCCTCCACGCCCCCGGCAAAGGAGAGCGGGGGAGGGTTAGAGAGGGACAGTTAGGGAGGTACAGCGTGTGCGGAGTGTGTGTACGAGTGAAAGTGTGCGTGTAATAGTGAAAGTGTGTTTGTGTGTGTAAGAGTGAAAGTGTGTGTGTGTCTGTGTGTGCGTTGGATGACAGCCTCGTCTGTCTATCATCAGGCCTCACTAGCTCAACTGCCTCACTGACTGACGCGCACTGTTCAGAGCCCATCATCTGATACCCCCTCTCTCTCTCCATGTCCCTTTCTCAGTCCCCTTCATGTCCCATTCTCACCCGGCCCCCTCTCTTTCCACCTATCTGTACTCCTGTCATCTCACCTTTATTGTCCCTCCCATTTTCACCCCCACCCTCCCTCCTTCCCTCCATCCCTGGCTTTGCTAAATAAGCCGGCCACGTGATGGCTTCTCGTCTGGGGGTGACAGGTGAAGTGGCCCCTGTTGTCCCCCCACTCCTCTCCTCTCGTCCCAGACAGATCTGTTTTAAAAGACTGACTTCTGGGGCTTTGTGTGTGTGTGTGCGTGCGTGTGTGTGTGTGTGTGTGTGGGGAATTCACTGGGAATGTGAAAAGGTAGAGTGAGTGAGGAATAGAAGAGACAGGCGAAACCAGATCAGAGTTGTGAGTGTGTTAACATGGCAGGGGCAAAGCAGGCCCATCTGTAAATGCTTAGTGGGATGGATTTGGGGTTATTCACTCTGCTGTTATTCAAACACTCAGTCATTTAACATGGTAGTCAGCGAAGGGTAGAGGGCGAAGAGAGGATGTCATGAAAGAGAGCGAGAGATGGATGAGGCAGAGGGACAGAGAGAGAGAGAGTGGGGCTCGGGTACAACACTGGGGTGTATATCTTGTGTGTCACCTGTAAAGGTGAAGGAGGTTGCTCCTGAAAAAGGGGGACTTGTTTCCTCACTGAAAGACAGCCGGGTAGACTTGAAACAGGAGAAAAATACGTATGTACCACCGCCGACAGAAAAGCACATTTAAAGCCCTATTCAAAGCTGTGGCTAGGAGGGCTACTTTAGGCCAAAGCAACTCAAAGGTCCAGACGTATTGCTCACAATGGCTTTCTTTCTGTGTCTGACCTTCTCTCTCCCTCTCTCGCACCCAAACACAAACCGCGTCCTAACTTCCTCTCGTGAAAAAACAACAAAAAGAAAATGAGAAAAACCTTGCAATCCTTCTCCCTCTCCCAGAGGATGGCACGGCCGGAAGATGGCAGGGCCAGGGTCTGGCGACGAGGATGCCCGTTTGGGCTTAACTTCTCACCCAACCCCCCTCCATCTCTGTTTTGTGCTAATTAATTTAATCCTGTAAGCAAGTGTAAGCCCCCTCGTCGGGGAGCCAAATCGTATCGGCAGTGGAACAGAGCTCAGAGAGATGCATGGTGGGGAGTGGGGGATCATGGTTGGGGTTAGTGTTGGTGGGAGGGGGGTGCAATGTGAAAGAGGAGAGAGCATTAACGTGGGGCATTAACAACAACAGTTGTTAACAGACCTGCCGACCGCAAGCGGAAAGTACTGTTTAAGATCGAGGGAAACGGGGGTGGGAAGGGTGGGGAGGTAAATCCCTTTTTCCAAATGTGGGGGATTGGGTGAATCATCAATATCGCTCCTTTTCTCTCCTTTTCCAGTCTTCTTTTTCTCAGAGATAGCAGAATGGGAATGGTTGAAAGGGAGGAAGATAAAGGGGGATGAAAAATGGGAACGAGACCTTTTTGTCATTCGCAGCGCAGAGCAGGAGTCTGCACAACTTCTTTACTTTATTTCCCTCTTTTCTTCTCCTTCCCTTTCCTGGACATGGATGAGGTGGAGGGGTGGTGGGGGTGAAGAGGGGGGTCTGTTTTGAATGTGCTGGGGGTAACACCAGGACCCCTTCCCAAATCCCCAGTGTAAAGGAGTAGGTCTGGACGGGAGATAAAGTGATGTGCCGAGGAGGTGGAAGAGGGAAGGGAGGAGGAGGGGAGGGATTGGGGGGCTGGTGGCTATCGAAAAGAAGAGCCTTCGTGTTGTGGCCGGACCGTGCCAGGGTCCCAGGTAATTTGTTCCGGATTGTAACTACTACTGGGAGGGAGAGAGGGAGGAATATTCTTCACTCGCTAAATAGCGGTGCGACGGTCAATCAACCTCCTCTCCTCTATCGTGATAACAATCTGCCCCAAATGCACATCCTCACTCAAAATAGAGCTCAACGCTCTCTCCCTCTCCTCTCTCTCTCTCGTCTTTTCTCACCCTCTTTTCTCTGTATTTATTTTTTACAAGGTGTTAGCGAACAGAAACTCACCAAATACATTCCTCTGGGCTTGTAGAGCAACAAGCTATTGAGTCGGAGATAAGCCCCTTTTAGAAAAGAGAAGGAGAATTTAATTCAGGTTTGAGTGACAGCAGGAAGATTTATCCCCTCCGTCGGACAATGCCGCCTTTTCGGAGACTTTAATCTCCCACAGACAATGGCCTGTTTTTTCTCCCCTCATCCTGCGCTTTTCCCACGATGCACGCTGATTAGCGTAGCTCCGCTGGATGGCCGCCATTATCTCTCTCCCTGTTCCGTTTTTCTGTGAATCGTCCGTGTTTGTGTCAAGACGGATGGGAAGGAAGGGGACGGAAGAAAAGAGAGAGAGAGTCAGAGAGAGAGAGAGAGAGAGAAAGGGAGAGTTTTGTGTGCCAAGTTCATTGAGTGTGCCTGGGACAGACGGATGCCAGAAGGGTCAGCAGACATCATCATATGTCCCCAACAACAAAAGGGAGAGGGGAGGGAGGGAGGGAAAGAGAGAGGGAGAGAGGGGAGGTTGGGGTGCACTGGGAGCTGAAGACGGGAGGAGGGCCTTCATCCAATGCTCAGGGGGCCACTAAAGACAGACATGAGTCTAATCAGAGAAGAGAGAGAGAGAGAGAGAGAGAGAGAGAGAGAGAGAGAGAGAGAGAGAGAGAGAGTGTGTGTCCGTGCATGTTACCGAGTATGTGTGTATGTGCATGTGTGTGTGTGATGGCTGGAGATGACACTAAGAGAGCACAATGGATCCCAGAGGGAGCATCATCGTCAAAGCGTGTGTCTAACCCGCTGGGCAGCAATCAGTGTCCCGAGTCTCCTGAGCCCATGTAGCTAGACTAGCCTGCTGAGCTAAAGATAGGACACAGCCATATTATATATTCCATTTAGTCTTTATGGAGATGATGATTTATCCTGGCGAACTGAGCCATATACATTATATTCATCATTCACACACACTGGCTGCATTCCAAATATCACCCTATTGCGCTGCTTTTGGGCCCTGGTCAAAAGTAGTGCACTATGTAGGGAATAGTGTGCCTGTTGGGAGGCTTTTCCCTCCACTGAGGGGGGAAAAGCTGCCACACTGCCGTAAGTGCTGGCCAATTTGATGATGGAGGGTATTCTTAATGAATATTGAGAAAGAGCATGATCTAAGATATTGAATAGTATTGATTAGGGTGGGGAGAGGTGGGAGTATGGATGATGTGACTATGTCTCACTGAAGAGGAGGTAGATATCAGAAGGTTCAGGCCATTGCACTGAGCACATTCAAGCTAGAGATCTCGTTTTCTTTGCATCTCGATCCACCGCATTCGCCTTTGTAACTCTTCCGCATGTGCGGTGAAAGGTGGCAGAGCTAGAGCGGTGTTTGTCAGACCATGAGACCTCCCAAAAAGTGGTGTTCTCACAAAATCGTCTGTAGAGTTCAAACAGTTTGGCCTGTTATGACTCCTCTGTGGAAAGATGAGTCTCACGAACACGATGGTGTTCTCCGTTTTGGTCTAGGACCCCCACAAGCGTCTTGGGACTCGTCTGAAGTCTGTCAGTAGTGTCCCGAACGGTTTGGGCTACATACTAATATGACCCATCTGTGTAAAGGTGAGACTCTCACGAACACATACATGTTGGTTGTTTTGCTCGTCTGAAGGTCCCACGGTACCAGTTGAAAATAATAATGGAAGTATATAGAGACTGTTTAGTGACAAAGTTAAGAGGTAAAATACAGGAAGAAAATGTACATTACCAGTCAAAAGTTTAGAGAATGCCAAGAGAGTGCAAAGCTGTCATCAAGGCAAAGGGTGGCTACTTTGAAGATTCTAAAATATAACATATATTTTGATTTGTTTAACACTTTTTTGGTTACTACATGATTCCATATGTGTTACTTCCTAGTTGTGATGTCTTCACTATTATTCTATAATGTAGAAAATAGTACAAATAAAGAAAGTGTAGTGTGTCCAAACTTTGACTGGTACTGTGTATGTTTCCTGATCTTTCATATGTTTCTCAGCTATAGGACAGACACTTCAGAACAAACCTCCTTTAGATTTTCTTTATTCAATGCTTTTGTATGGGCTAATAGCAGTAAGTAAGGCCAAATAACATTTTTCATCAAAGAATTTTGTTATATATTTTTTATATAATTCAAGGGGTCTTAAAATTCTAAATCAAATAAAAAATTATCCTTGGTATGACCTTCTTTAAACAATTCCATACATATAGTATAACCTTCGACAGGACTAGTACCCCCCCACCCCCGGGTTAAAGATTTGTATCGATTTTTTGGTATATAGGTATATATATATATATCCCCCACTCACTCACATTATAGGGGTGTTTAGAGCATTGGGCCAGTAACCGAAAGGTTGCTAGATCGAACTCCCTGGACAAGGCAGTTAACCCACTGTTCCTAGACCGTCATCGTAAATAAGAATTTAACTGACTTGCCTAGTAAAATAAATATGGAATTGTGGCTTTACAAATTTGATTCGATACTCTACTCTCCTCTCAGATGGAACGTTTCCTAATCAGCCACGTATAAAGCCCTCCCAGCGGGAAGCAGAGAAAATAAATATTCACATAATTATAGAAGAGAGAGACATGGGCCCATGTCATACATGACAAACCCCAGATGTATATCTCAGGCCTTAGGAGCTGCACTGCACTGTAATGTACTGTACTGGCCCCAAAGTGTGTAGGGGGTGAGGTTGTGTGAGAGGGGAAAGTGAATGTATGAGGGGGGAGAGTGTGTGTGCTTGATTATATGTGTGTGCCTGACTGACTGTATGCATGTGTGTGTACTGTAACCCTCACACACATGGGTCCCCATGCAGCTCACAGCATGGGTACGTGGTCTGGGGGATGCTATTGCTGGGCGTATGGCGAGGAGCAGACGAGGACTGGATGTCATTTTGTGAAGCGTAAATATTTATTTCCCATCCCTGGACTTGTCAGTGGTAGAGTGATTGATTTCCTCGCCACGGTTTGCCCTGATGTGTTCAAAACCATATGGTGTACAAAACACATTGTTGCTATTCACAAAATAGGCTCTCCGAGCAAGAGGCTCTTTCCCAACCCCCATTGGAACATGCTATTGATTTCAGCCAAAAAGCTACATTACACTAGTTATTGATATGTCATTATTGATACAACGCCCTAGCAAAACCGATACATACTTAAAGGTAACAGCGCTCACTGTTGCCCCTTGTGGCCGGTTTCCATGTCATCTCCCGAAGTCTTCAGATGGTAGTCGAATACTGACTTGTATCACGGGCGACTTGGCTGTGTGTGTGTTTGCCTGGGATAGTATTGACTCTAACCTTTGACCTCTACCTTTGACCTCTGGAAAGACGCACAGGCTCCGGTTCCTTCCCACTGCTTTCTGAGGGACTACGGTGATCTGGAGTGTGTGTTTAGGGGGGTTAGACTATGTTTCTTTGGAAAAAGCCCTTGCTCCATTGATACCTGCCTCAGCACCCATGCCACCTCTGACTCTCATTCTCCCCTCCCCTTATAGAAGCATCGCCTCCGGAGAAAGAGGGTCAAGACCCCGCGGTGGTGCTCTCGATCCTTTGAGTTTGGTCGAGCTACCATTAGTCCCTTGGATGGTAGTCAAATAGACTACCTCAGTCAGTCATCTCATCTCCCCCCTCCGTTTTTAGAAATAGCCTGCTTCTCTTCTACCCTTGCTGGAGTGCCGATCCCTGCTTCCCAGCAATAAAAAAAGATTCTTGAAGGATGTGGTTATTTTCAGAAAATGATGTTTCATTCGGCAGAGAAATGACTTGGGCTGTGATCACTCCTTCATTGCAGCTCAACCCCATGAGTCAGCCCTAGTGATATCTGTTCCAGAGAAAACACACTTCACATATTTCTCTCTCTCTTTCTCCCACTCTATCACTCGCTCCCTCTTTCTTTCTCTCTCTCTCTCTCTCTCTACCTCCCTCTCTTTCTGACTTGCTCAACAAACTTGCTTTTCTTATTTTTGCAACTCCCCGTCTGCTTTAAGGAGCAAGCCGGAGTAATTCAAACAACATGGCCGTAATTTGCAATGACATTTTTCATTTCTGACCTCAGCGCAGATAGCCATATCTGCTGGAGGGGTGGACCAGGTTGGGCTATTTCCGGCTGATTTCTATGGTCTCTACTCTCTTAGCATATATTCCACTGGTATTGTGGGTACTTACGGAGACCAAGCTGATTGTTTGTTTATTGCATTCATTTATACACAAATGTGTATCTTCAGAGCCTCACCGAGTCCTCCCCCCACACTAACACTACCAGTTAGAGTTGAGTCAGTGAGGGGCCTTTTCATGTGAAAGACTTTAGTCCCTGGCGAGGGACTTCCAATGTAAGGAAAATACATAAAGGATGCAGAGATAATGACGCTTGTGGCTGTGGCACATAACACCGAATTTGAAATAAATCTGACATGATTCCAGTTTTTGATTTTATTACAGGCAGGATATTACTGAACAGTTCAATTTGGACGGATGAGGAGTATGTCAAAATGAAAAGGACAGCCCTAGCACACTTCCCTGCCAACCAAAAGCCACAAATATGAGTGTGTTCCCTGAGAAGTGGAGAGAGAAGAGAGGAACAATGAGGGAAGGAGGAATGAGCGAGAGAGAGAAACCTGCTGAGGTTTAATATGGGTGAGAGGTCAGGGCTGAGCCAGTGGTGGGCACAGAAGTGGACATGTTTTTCTTCTGCCCTTCACTGCGACACACACAATCAAATACACGCACTCTCAGAGGCACACATGAACACAAAGGTGTGGACGCACACAGAAACCATCATCTCCGTTCACTGCTTTCTCTCCCCTGTATCTTTTCAGGCCTCCTCGTGCATATTTAGAACAGCTCATCAGGAGGAATTCTATTAGTTCCTTTGAGAGTATAGAAAGAGAATGATAACAAATGAGTGGTGAGCAAAGTAGTAAACAATGCCGTTTGTAGGTCTGAAGTATTACACGTTAGGGGAGGACTCTTAGAAAAGAGCACAGACAATTCATCCTCACTCCACAGACACATACTCAAGCGCACACACACAGACACACACGCTCCACAAAAATGGGGACAGATGCTATGCATCTATCAGATAAGGAAACCCTTTGGACATCCCCCCCCCCCCCGAGGTAGCAACCTGTAGCTCAACCTGAACCACTTGTGACCCCCTGTCATCCCCACTGTTCCCCCTCCTCTATCTCCAGACCAAATCTGATTAGGAAGGGACGAGACCCCCTGTCAAGACAATGAGAAACATACAAAGTATGACCTCCTGCATTGTGAAACGGATCCAGGGGTTTAAGGTGTGTGTGTGTGTGGGAGGCTTTAGTAGTAATTGAATCAAGGTTGCAGGCAGAGAGAGTAGTGTTGAGGCTGTCCAAGGCCCAAGCATAAATCTCATTATCCATACTTCAATAGGAAGAGAAGGGCATCAGGGGCACTTCATTAACAATCGTCAAACACTTTGAGAACATTTGGTTGGAACGCAGTTGAACCCAATGCTGTTGCTTCCTGACAACGAAAAGCATTAATGAAGCGAATTGACCCCCGGAGGGGCAGGAGGGTTTGAGGAAATCTCCCAGGGTTCGCACTCACAACTTGCTGCAGTGTTGAGGGAACCGACGTACAAGTCCTTCAATTATCCGGAAGACAGTTTACACTGAGCAGTGGTCAGCTGCACCATGAGCTCATCCGACCTGCCGGCCGCCACCAGCACCGCTCCGATTATATCATACCTTGGAGGAATGCTTGGGAGCTCTTCTGTTTACAAGCCACACATGAAGTGTCAAATGTGGACAAGGTGCCGTCTAGAATAATATTTAACATTTAGCATATTGTTCTAACTGTTCTCTGAGTCGTTCCTGCTGTGCTTTAACTGACACACATCAAATATGCATGTGTTCAAATGAACTTGTACTGAACCTATTGGAAGACTTGCCAAATCCAACTCATTTTTTGTTTCCTGAATTTCTTCACCAATACAGAAACTAGCTTGTCATTTGCAAACTATAGGTAACTGCCAAAATAAAGGAAACACCAACATAAAGTGTCTTAATAGGGTGTTAGGCCACGACGGGCCGCCAGAGCAGCTTCAATGCGCCTTGGCATAGATTCTACAAGTGTCTGGAAGTCTATCGGAGGGATGCGACACCATTCTTCCATGGGAAATTCTATAATTTGGTGTTTTGTTGATGGTGGAGTAAAAAGCTGTCTCGGTTGCCGCTCCAGAATCTCCCAGAGGTGTTCAACTGGGTTGATATCTGGTAACTGAGACACATACACACACCATGCTCCTTTGAGACCCCTCTTTCAAAGTCACTAAGATCTCTTCTTCTAGCCATGGTAGCCTAAATAATGTGCAACTGAGCAATTTTATACATGACCCTAAGCATGATGGGATGTTAATTGCTTAATTAAATCAGGAACCACACCTGTTTGGAGGCATTTGCTTTCAATATACTTTGTATCCCTCATTTACTCAAGTGTTTCCTTTATTTTGGCAATTACCTGGAAATCCATCTTGACGGAGGACGGTAGGGTAGGATGTCTTTGTTCTGTTTCAAAAAAGTTTTGAACAGTTGACAAATGTCAGAAAAAAGACAGAAATGTCCTAACTTTGAAAGTACCGTAAAATTCAATTTCGCCAAGAAGATTGACCCCTCGGTCGTCCCCGTTTCAGAGGAGTGTAATGAGTTTGTCCCAGTCTGAATTAATGTCTTCCATAATGTATGAGGAGTGGAGAACAAGGACAACTGGTAGGGAATAACACAAGTGTCAGGCGGGCCACTTTCTCCCTCCCCTGGGTATGGGTGCCCTTTCCACACTCATCTCAATGACCTGGCACACACACACACACGCTCACTCATGTGCACACAGAGGTGTACACATACTTGACTAAAAGTAAAGATACCTTAATAGAAAATGACTCAAGTAAAAGTGGAAGTCACCCAGTAAAATACTACTTGAGTAAAAGTCTAAAGGTAGTTGGTTTAAAATGTAATTATGAATTAAAAGTAAATGGAATTGCTAAAATGTACTTAAGTATCAAAAGTAAAAGTATAAACAATTTCAAATTCCTTATTTTAAGCAAACCAGACGGCACAATTTTTTAAACATTTTTTATTGACGGATCGGCAGGGGCACACTCCAACACTCAGACATAATTTACAAACAAAGCATTTGTGTTTAGTGAGTCCACCAGATCAGAGGCAGTAGGGATGACCAGGGAGGTTCTCTTGATAAGTATGTGAATCGGACCATTTTCCTGTCAAAATGTAACGAGTACTTTTGGGTGTCAGGGAAAATGCACAGTGGTTGCGAAAGCATTCACCCCCTTGGCATTTTTCCTATTTTGTTGCCTTACAACCTGGAATTAAAATAGATTTTTTGGGGTGTTGTATCATTTGATTTACAGAACATGCCTACCACCTTGAAGATACATATTTTTTTTAGTGTGAAACAAACAAGAAATAAGACAAAAAAACTGCAAACTTGAGCGTGCATAACTATTCACCCCCCCAAAGTCAATACTTTGTAGAGCCACCTTTTGCAGCAATTACAGCTGCAAGTCTTTTGGGGTATGTCTCTATTAGCTTGGCTCATCTAGCCACTGAGATTTTTGTCCATTCTTCAAGGCAAAACTGTTCCAGCTCCTTCAAGTTGGATGGGTTCTGCTGGTGTACAGCAATCTTTAAGTCATACCACAGATTCTCAATAGGATTGAGTTCTGGGCTTTGACTAGGCCATTCCAAGACTTATAAATGTTTTCCTTTAAACCACTCGAGAGTTGTTTTAGCAGTATGCTGGAAGATGAACCTCCGTCCCTGTCTCAAATCTCTGGAAGACTGAAACAAGTTTCCCTCAAGAATATTCCTGTATTTAGCGCCATCCATCATTCCTTCAATTCTGACCAGTTTATTTAACTAATTATGTGATTTCTGAAGGTAATTGGTTGCACCAGATATTATTTAGGGGCTTCATAGCAAAGGGGGTGAATACATATGCACGCACCACTTTTCCTTTTTCACCAATTTGAAAAACAAATTGTATGTCCATTACAAGAAATCTAAATAAAAATCAATTTAAATTACAGGTTGTAATGCAACAAAATAGGAAAAACGCCAAGGGGGATGAATACTTTTGCAAGGTACTGTATGGAGTAAAAAGTACATTATTTTATTTAGGAATGGAGTAAAAGTAAAAGTTGGCAAAAATATAAATAGCAAAGTACAGATACCCAAAAAACTACTTAAGTATTACTTTAAAGTATTTTTACTTAACTACTTACGGAGTGGTGGGGCCCCACTCCCGACACTACCCGGTGAAATGTGAGGCACCAAATTCAAAATCCAAAAGTTGAATTATTAAACATTTATCAATATACAAGTGTTGCATAGTCATAAAAATAAAATAAAAAAGGCTTTACGGCGAAAGCACAACATTTGATAGTTTGCATTAGCATAAATCCATAACCAAAGCGGGTCTCATAAAACGCATAAAATCGCTAATATAAAATCCCTTACCTTTCGAAGAACTTCTGCTGAGGGCTTCCCAAGTGTCCAACGAAGACATCCAATGGTTCTTTTGTTAGAAAAAGTAATTTATTATATCCATAAATCTCCGTTTGGTTGACGCGTTATGTTCATAAAATACAGCGTCCACTCGCCCATTGAACCGTGAAGAGAACACGTTCAACCTATACCTATACACTTGTCCAAGAACAATCAAACATCATTGATAATGTATCCTTAGGAACACGTTTATGTCTTTTTACTATAGTATTTCAACCGGATTATAAACTGGACGATAGGAAAGGAAAAAACCACAGCGTGCGCGAGCCCGTGAACGCGCCTCCTCCTCTGTTTACATCCGATGACTAGTTTGAAATTCTTCTTCTATTACCATCCAGAGCAACCTAACGTCACCAAATACTGTCTAGAGACTGTTGATGTCCAGTGGAAGCAATAGGTACTGCAATCTTACTCCTATATATGGCTGTTTTCAATAGGGAGGGGTTCAAAATGAGGCAATGTGTCAAAAACACTTTTTCCAGGACAGAAATTCCTCGGGTTTTCGCCTGCTATATCAGTTCTGTTGTACTCACAGACAATATTTTAACACCCTTAGAAACTTCAGAGTGTTTCCTATCCAATAGTACTAATTATGTGCAAATCCTAGTTTCTGGGCCTGAGTGGCAGGCCTTTTACTTTGGGCACGCCAGACTCTCCAAAACCGACACCTCAGCTGCCGCTCCCTAAGAAGTTAAGTACTTTACACCACTGTGAGCACATACCCATACATATACATGCACACACACAGAGAGACACGCATGTGCACTTGTTCAGACACACACACACCTGAGCATACACACACACAGTACCAGTCAAAAGTTTGGACACACCTAATCATTCAAGGGTTTTTCTTTATTTGCACTATTTTCTACAATGTAGAATAATAGTGAAGACATCAAAACTATGAAATAACACATATGGAATCATGTAGTAACCAAAAAAGTGTTAAACAAATGAAAATATATTTTATATTTGACATTCTTCAAAGTAGCCACCCTTTGCCTTGATGACAGCTTTGCACACTCTTGGCATTCTCTCAACCAGCTTCATAAGGAATGCTTTTCAAACAGTCTTGAAGGAGTTCCTACATACGCTGAGCACCTGTTGGCTGCTTTTCCTTCGCTCTGCAGTCCAACTCATCCCAAACCATGTCAATTGGGTTGAGGTCAGGTGATTGTAGAGGCCAGGTCATCTGATGCAGCACTCCATCACTCTCTTTGGTCAAATAGCCCTTACACAGCCTGGAGGTGTGTTCTGGATCATTGTCCTGTTGAAAAACTAATGATAGTCCCACAAAGCATAAACCAGATGGGATGGTGTATCGCTGCAGAATGCTGTGGTAGCCATGCTGGTTAAGTGTGCCTTGTATAGTAATAATAATATATACCATTTAGCATACATTTAGTCATGTGTGCATACATTTTTACATATGGGTGGCACCAGCGGGAATCAAACCCATGACCGGTGGCATTGTTTTACCGATTGAGCCGCACCGGACCACAATGGTGTCTGTGCTATCAAGTGAGAAGCTCCGAAAATATACATTGATTTGATATACTCTGGTTTATGTCGTTCCAAATGTGACCAACCGTCACATTTGGGGCATCAGCTTTGGGAGCTAACGCAAGTCTTCCGATCTCAGCGAAGGTTACTTATCATCACGAGAGTGTGGTTTAATGAACCACCTACCTTACACCAACACCACTCAGCAAGCTGAGGATGAATAGAAACCTATACTTTTAATGCACATTTTAATTTACATGTACATTTTAGTCATTTAGCAGACGCTCTTATCCAGAGTGATTGACAGCATTTTAGCAACATGAAATCTTGTAAAAATCTGTTCATATACACCCCCAGGAGGAATATGACACCTTTTCTTTACATTTTCTGACAAGCAAGCATTTAGATACAGTCATTTTAAAGTATAATAAGGTATTTGAAAATGATATTTCATTATAGAGTGGAAAAGCAGCCGTGCATTTGGACAATTAATAGACAGTGCAGAAAATAAAACCTAATAAAAACATCTGTCTCGTTCAGGACCGGAGTCTACGCAGAACGGTGCGCCATAGCATATCAGAGCTTCAGTAGGCCTATATGCAAACAAGCCATTTGCCACACGGGCCTGCCATCCTTCACTTTGAACTGGACTGTGTGTTTACAGGCAGTTGCAACAGTGCAACTTTGGATAATTTGAACGCATTCGTCAATAGCCACAAAATACACTTGAATGGATTTACTACGGGAGTCCTTTACATTAGAGAACTTTACAGTCCTATTGATCAAACAACCATAAAAAGGTAGGCTATCTTTCCCTATATGCACATCAACAACAAGATCAACAACTAATGGTAGCCAGAGCAAGATTAGTTCAAATCTAATGAAGGAACATTTAGATAAACCCTCTCAAACTTAAGCTAGTTGGCCGTCAAAATTGCACTGATAAACGATGGGCCTGCTCGTCCATCTGCAGCTTGCCTGCCAATGCATGCGTTGTCCCAACCAAGCACCCAAGCTAACTGGCTAACGTTGGCTAGCTTGCTAACTAGCCACTTCCAGACACAAATGAGAGAATACCTCACTGACCATTTTACTCGCCCTAGAAGAGGCTGTTATATCGAGTCCACCAAATGGAGGCAGAAAACAATGTACCAGGCCAGCTTTGATTCACAACCTGATATTTTTTGGACTACCAAGAAATGTATTGGAGAATTATATTAATCATGCATTGAACTGCATCCATATATTCTGCCAGCAATGCCTTAGTGTACGTTATAAAGTTGGTTTTGTAGGATAAACTGGGAATTTGATATTTTTGACTGATATTATGATTGTCTGTTTGTTTCATCTCTGCAAAGTAGATCAAACGCTGTCAGTTCCACTTTAAGATAGCTAGGTGTGACAACCACATATCACTGTCATAGTAAGTTCATTTTCCCTCAATAAAGCAGCTATCAGCAAAGTCAAAGCTAGTAACGGGGTCAGGATAAAGGGGGGGTGCTGTGGGATTATTTAAGATATTCTTTAAAGATGTGTTCCCTTAGGGGTGGGACGACCAAAAGACCAGAGGCAGAACGGAGTGCTCGGGTTGGGGTGTAGGGTTTGAGCATAGCCTGAAGGTAGGGAGGGCAGTTCTTTTGTTGCTCCGTAGGCAAGTACCATGGTATTTCCCCCCTGCTTTTCATTTGATCGTATTCTACTCTTGCTATCCTGTATTCTATTGTATTCTATTCTGTTTTTCTACGTTGTTGAACACCCCGAAGTGGAGCCACTTTGGGAGATGCACGGCCCATTGTCATTGTACACTGTCATTGTCACATACACCCCGTTGGCCATGTGCCAGCCACCCAGTGCTGTCCCCTGTTACACCTGACACTGCCCTGAGAGAGGAGAGAGAAGAGAGAGGTCTATCTGGTGATCTGGCCCCAATGCACGTGACGCCATCAAACAGTACTGCCAGCGCCACAATCCCGGTAACCAAACTGCGCTCTCATCAACCACTCTCTGCATTGACAGACACAGACACGCTGACAAGGGACTAGAGGAGAGAAAGGGGGCGAGTATTTCTCCTCTCTTATCTGGTGTCCTGTGTGAATTTAAGTATGCTCTCTCTAATTATCTCTCTTTTCTCTCTCTCTCTCTCTCTCTCTCTCTCTCTCTCTCTCTCTCGGGGGACCTGAGCATTAGGACCATTCCTCAAGGCCTACCTGGCCTGATGACTCCTTGATGTCCCGAGTCCACCTGGCCGTGCTGCTTCTCCAGTTTCAACTGTTCTGCCTGTTTTATGAACATTTTAAAATCTTGTCCATGTTCTGTTATAATCTGCACCCGGCACAGCCAGAAGAGGACTGGCCACCCCTCACAGCCTGGTTCCTCTCTAGGTTTCTTCCTAGGTTTTGGCCTTTCTAGGGAGTTTTTCCTAACCACCGTGCTTTTACACCTGCATTGCTTGCTGTTTGGGGTTTTAGGCTGGGTTTCTGTACAGCACTCTGTGACATCAGCTGATGTAAGAAGGGCTTTATAAATACATTTGATTTGATTTAATTTGATTCCCCCTTCGCAAGACCCCTATAGACATATCAGTGGACTAAATAGCCGGTCAGAGGGCTACACGCACACACACACCTGACTTTTAACTGTGTCGTCAAGCCAAAATGTTCTATTTGAGAATCCAGTCATGATCCCTACGGCCGGAAGAGAAAGATGGAGAAAGGGAGGAGATAGAGAGCTTTTATACATCCCCCCAGTAATGTTAGTTCCAAAGTGGGGTTGGATGGGACGGGGTTAGGAGGCAGGTGACCCCAGTAGCAAGCGCTGCCTCTCCAGCCACATGGCTGGTGAAGCCAAGGCCTCTTGGACCACAGGAAACCATAAAACCAGGGGCTTTATTACGAGGATCAGACAAAGTATGTGTGACTCTCAAAGACATTGCGCTAAAACTGTGCCTTACACCCAGGCAACGAGGGACACACACACACACCTTCACCGCAGCCAACGTGAGTAAAACGTTTAAGCGTGCTAACCCTCGCAAGGCTGCCGGCCCAGATGGCATCCCTGGCCGTGTCCTCAGAGCATGTGCAGAGCAGCTGGCTGGTGTGTTTACGGACATATTTAATCAATCCTTATCCCAGTCTGCTGTTCCCACATGCTTCAAGAGGGCCACCATTGTTCCTGTTCCCAAGAAAGCTAAGGTAACTGAGCTAAATGACTATCGCCCCGTAGCACTCACTTCCGTCATCATGAAGTGCTTTGAGAGACTAGTCAAGGATCATATCACCTCCATCCTACCAGACACCCTAGACCCACTCCAATTTGCTTACCGTCCCAATAGGTCCACAGATGACGCAATCGCAATCACACTGCACACTGCCCTAACCCATCTGGACAAGAGGAATACCTATGTAAGAATGCTGTTCATCGACTACAGCTCAGCATTTAACACCATAGTACCCTCCAAACTCGTCATTAAGCTCGAGACCCTAGGTCTCGACCCAGCCCTGTGCAACTGGGTCCTGGACTTCCTGACGGGACGGCCCCAGGTGGTGAGGGTAGGAAACAACATCTCCACCCCGCTGATCCTCAACACTGAGGCCCCACAAGGGTGCGTTCTCAGCCCTCTCCTGTACTCCCTGTTCACCCATGACTGCGTGGCGAAGCACGCCTCCAACTCAATCATCAAGTTTGCTGATGACACTACAGTGGTAGGCTTGATTACCAACAACGACGAGACGGCTTACAGGGAGGAGGTGAGGGCCCTCGGAGTGTGGTGTCAGGAAAATAACTTCTCACTCAACGTCAACAAAACTAAGGAGATGATCGTGGACTTCAGGAAACAGCCCCCTTATCCACATCGACGGGACAGTAGTGGAGAAGGTGGAAAGTTTTAAGTTCCTCAGCGTACACATCACGGACAAACTGAAATGGTCCACCTACACAGACAGTGTGGTGAAGAAGGCACAACAGCGCCTCTTCGAAATTTGTCTTGTCACCAAAAACACTCACAAACTTCTACAGATGCACAATCGAGAGCATCCTGACGGGCTCTATCACCGCCTGGTACGGCAACTGCTCCGCCCACAACTAGTGGTTTCTTTGCAGAATTTCGACCATGGCCTGATTCAGAGTCTCCTCTGAACAGTTGATATTGAGATGTGCCTGTTACTTCAACTTCATGAAGCATTTATTTGGGCTGCAATCTGAGGCTGGTAACTAATGAATGTATCCTCTGCAGCAGAGGTAACGCTGGGTCTTCCTTTCCTGTGGCGGTCCTCATGAGAGCCAGTTTCATCATAGCGCTTGATGGTTTTTGCGACTGCAATTGAAGAAACTTTCAAAGTTCTACCTTATCACAACACAACTGTCTCAAATGCATTAAGAAGGAAATAAATTCCACAAACTAACTTTTAACAAGGCAAATCTGTTAATTGAAATTAATTCCAGGTGACTACCTCGTGAAGTTGGTTGAGAAAATGCCAAGAGTGTGCAAAGCTGTCATCAAGGCAAAGGCTGGCTACTTTGAAGAATCTCAAATATAAAATATATTTGATTCGTTTAATACTTTTTTGGTTAGTACATGATTCCATATGTGTTATTTCATAGTTTTGCTGACTTCACTATTATTTTACAATATAGAAAATAGTACAACTAAAGAAAAACCCTTGAATGAGTAAACTTTTGACTGGTAGAGTATATACAAATGTATGTGGACACCCCTTCAAATTAGTGATTTTGGCTATTTCAGCCATGCAATCTCCATAGACAAACGGTGCCAGTAGAATGGCCTTACTGAGGAGCTCAGTGACTTTCAATGTGGCACTGTCATAGGATGCCACCTTTCCAACAAGTCAGTTCATCAAATTTCTGCCCTGCTAGAGGTGCCCCGGTCAACTGCAAGCGCTGTTATTGTGAAGTGGAAAGTCTAGGAGCAACAACGGCTCAACAATGCAAAGTGATAGGCCACACAATCTCACAGAACGGGACCATCAAGTGCTGAAGCACATAGCGCATTAAAACCGTCTGTTCTAGGTTGCAACACTCACTTCCAAGTTCCAAACTGGCTCAGGAAGGAATGTCAGCACAAGAACTGTTCATCGGGAGCTTCATGAAATGGGTTTCCATGGCCGAGAAGCCGCAAACAAGGCAAATATCACCATTCGCAATGCCAAGCGTCGGCTGGAGTGGTGTAAAGCGTGCCACCATTGGACTCAGGAGCAGTGAAAATGCGTTCTCTGGAGTGATGAATCACGCTTCACCATCTGCAGTACGACGGACAAATGTGGGTTTGGCGGATGCCAGGAGAACGCTACCTCCCCGAATGCATATTGCCAACTGTAAAGTTTGGTGGAGGAGGAATAATGGTCTGGGGCTGTTTTTCATGGATCGAGCTAGGCCCCTTAGTTCCAGTGAGGGGAAATCTTAATGCTACAGCAAACAATTACATTCTAGACGATTCTGTGTTTCCAACTTTGTGGCAACAGTTTGAGGAAGGCCCTTTCCTGTTCCAGCAATGCACCCGTGCACAAAGCGAGATCCATACAGAAATGGTTTGACTATATTTTTGTGGAAGAACTTGACTGGCCTGCACAGAGCCCTGACCTTAATCCCATCAAACACCTTTGAGATTAATTGGATGCAGACTGCGTGCCATTCCTAATCGCCCAACATCAGTGCCCGACCTCACTAATGCTCTTGTGGCTGAATGGAAGCGTCCCCGCAGCAATGTTGCAACATCTAGTGGAAAGCCTTCCCAGGAGAGGTGAGGCTGTTACAGCTGAAAAGGGGGGACCAACTCCATATTAATGCCCATGATTTTGGAAGTAAATGTTTGACGAGTTGGTGTCCACAAACCTTTGGTCATGTAGTGATAAGTATTCAACGCACTGGGTCAATACATGTTATAATCACCTTTGGCTGTGATTACAGCTGTGAATCTTTAAACAAATTACTAGAGCTCTGTCAAGTTGGTTGTTGATCATTGCTATGGAGCCAAGTTTTGCCATAGATTTTCAAGCCAATTTAAGTCAAAACTGTAGCTAGACCACTCAGGAATTAACATTCAATGTCATCTTTGTAAGAAACCCCTGTCTATATTTGGCCTTGTGTTTTAGGTTATTGTCCTGCTGTAAGTTGAATTTGTCTCCCAGTGTCTATTGGAAAGCAGACTTAACCAAGTTTTCCTCTAGGATTTTGCCTGTGTTTAGCTCTATTCCATTTATTTTTATCAAAAAAAACTCCCTAGTCCTTGCCGATAACAAGCATACCCATAACATGATGCTGCCACCACCAGGCTTGAAAATATGAAGAGTGGTACTCAGTGATGTGTTGTGTTGGATAATGCTTTGTATTCAGGACATAAAGTTCATTTCTTTGACACATTTTTTGCAGTTTTACTTTAGTGCCTTGTTGCAAACAGGATGCATGTTTTGGATATTATTATTCTGTACAGGCTTCCTTCTTTTCACTCTGTCATTTAGTTTTGGATTGTGGAGTAACAACAATGTTGTTGATCCATCCTCAGTGATCTCCTATCACACCACTAAACTGTGTAACTGTTTAAAAATCACCATTGGCCTCATGGTGAAGTCCCTGAGCAGTTTCCTCCCTCTCCAGCAACTGACTGGGTGCATTGACACACCATCCAAAGTGTAATTAATAACTACACCATGCTCAAAGGGATATTAAATGGCTTTTTTTTTTTTGGACCAATCTACCAATTGCTGCACTTTTATTGCAAGGCATGAAAACCTCCCTGGTCTTTGTGGTTGAATATGTGCTTGAAATGCAATTCTCGACTGAGGAACCTTACAGATTGTATATGTGGGGTACAGAGATGGGATAGTCATTAAAAACTCATTTAAACACTATCATTGCACACAGAGTGAGTCCATGCAACTTATTATGTGACTTGTTAAGCACATTTTTACTCCTAAACTTATTTAGGCTTGCCATAACAAAAGGGTTGAAAAGGGAGCGGTGTGTTGTGGGAAGACAGCTGTCTTGTTTATTTGGGAGGAGAGTTCATGTTCATCTCTGGGGGCCTCTGCTCTGCTGTCAGCCGTGTGCTACTGCGGTGGGCGCTGTGCTGCAATCTGTCTGCCGTCGTCTGCCTTTTGTATACTGAGAGAATACAAATGGTGGCCGTGCTAGCTGGCGCTTTGCCTTGGGGACTCCCAGGCGATGGCGTCACACAGAACAGGGATTTAATAGAGCAATTTGTTTTCCGTCAAAAGACAGGCCATCTACTCCTCTCCTACCGGCACAATTCAGCTATGATTTGGCTGAGCTGCACAGGGATTTTATTGATTCAGCCCTTTAATGGAGCTGTCTGTAATAAAACACGAAGAAGACAGTGAATTAGAGGGTTTGCATGTGTGGGTGTTTGTGTTCGTGCGTGTGTGTGCGTGTGTATGTCTGTGTGCATTTACAAGAATACGAATATGGTTTAGCCAAAAGAGAATGTTGTTAGCGTAATTAGCGTGCCATTTAATACAGTTTAAAATTCCTCGGGAGACCTTACAGAATCCTACCGAAAGGTAATGGACTCCGGATACATACTTTACAAACTCTCTTTGGCCACCCCTTCCTTCCCTCCCACCCCTCAAAACCACTCCCCTGTGCCTCCAGCCCCCACCCTTCCAACGTCTTCTATCCCGTGCACCCCCAACCCCCTCCTCATCTCTCTTTCAACAAGAGCAGTTTGTCAGGGTCAGAAAGCTATTTAAAACCCCCATTAATGAGACGGGAGAGAGAGGAGAATAGAGAGAGAGACAGGAGGATAGAAAGAGAGAGAAATGTGAGGTAGTGGTGGGGAGGGAGGGACGGAGAGAGAGAAACGAGAGGGGTGGCGGGCAGGGATGTCAGCCATCAAAGCCGGGGAGAAGAGAAGGCCAGGTGGTTGTGGGAATCCGGCCCCCTTTCCTCTTCAGGACCCTCTGGGTTCTGTGCGGTAATTAGAAGGCAGCAATGCAGCAGGGCCTGGCCAAGGTTCAGGATAGCCCCTCTGAGAGAGAACAATTTGCACTTCTACTGGAGCTGCCAGCAAGGACACAAAGAAGAGGAAAAGGGAAACTATGGCATCTTTTATCGGGCTGGACAAAGACACCGCATCCTTTCAAAGAGCTCCCGAGAGTCTGCCTGGCGTTCCGCAGGAGGAGGTCGTCCACCGGGACGTCAGGAACCTACTCACCCCGCCTCCCACACACACAGTCACACACACACACACCTTCTTGAATGAACTGCTCAAGGTGTCTGATAAGGTGCCAGTCGCAGCGACAAAACGGTTCTAAGGAGTCAAAGTCAGTGTGGAGTGTACAGTGTGTTACTTCCTGTTGGTACAAAAAACATGGTGGCTAGGCATATTTCTCAATTGTAAAACGACAACATCTCTTCTGATGACTTCCATCACCTTGCAGACAGAATGAGTTAATACAAATTTCACAAGTTTACAACCCTTTAAAATTATTTTGCCTAATGCAATGTATTCGTGATGCATTTGACCTCCCTCTCACAGCCTGTTCTCAACTCTGTCGAGAACCAAAATGGCCGCCTATTTCCTTTGACATTATCACCCAATCTAAAGAGGTTTGACCTCCCACGACTCAAGAAAGTGAATGCACAAGCTTTGAGTGGGTCTACCCCGACCCCCCAACCCGTCCCTGTTGAAGTGTGTCCGGGCAGCCATGGTAGTGGATGGGTCAAATGTCAGATGGTTCATGTGATAACTTTTTCCAGGTCTACGGGCCCAGATGAGGGCCTTTAACCCAGTGTCTTTCCTTCTTTGCTCTCTCCCTCTGTCACTCAGTACCCCCAGGTTTCGCTCGGCCCAGCGCTAAAAGCTCCATTCACACACCCTCTAACCCAGGGATGTTTTTGCAATTCAATATTTTCACACGCAGCCTCATCATTACTTTGGAACCGGACACTGGGCAGGATGAGGCTGGGGCTCCGGAGCAGCACAGAGGAATCACAGTGTCAGGAAGGGAAGGACGGGGGTCCTGGGGAGAAGTGTTTTAGTGAAGACCCAACACCCTGTGTGCTCGGACACACACGTGCGCACACATACCACTCTACTCATTGTTTCACAAACAATCTGACTCCAGGTAAATGATGAAGGTGGGGGTAAAATATGGGGGGGTGGTCCACTGCCGGGAATAAAAAGCCCTAGTCTATGACAGTAATAAAGATCATATGAATTACTTGTAGAATATGACAATATAAGAATATCTTTAGAGAGAGAATATACTGTATATTCTCATCACATGAGATATTAAGTTTCTCTGCAGGTCTTTTTGGAAGACTATCTAACGCACCAGGGCAGAGGCGCAGAGGAATATCAGAGTTGAAAGTGCATCTCAAAACAAAGATTAGGAAATGAAGACAAAAAAACGCATAATTACGACTAGAAAGCATACATTTCCTAATAAGCTTGAAAAGTACACCAGTAATGGTGGGACCTAAAACAGTCATTTTAGGGTGAAAAGAGATTGAGCCACACATCAAAGCTCCGTCAGAGCTTCAAAATGCCTTTATTGTCCTGTAAAAAGCCATTGGTAAACTGAAATTGGTACTTATTAATGCAGGTAAAACATTTATATAAGTTTTCAGAGCCTTTACTCAATACTTTGGCAGCGATTACAGCCTAGAGTCTTCTTGGGTATGCCGCTACAAGCTTGGCACACCTGTATCTGGAGAGTTTCTCCCATTCTTCTCTGAAGATCCTCTCAAGCTCTGTCAGATTGGATGGGGGAGCGTAGCTGTACAAATATTTGTAGGTCTCTCCAGAGATGTTCGATAGGGTTCAAGTCCGGGCTCTGGCTGGGCCACTCAAGAATATTCAGAGACTTGTCTCGAAGCCACTCCTATATTGTCTTGGCTGTGTGCTTAGGATCGTTGTCCTGTTAGAAGGTGAACCTTCGCCACAATCTGTGGTACTGAGTTCTCTGGAGCAGGTATTCATCAAGGATCTCTCTATACTTTGCTCCGTTCATCTTTCCCTCGATCCTGACTAGTCTCCCAGTCCCTACCGCTGAAGAAAATCCCCACAGCATGATGCTGCCACCACCATGCTTCACTGTAGGGATGGTGCCAGGTTTCCCCCAGACATGACGCTTGGCATTCAGGCCAAAGAGTTCAATCTTGGTTTCATTGGACCAGAGAATCTTTAGGTGCCTTTTGGCAAACTCCAAGCATACTGTCATGTGGCGGCTTCCGTCTGTCCACTCTACCATAAAGGCCTGATTGGTGAAGATGGTTGTCCTTCTGGAAGGTTCTCCCATCTCCACAGAGGAACTCTGGAGCTCTGTCAGAGCAACCATCGGGTTCTTGGTCACCTCCCTGACCAAGGCCCTTCTCCCCTGATTGCTCAGTTTGGCCGGGAAGCCAGCTCTAGGAAGAGTCTTGGTGGTTCAAAACGTCTTCTATTTAAGAGTGATGGAGGCCACTGTGTTCTTGGGGACTTTCAATGCTGCAGAAATGTTTTGGAACCTTCCCCAGATCTGTGCCTTGATACAATCCTGTCTCGGAACGCTACGGACAATTCCTTCGACCTTGTGGCTTGGTTTTTGCTCTGACATGCACAGTCAGCTGTGGGACCTTATATAGACAGGTGTGTGCCTTTCCAAATCATGTCCAAACAATTGAATTTACCTCAAGTGGAAACATCTCAAGGATGATCAATGGAAACAGGATGCACCTAAGCTCAATTTCGAGTACAATAGCAAAGGGTCTGAATACTTACGTAAATAAGGTATTTCTGTTTTTTTAAAACCTGCTATCGCTTTGTCATTATGGGGTTTTGTGTGTAGGTTGATGAGGAAAAACATTAACTGAATCATTTTTAGAATAAGGCTGTAACATAACAAAACGTGGAAAAAGTCAAGAGGTCTGAATACCTTCTGAATGCACTGTACATTCTTTGGTTGGTGCCTTCATTGACCATGTCCCAGCTTTCAGGGTAAAGTCGGTAACTAGCCCCCCTCAGAACAATGTCTAATTGCTGACACAAAAACAATCTACGTTTGATAAAAAATACACTTATTTTGTTATTTAATGAAATGTTGTTTTTTGAAAGTACTGAAGATTAGTGTGTTAAAATCTATGTAATATATTTATTTTTTAATTTTTTTTGTATTTAACTCTTAAAAGTCTAGGTATCTTATTTCAATTAAATAATTCAAATATTGAAACAAAATGGCATTTCCCATCATACTATTAATATCCTCACTATGATGAGGTTTTCATTTAATGTTCCTCTTTTCATGTTCGCGACAAATTGTGTCCGAATTATCCTAAAGTGTAACTCAATGAGAAATTAAGAATTAAAAAGAGGCGTATTCTACATGAACTGGTCCTGTCTCGGTAAATAGCAGAAAACAAAATCATTCAGTCAACATTTATTCCGGTTATTGACTATGGCGATATTGTCTTTATGAATGCAGCTGCCACTGTATAGAGGCCACGGGGAGATATGTTCAGTACACATCATTGCATTTTGTATCAGATCGTAGGCTGGCCCTCTTTGAAGATCGATGCATTGCACAGTTTTTTTTTCTATAAATTTACCAGACCCGGACTCAGAGATTGCTAACCCTTGGAGATGCCTTCAATCTCCACTGAGTTAGGTAAATCTGCTTTTAGTTTTTTTGCACCTCTTATGTGGAATGATCTCCAAAACTCCTTAAAGCTGGTGGAGTTGGTGCCTCTAGGGCAATTCAGGCAGATGTTAGAGGGCCATTTTACTGAAGAATGTGTTTGTTTCATATGATTGTGTTTTGCTTTTCATATTTTGTGTTTGCTTTTCATGTATTGTGTAATTGATGTTTATATACCTGTAGATAAGATGAGTTTTGTTTAATTGTTGTTTATTGATGTGTTCATGCAGGGTTCATCTGCAGAATAGACTGTGGTCTCAGCATGACTCCCCTGCTTAAATAAAGGTTAAATATTGATGTTTTTAATACACAGATAAATACCACCAATGTTTGGTTTTGTGGCATTACACAATTCTGAATCTGAATCTGAATCTGAAAGCCGGAACGAGAAGTAATACCGTAACAGCAAAACCACATCAAGCACACAGCTTAAGAAATAAGAGCAGGATTCCTCCAATAGCAAGGAGAAGTTAAGACCAAACGTAGTAGTAATGATTTGTTTGGCATGCCGACATCAGTGGAGGAAAATTAAGGTCTTCGGTTTGAGGTGTTATATACTTTTCCAGCGAGACACACTATAGTTAATGAAATGAAACACACCAATATTAGCTTCTCTCTTGGGAGTCTCCATAATCAGCATGCCACCACTCGTTGAACCTTTTTTAATGAAAATAAATGGCGAGCCATTGAGATGGACTAATTGTGTTGCAAACGGGGGGGCATGCCATTGATATAATGAAGGCAATTTTCAGAGACAGACAGGAGTGGTTGAAGAGGTAGTAAAATAAGTCTCAACCTTTAAGTCTTTATTGAAGACTCATCTCTTCAGTAGGTCCTATGACTGAGTGTAGTCTGGCCCAGGAGTGTGAAGGTGAACGGAAAGGCACTGGAGCAACGAACCACCCTTGCTGTCTTTGCCTGGCCGGTTCCCCTCCACTGGGATTCTCTGCCTCTAACCCTATTACAGGGGCTGAGTCACTGGCTTCTGGTGCCGTGGCAGAGATCTTGTGGGCTATACTCGGCCTTGTCTCAGGATGGTAAGTTGGTGGTTGAAGATATCCCTCTAGTGGTGTGGGGGCTGTGCTTCGGCAGAGTGGGTGGGGTTATATCCTGCCTGTTTGGCCCGTCCGGGGTTTCGTCGGACGGGGCCACAGTGTCTCCCGACCCCTCCTGTCTCAGCCCCCAGTATTTATGCTGCAGTAGTTTATGTGTCGGGGGGTTAGGGTCCGTCTGTTATATCTGGAGTATTTCTTCTCTTATCTGGTGTCCTGTGCGAATTTAAGTATGCTCTCTCTAATTATCTCTCTTTTTCTTTATTTTTTCTTCTTCTCTCTCTTTCTCTCTCTCTCTCTCTCTCGGAGGACCTGAGCATTAGGACCATTCCTCAAGGCCTACCTGGCCTGATGACTCCTTGATGTCCCGAGTCCACCTGGCCGTGCTGCTTCTCCAGTTTCAACTGTTCTGCCTGTTTTATGAACATTTTAAAATCTTGTCCATGTTCTGTTATAATCTGCACCCGGCACAGCCAGAAGAGGACTGGCCACCCCTCACAGCCTGGTTCCTCTCTAGGTTTCTTCCTAGGTTTTGGCCTTTCTAGGGAGTTTTTCCTAGACACCGTGCTTTTACACCTGCATTGCTTGCTGTTTGGGGTTTTAGGCTGGGTTTCTGTACAGCACTCTGTGACATCAGCTGATGTAAGGGGGGCTTTATAAATAAATTTGATTTGATTTGATTCTGAAGGTTCGACCTCGGGCAGGGGATTCCAGTACCTGGAGGGTTATGGCCCGGAGGAGAGGTGCTGGGTCCCCGCTAGGGACATCCTGGACCCAGGCCTCATTGCTGATTTCCAACGTCGGCAACCCTGGCAACTAGGTATTCGCCCAGGTAGGACGCCAGGTGGCGCCCCTAGTGGAGGGATACCGTCACAACCTGATCTGTTTCACCTGTCTTTGTGCTAGTCTCCACCCCCCTCTAGGTGTCTCCCATCTTTCCCATTACCCCTAGTGTATTTATACCTGTGTTCTCTGTCTGTTGCCAGTTCATTTTGTTTGTCAAGTCTACCAGCGTTTTTCCTCTTGCTCCTGTCTTGTTCGAGTTCCTGTTTTCTAATTTTCCAGGTTTTGACCATTTCTGCCTGCCCTGAGCCTGCCTGCCATTCTGTACCTTGTCACACCACCCTGGATTATTGACTTCTGCCTGCCCTGACCCCGAGACTGCCTTCCATTCTGTACCTAATGGACTCTGATCTGGATTACTGACCTCTGCCTGCCCTTGACCTGTAGCTTTGCCAGCCCCCTGTTCTAGTAATCCACTTTTGTTACTTCGACGCTGTCTGCATCTGGGTCCTCTCCTGAAACATAATAGAAGTGGATATTTCTTCTGAAAGGGGACTGATACCTCTCTAACCCAGCTCATCATTCTTCCACCAGAAAGTGAAGTATTAAACAAATAGAGGTGCTGCCTGCTGCTGGCCTGGTGATGTTCGCATGGCCACCAAATGTCATTGGATAACGATAATGATGCCTCAATTACTTCTGAGAATCTCCGCATTCCCCCCCCCCTTCTCCTCCCCTCCCATCAGACAGCAAATTTGTCAAAGGCCCAATGATCGTCCAGCGTAATTGTCCGGACCAGGGGGCTTTATTGTGGCAAATAAAATAACCTGATCTCAGAGAAGAAGGGAAAAGAGGAGAAAAAAATTGTCTTGGCGCGGTTTTGCCCGAGCCCCTGAGACGTCCTGTTTGAATCCACTCCTAATGAGACACTACATGCCCATCTTTGTGACAATACAGAGAGAGAGGGAGTGAGATTATGACAATACAGAGAGAGAGGGAGTGAGGCGACAATGAACTTTGAGACTGGTAGGGACAGAGAGGGGGTGGAGATATAATCAAACGGGGAGACCAGAGAGGGAGCCAATGCTTTAAAAGCACCGTCCAATGAGAGGGGGGCACTTTAAAGTAGCGCCGAGTTAAACACATCTACAAGAGAAAAAAGAGGAAGTCTCTGGGGAGGAGAGTTTTGTCTCCTTATCTTTGTCTCTACAGGATGAAGGGAATATGAGGGTCTGGGGCAACATACCATTCTGATAGGGGAAGCACAGTACAGCAGCAAGCCAATAGGGAGTGAGTGAGTAAGATGTAAATCAAGTGAGTATTTACTGTATGTGGGCATTGAACTAAGCAAGCAAATGTCTGTGGAATTTGAATGAAGTTATCAGGACCATAGAACACAATTAACTTTAAAAGAAAAGTCATGTGCCATTTACCACTGACTAGTCACAATGCAGAGCAATCCTCTGGATATTACATTTCTCTGAATCATGAGTGCAGCTTAAACGTGCGAATTGCCCAGTCAACATCCCATCTGTTTAAAAAAAAAAAAAAAAAAAATGTAATCACACCTAGGCATGGTCAGAGAGAAAATTATTGTGGTTGCATTCCACTAAAGAAACAAGGAGGAAGCATGTTTTTTTTCAGACAGGGTCACGTTCATTAGGCACCAAATGGAAGAAAACAGAAAAAAACTGCAAGAGCCTACCTGGATTCATCCAATGAATCTCATCTGTCTCTCTTAGTTTTTTTGGTTGTCTGGGTGATAAATTTGACTGACTCTCTGCTAGACATAGCACAGCACCGACTGGAATACGATACACAGAAATGCCTTTAACTGAAGTGGAAAGACTTTTCTTTTGCCCCCTCGCAAACGCATACCACTCCGCAGTATGCCTCCTGTCTATTTATATCACATCTCATCTTTGGCACGCAAGTCAAACTGCCAAAACATTGGGAGATTGCAGCCCTTTACAAATATAGCGAATGAAGTCACATACAGTGGCTGGCGAAAGTTTTCACCCCCCTTGGCATTTTTCCTATTTTGTTGCCTTACAACCTGGAATTAAAATTGATTTTTGGGGGGGTTGTATCATTTGATTTACACAACATGCCTACCACTTTGAAGATGCAAAATATTTTTGATTGTGAAACAAACACTTTGTAGAGCCACCTTTTGCAGCAATTACAGCTGCAAGTCTCTTGGGGTATGTCTCTATAAGCTTGGCACATCTAGCCACTGGGATTTTTGCCCATTTTTCAAGGCAAAACTGCTCCAGCTCCTTCAAGTTGGATGGGTTTCGCTGGTGTACAGCAATCTTTAAATCATACCACAGATTCTCAATTGGATTGAGGTCTGGGCTTTGACTAGGCCATTCCAAGACATTTAAATGTTTCCCCTTATACCACTCGAGTGTTGCTTTAGCAGTATGCTTAGGGTCATTGTCCTGCTGGAAGAGAGACCTCCGTCCCTGTAAGACTGAAACAGGTTTCCCTCAATAATATCCCTTTATGTAGAGCCATCCATCATTCCTTCAATTCTGACCAGTTTCCCAGTCCCTGCCGATGAAAAACATCCCCAGAGCATGATGCTGCCACTACCATGCTTCACTGTGGGGATGAGGTTCTCAGGGTGATGAGAGGTGATGGGCTTGCGCCAGACATAGTGTTTTCCTTGATGGCCAAAAAGCTCAATTTTAGTCTCATCTGACCAGAGTACCTTCTTCCATATTTTTGGGGAGTCTCCCACATGCCTTTTGGCGAACACCAAACGTGTTTGCTTAATTTTTTCTTTAAGCAATGTTTTTTTCTGGCCACTCTTCCGTAAAGCCCAGCTCTGTGGAGTGTACGGCTTAAAGTGGTCCTATGGACAGATACTCCAATCTCCGCTGTGGAGCTTTGCTGCTCCTTCAGGGTTATCTTTGGTCTCTTTGTTGCCTCTCTAATTAATGCCCTCCTTGCCTGGTCCTTGAGTTTTAGAGGGCGGCCCTCTCTTGGCAGTTTTGTTGTGGTGCCATATTCTTTCCATTATTTAATAATGGATTTATTGTTGCTCTGTGGGATGTTCAAAGTTTCAGATTTTTTTTTATAACCCAACCCTGATCTGTATTTCTCCACAACTTTGTCCCTGACCTGTTTGGAGAGCTCCTTGGTCTTCATGGTGCCGCTTGCTTGGTGGTGTCCCTTGCTTAGTGGTGTTGCAGACTCTGGGGCGTTTCAGAACAGGTGTATATATACTGAGATCATGTGACAGATCATGTGACACTTAGATTGCACACATGTGGACTTTATTTAACTAATTATGTGGTTGCACCAGATATTATTTGGGGGGCTTCATTTTAAATGGGGTGAATACATATGCATACACCACTTTTTGTTTTTTTATATTTTATAATGTTTTGAAACATGACAAGAAATCCAAGAAATGCAACAAAATAGGGAAAACGCCAAGAGGTATGAATAATTTTGCAAGGCACTGTAGTAGTGAGGGGTGGTGGGCGGCGGAGAGATATTTTCCATGTGGATCTGCTGGGGCCTAGTGTGGACGGAGGGGTCTGACTGAGATCTCTGTCACACTGTGGTGATATGCAGGGTCGAGTTCACTATGCCCGAATGGGATGAAACAGGGGAGGGACTACCTGAACTTGTCCAATAAGATACATTCATTTTAATTTTCCATTATATGTGGCTAGCAGTGCTATGCCGAGTCCACCTTGGGTTATGACATTATTTGTGACATTATGAGGCAGACCTGTAGGCAAGGTTAGGGCTTTGAGTACTGACTGAACTGCACTGCTCAAAAACAAGAACAGGCTTCACAGGCAGCAGGCTGCATGGGGGTCGGGTGGGCCTCACACACACACGTACACACACATACACACACATACACACACATACACACACATACACACACCTCCGATAAAAATTGGGGCTAACATGGCATGCTGGCCAAAATCATTTATCCTGGGAAAATGAGTGTGAGAGAGTGTGTGCAAGAACGAGTGAGTGAGTGGGTGAGTGAGTGAATGGCTTCCCTACAGTTAATGAGTGAGTGCCGAGCACTATGCTCTCTTGAGTTTACAGAGACTGAGATGCAGCAGCATAGGAGAGGCCCCATGATAAAATCACCGGAAAGCCAAGCCAGGGGAAAAATATAATATTACAACCTACAGTATGTGTTGTGCTAATTGCGTTGTTTGCTCTACAACTTGCTAGTTCGTATGCCTTCACACCCTGATATACAGTATCGGCCTAAGACAAGAACAAGACACAGTGGCAGAATACATTGAAACGCACCTTGTTTCATTAAAAAAACGGAAAGTGACATCTGTCCGTTGAAGTCCACAAAACATACAGTTGCAAGACCTAGAGCATGGTCAAGCAAGTTAATGTTTCTGACATTTTCGGATTACTAAACAACTATTTATTTAGAACCATGATGAGTTACCGCAATTCTCAAAGAAAACATAAGCTGCTTCCACTATTCCAGCACCATTTCAACTCCATCTAACACACCTATGCTTAGTCTAATCACCTATGCTTAGTCTAATACATAGCAGAAACAATTTAGTCCAATCAACGAAAGCTACATATGATGTGGCTGGCTAAAATGCTCGCTAGCCTAACTTCCTTTCATGGGCAACGATGCACCAGGCCAACTAGTTAACATTGGCCTAAAACATCTAGCTACATGTTGAACTTCCAGGCCAGGGGCACAATGTATGAATTTATGGTTGGATCAGCATCGCAGTTATAATCATTTACCACCACAGAGAATTCAGTAAAACCACAAGTCCAAATCTCTATCTCCATCCATGGCTAATTTATGAATGGGATCATTTTTTCTAGCTTGGTAGCCACCTGAGGACAACGACACGCAACAATTCAAGTTTTCTGTCAATGATGTTTGGTTTCTGATGTTATGTGATTGCTACTATTATCTTATCATACTGCAGCCGTGTCCGTTTAGTCCACTACTACTTCTACTACTACTACTACTACTACTACTAAAACTACTACTACTGCCATCTTATCATACTGCAGCCGTGTCCATTTAGTCCACTACTACTACTACTAGTACTACTACTACTAACATCTTATCATACTGCAGCCGTGTCTGTTTAGTCCACTACTACTACTACTACTACCTTATCATACTGCAGCCGTGTCTGTTTAGTCCACTACTACTACTACTACTACTACTACCTTATCATACTGCAGCCGTGTCTGTTAAGTCCAATACTACTACTACTACTACTACTAACATCTTATCATACTGCAGCCGTGTCTGTTTAGTCCACTACTACTACTACTACTACTACTACTACAATCTTATCATACTGCAGCCGTGTCTGTTTAGTCCACTACTACTACTACTACTACCTTATCATACTGCAGCCGTGTCTGTTTAGTCCACTACTACTACTACTACTACTACTACAATCTTATCATATTGCAGCCGTGTCTGTTTAGTCCACTACTACTACTACTACTACCTTATCATACTGCAGCCGTGTCTGTTTATTCCACTACTACTACTACTACTACTACTACTACTACTACTACTACTACTATCTTATCATACTGCAGCCGTGTCTGTTTAGTCCACTACTACTACTACTACTACTACTACTATTTCTTCTGTCCATTAAAAAAATGTTTAATTATTTTGTGTTAGCACCTAATCTTTCTTGCAGGCTACCTGAGCTAATTCTTATGTTAGCTATTTTAGAATTTTAAGCCTAGGGGTCTTGAGGCCTAAGCGTTTTACTTGCCGTGCACCATTTTTTTTATGGGCTTAATAGTAAAGACATGTATTTTAACAGAAATACGTATTACCTTTTAATGTTTTCTTCTGATTGTCAAACAAATCACTTCAAAAATAGGCTACCTGCGCACGTTCATCCACTCCAAAATAATACCTGCAACCAAACAGAGTTCCAGCCATTGAATGAACAGAAAGAGACATCTGTTACAAAACATTCTTGTAGCCTGAATTAATTGATGCGTCTTGCTGACAAATGTCCCTTGTTTTATAAAAAGAAAAGTTGGGACACAAGAAAAGTGGCTAAAATAGCTTATCGGTGCGGGAAACTGTGAGGACCCAGTTGATAATGTTGCAAGTTTTCTAGTGGGCACAGAGACATAATAATGGTATCCAGGAGTTCATCTGACTCTGGGGAGATAGACACAGGGCCTCATTGCCAAAATCTAAAAGTATCCCTTAAAAATCCTACAGCAGGGGTATTCAATTCCGGTCCTGGAAACATTTCTGGTTTGGGATTTTTGTATGGTTCTTGAAAGAACCGTCCTGTTTATGGTTCTTTAGAGACCCTAAAATGGTTCCCCTATGGCAGTGTTTCCCAACCCTCTCCTCGGTCCCCTGCAGATGTTTCAAATGTTTGTTTTAACCCTAAAGGAGTGGGTTAATAACCTTATTTGGTTACATCTTTCACCTTAATTTTTCAGAGTGTAGCTAACCAATAAATTGTTGTCTACATTGCAAAAGTTTATTTTCAGATATAAGCAATTTGATAGACTTAATAGGTAGGCGTAATTGATGTAATGTAATTGATGTCTGTGTGCGTGCGTGTGTGTGTGCGTGCGTGCGCGTGTCCCTTCAAAGCATGATCTTCACCCTGTGCAACCTCAAATTAAACTTAATGAAAATGTCTTAAACTTCACATCAGTGAATACATTTAATTTAAGATATACTTTTAGCATTAGCGAATATTCGGCCCAATTAAAC
This sequence comes from Brachymystax lenok tsinlingensis, assembly GCA_030435695.1. Lineage (NCBI taxonomy): Eukaryota > Metazoa > Chordata > Actinopteri > Salmoniformes > Salmonidae > Brachymystax > Brachymystax lenok. The sequence goes on along the minus strand of CM059803.1, from coordinate 1,615,347 downwards.
ACAACACACACGCAGACTGTATTTACACAGAACATATAGCCATGTCAAAACATTAAATGATTTTACAATATGACAATATGACTCAATCAAGATCACATTGTGAGGCGTCTGCATTGGTAGCCTATCTACTGGCATGATTGCAGACATCCAGACACACCGATACTCTATTTTCATTTTTATCATCTACAATGTTTGCTCGGATTTAGACACGAGGTAGGCTTGCTGTAGTAGCCTACTGGAAAAGTCACCTGTAATGTGTAACAATTGAATCCTGCCTTAATGGCATGTTGTCAGCACACATCTGTTGTTTCAGACCGAATTGCAAACATTTGAACCAAAGGATAGGCCTATAAAGACAAAAATAAAATAAGTATTGTCTAGTAAGGGGGGGAAATGTGCACAAGCAACTTATGCCAGGGGAGGTCAACAGAGGAGATAGCCTGTGCCATTCTGCATAAAATTGAATTAATTGTACCGAGAAACATCTAACCAACCCTTTATCCTGCCTCAAATGACAAGAGCGAACAAAAGACAATTTAAAATATTGCCACCAAAATATGACCTAGATTGTATTGTAATACTGTAGGCTATAGCATATGACTCAAATGAGTATGTAAACGTGTAATAATAATAATAATAATAATAATAACAATAACAATCATATTAATAATAATAATAATTGTTATAATAAATAATAGGCCTAATAATAATAAATTGTGCAATTTCGAAAGAGATATAGGCCTACCTTTTTAGGTAAAATAAGATAAACTAACTAAAATACACTAATCTAAATTACAGGCCACCTGGCTATGATACCGTGTAACATATTCATGTAAACATGTAAAAGTGTTTGCAAATACCATTACACATCCCAATAGGCCTATGCTGTACATGTGGGGAAATACGGGGCCGTCACAGCATTTATTGATCAATGCGAGCTTAACCATTTCGACACCGCTCATGGAGCCGATTCTGAGTGCCGAATCCCTGTGGATTTGATGATTCTGGACCGGGCAAGTCTGTATAAATCTCCTTAAATCAGGCCCTTTTCGATTTAATCAGGACTATAACAACTGTGTCGAAATCAAAATAGGTGCCACCGCTACTTAAATTATGCCAGTTTGGGTAGGAAATGTAATAAGTGCAGCCTGATATAGTACTTTTCTACAGGTCGAGTATGACAATTATCCCACGGTATAGCCTCTGTAACTGCACAAGTACCCTGTAGGCGTAAGGCCTAAATGTTGTCAACAACTCGGACCCAGCTTAAATATCACAAGGCCATATTCATATGATCTTCTTTTTGCTCATAACTTCTTAGTTCCAACTTCTTACTACAACACAAGGCTAGCCAAATTGGGGTCGCTAAGGTCTGAAAGCTTAGCAAGAAGTGAATCATTCTTGCCGAGTGAGAGGTCTCCTCACAGTCATGAGGCATTTATTTTAAATAGCACTCTGATCAAAAGGAAATAAAGATGAAGGTCTATTTTATTTACTGTGAAAAATACCTTCCTGAATTGATAACGATTCTCACTGAGTGCTGGGCCTACTTTCTCCTTGCAAAGACTTGACAAATGTCCGCGCATTACACCGACAGTTATCAGCATAAAATTCAGAAAAACTTGAACCAAACATATACAAGCACAATTACAAGAAACGCTGCTTACAATGTAATAGTTTATTTCTGGTTCCAAACACAATGTATAACTGTTGAAATGTTTACATGTCTTGTCCTCATTGACACAAATGATTGATCATAATGCGTAGAAAATGGAGGAGGTATACAACCAACGCATTTAGGCTACTCGTTTACAACACGGTCATTTCACCATGTTTGTTAACATAGCGGTGAAATATAAACAACCAATATGCCCTCATTATAAATGTAACATGCCTTAAATCTGAAAATGTTTCATTTGGATTAACAAAGGCCATACACAACGTTTTTCAGAGGCCTATGCTGAAATTAAAATAAACGACTTCTTAAATAATTGTAAATATCTCATGCGTTCAGATTCGTTAATAGGCTGCTGATGGATTAAATTCATTAGGCTATACATTTCACTGAGCCCTCAATGGTCACTGAGCCCTCATTCATCTGCTCCAAGTTCTGCGTTTGCAATGACCAACTGCTACGTGTCCATAATCGAAACTCATCTTGAAATAATTGATAACACTTATAACAAAAAAATGAATCCTCGTTCGAGTCTGAAAATATGTGTAACACACATTATTGCTTTACCTTTTATGCAAAAAAAAATAGCACGTAAATTGATTATATACATTTACAGAAAAACCAAATGTATTCATGGATGTAAGCAAATAAGCAAAGCAATCAGAAAGATATCAGAAACCAAGCTAAGAAACATCCTTCTTTCTACACAAACATCTACACGATGTTCACAAAATCTGAAATTACTTTTTTCCGTATATGAGGACAGCAACAGTCCGTAAAGTACCTTCTTGCACAAGAAGCATTATTGATTGCTATTCCACGAAAGAGGAACAAAACACCATAGTAGTTCAGCGGCCAGACGGGAAAAAACGACTTCGTTGAACGCATGTTCTTCTAAGATAAAACGGACGGATAAAATGTTTCATGAAAATAGCAATTTCTTTCCAATTTCACATTTGAACGTCTCCCACTTGTCGTCAAGGAAGCTTGTGCGGGATTTGCGCACAACTCGGTCTCTATTCTGTGCTCCTTCTGTCGCCATGAGCAGTGCTAGAGCGCCCACTATTTCAAAAGACAGGAATATTATTTCACAAGACTTGGAACAACTCAATAAAAAAGTTACTATGCTTTTTGAAAACTTTTAGCTAACTTTCGGGTAACGATTCTTCTCCGTTTCCAACCTCCGAGAAAATAAATCAAAACTATTCCACTGCGCAGTTTGTATGGCAATGTTTCTCTCATATCTTTTATACAAATCCACCCGCAGTGTTTCTCAGCATATACGAAAGTTCTGAAGTTGGGAACAAGCGAACCCTTGGCTGCAACAGCGAGAAGGCTGGAGACACGAACTAGGATGTTTTAAGGTTACTATTCACATGAAGAGCGAAATTATATCTACGAGGACAAAGACCCGTCCCCCAAAGGAACTGATAAATGACAATGACACATTGGTGACGAGAGTTCGAGCCACCGACCGAAAGCGTAAGAAGGGAAAAATACCTACTTTTTGCCAGTTTTCTTGCCCTAGCCTTGGATCTCATCTTGTCGGCTTGTAGATTCCTCTCGTCCTCGGTGAGCCCAGAAGCAGCAACAACACTATCTTCATCTCACAAGCATTGTCAGTTTGGACACCTTCGCACATGCGCACAGGCCATTCAATCTGACACTCTCGCCAGGGGCAAAAAACTTTGCAATGTATTCATCATTATCACTTTTTGTCCTATTCTCTCCCCTTTAGATCACTTATCTCTTCCCCTCCTCCTCCTCCCTCCGAGCACCATCTCGGATCCCCCCTCCCTCTCCCCTACTAACCGCTATTGCCACCACCAGCACCTTCTTGACTACCCCTTTAAGAGCAATAACTTATTTTTCGCAAACCTGTGGGATCCGTACTAGCAATGGACACAGCATGATAGCCTATGTGATGGGGTCAAGGTCGCATCCCTCAACTGCAAGGTTATTGTTATCAAATATCACTATTGATCATTCAAAATTATCACATCGAAAATCTAATGTAAGGTAAAGTAAAAACAATAAGTAAAAAAAAGAAATAGCTTACTATTGTTTTTACTGTCTATTATTATCAGCCTATTTTATTATTAGGCCATGATTATGAATATGATGGCTTTAATGTTACCGTTGTTCTTCTCATTATTAGCATTGCTGTAATAATGAATTACGAGAAAGATATTCCCTATTATATGACAGATAGGCGATCTAAAAATATGTTTAGACTATATTTACAAATAATGCCATTGACGTCTCATCTGTCATTGTGTTCAATGTAGGCTACTCCAATGTCACGTTCTGCAAGGGGTTATTTTTGACTCCACTATTTTAAATGCATACGTTGGAGTCCAAATCAAATCCCTTTTTTTTTGTCACATGCTTCGTAAACAACAGGTGTAGATTAGCAGTGAATTCATGATATAGCTCTCCGTAATGAAAATGTTGCATGCTTTGCCCCTGAGCAAACCACACGAAACGGCAGCTGTTGTTGCATGCAGCCGCCTACTTTCAATAGACCAGACAAGGGACTTGAGCGGGCTGGTTTCAATGAATTGTATTTCTAAAGGAAACATATTAAGTCAAAGTCTTTTTAATTTAAACGATTCTTTATTTCTGTACACCTATCCTCTCCGTGCACCATGGAGTAGGTGTCATACTTAGTTACTAAAAAGTAGTGAATGAAAACATGGAGCGCGGTTGGGTCACAAGGGCTCCAGGTAAACCCAGCGAGGAGGAATAGGTTGTGAATTTCAACTGTAAGTAGGATTTTGCCTTCCACTTGTTTTACGTTGCATGTATGGCATTCAGACATGCCGTGTGTATGACAGCAGGCGTCTGTTGCTCGGTGCATGCATATTAACAGGCAATGTTAGGTGTGCGGTCGATTTTGGTTGGAGGTTTGGTTATATGCTCTGTAGCCTACTCTGCAGCCCCTAACGCTACTAAGCAATTGAAATATGTAAGTCTGTAGGCTACCGTATGTATGAATTAATACAATATTTACCGTGAACTATATGGATGTTGAACGAAAGAAAGGCGAATATTCCTATAGTCCTGTACTAATCCACATGTAGGCTAGGTATGATTACTGTTCAATTGAAGCAGTGAAGAAAACAACCTACCCAGTCAAGCAAATACCTGGAAAGCATCGGCCTTTCTGACAACAAAAAAACATTGTTATTCGGCATAATGAATTATTCTCATTTGAAGTTAATTTCATTATCGGTCCTATTGCATGCAGTTAATTGACAATTATTACAAACCACATTGCTGTATCATTGTTATTATAATAATTCTGATTATTATATTGTAAGGATTCATGTTATTATTATTATTAGCAACTACGTCGACTCAACATGTAGATAGATTTTAATTGACAGTCCGACACGTAAAACCCAAAGCAGGCATGCTATGTTCATAAAAATGTATAGCATACTATTTGAAAACATAGTCTTAGAAAAGAAACGAGTTGCATGAGGACTTGCATGACCAGGAGATTGATCTCGGAGCGAATTACATGTTGTGATTTTTAAACGGGAAAAGCCTGCCTCTTCAGAAGATATAAAGCAATTAAGACCGTTAACCAAACAACGGGTGGGATAAAAACCTTGATTGAACACCAATACGAAACTATTATAAATACTCATTAAATAATATATGATAATAACAATACTTTGGTCTTAGTATTCATGTATTATTATTAGTAGTAGGCCCAATTTGTTTTTATTATTGGGCTATTGTGGTAGTATTGGGGATGAGATGGAATAGGCCTAAGTAACATGGGGACTTGAATATTCACCAAATATTTCAATTGCATATTACATTCAATGCATGATACTATATTTAGAAATGTATGGGGAAAACGTCAGCACAAGACTGCAATCTATATCGGCACAGGACTACAATCACCAACCATAATTGATCATTTCGTTTTAAGCAGTACAAGTTAACTATGCATTCAACATGTCATGTGGTTGACAAGACGTCCACATTTCATCTAAAATAGCAATTGTGACGAATTTAGTAATTTCAACTATTGATCTAACAATGAGAAAATATTGTTTGTGGAATCATATGTTGCCAAACAGAGAGTTATTACGCGGGTGTTACAGAAGATCTCACTGTAACCGAGTGACATTGAGCCAACAATCGACTGGTTAGTATGAATTTCATGTATCAGTGCTACTTTGTTTAGCCTACTCCTGGGTGTCTAAAAGAGTGACAGACTGACGACTGGGAATATCAATAGTCGTGTCTCAATCGATTTCCTGTTTAAGTGAAGCAAAAATAAAAAGGGCCATTCAACAGCAGTTTTGTCGAACTTTTTCTCCTCCAAAATGTTTACACCAGCTCTCCAGAACAATTTAAACGTGCGCCAAAATGTCTCTCTCACATTGGGCTGGAGAAATTATTTCATATGGTGGGTGCAACGCCTTTTTAAATAGCAATTAACTCTTTCTTCGGCACCGGTTCATTGGGGAATACATTTTCTGCGTCATTTAAACGTCTGCCTTTTACGAGCTCAACGTGATGGCTGTGTAACCCCGCATTATTTGTTGTATTTTCTTCACATATTCCTGCGGTTTTAACACGGTAGGCACAGCGGCAGGACCAGACCCGGAAGAGAGATGCAGCAGCAAAATCCGTTTTTTATTTATTTTTTAATCTACAGGTCGTCAATCCAATATGCTAATCTATCAACAACAACAAAAAAGCCCATGGCTATGCAGAGCTGCTAACATCAATCTTCGAATTTATGGATTTTTAAATTAAATGTAAAACAGTGCTTTCAAGCACTGCATTATCTTGTGCATTTGTTATTTATCTATGATCTATTCCATTCAGGCCTATATATTGGCATATACACATAGGCTACATACACTACAAAGGTATGTGGACACCTGCTCTCGAACATCTCATTCCAAAATCATGGGCATTAACATGGAGTTGGTTCCCCCCTTTCCTGCTATAACAGCCTCCACTCTTCATGGAAGACTTTCCACTAGATGTTGGAACATTGCTGCAGGGACTTGCTTCCATTCAGCCACAAGAGCATTGCTGATGTTGGGCGATTAGGCCTGTCGGCGTTCCAATTCATCCCAAAGGTGTTCGATGGTGTTGAGGTCAGGGTTCTGTGCAGGCCAGGCAAGTTCTTCCACACCGATGTTGACAAACCATTTCTGTATGGACCTCGTTTTGTGCACGGGTGCATTGTCATGCTGAGACAGGAAAGGGCCTTCCCCAAACTGTTGCTACAAAGTTGGAAGCACCGAATCGTCTAGAATGTCATTGTATGCTGTAGCGTTAAGATTTCCCTTCACTGGAACTAAGGGGCCTAAATCATGAAAAACAGTCCCAGACCATTATTCCTCCTCCATCAAACTTTACAGTTGGCACTATGCATTTGGGCAGGTAGTGTTCTCCTGGCATCCGCCAAACCCAGATTCGTCCGTCGGACTGCCAGATGTTGAAGCATGATTCATCACTCCAGAGAATGCGTTTCCACTGATCCAGTGTCCAATGGCGGCGAGCTTTACACCACTCCAGCTGATGCTTTGGTTGTGCATTTTGATCTTAGGCTTGTGTTAAGCTGCTCAGCCACGAAAACCCATTTCATGATGCTCCATATGAACAGTTATTGTGCTGAGATTGCTTCCAGAGGCAGCTTGGAACTCGGTAGTGAGTGTTGCAACCGAGAACAGATGATTGTTACGTACTACACACTTCAGCACTTGGCGGTCCCGTCCTCTGAGCTTTTGTGCCTAGGTCCTGTTCTGTGAGCTTCTGTAGCCTGCCACTTCGCCACGTTGAAAGTCACTGAGATCTTCAGTAATGCCAGTAAGGACAATGTTTGTCTAAGGAAATTGCATGGCTGTGTGCTCTATTTGATACACCTGTCAGCAAAGGGTGTGGCTGAAATAGCTGAATCCACTAATTTGAAGGGGTGTCCACATACTTTTGTATATATAGTGTATAGGCCTAGACCAATGCATATGTTTGAGTGCACTGTGCAAAGGGATGACATTGGTCTCATTTCCGACTTCAATCTTTCTTTACAGTCTTACAATTCGAACACAATGACAGCGTTATTGTATTTTGGTACACCAGAATTACATTAATTTCCAATGAAACGCTGCGTTTGCCTTGTAGCATTTTGTTGCAGAGGCAGTTGCAGTGCGTTCGGTGTGGGGCATATGTTGGATATATCGAAAGTATGCGTCTAACTCTATGCGTAGACGGAATGGTAGCAGAAGGTGAATGTTGAACTTTTGTTGCACACACATCCAGATGATACTGCATACTATTTTGCGCAAGGACGCTGTCGGTGTGTTCGAAGCGCTAAGCCTCGATCACACCTACATCGCCCAAGCGCTAAATGGTATGCAGTATCATCTGGATATGTGTGCAACAAAAGTTCAACATTCACCTTCTGCTACCATTTGTCAAGCCGTCTACACATGCAGTTTGACGCATGCACCACACAGAACGCCCTGCAACTGCCTCTGCAACGCAATGCTGCAAGGCAAACGCAGCGTTCCAATGGAAATAATCGAGGACTCCATTTCGATAATTGTGCCGCATGCATATTGTAACCTAGGCCTGCATTCATGGGGGCATTTATCATTAAGTCAAGTTCAAGTTTATTGATCGGTGACATATGAAATAAACTGGCCGTGGAGTGGATAGAAATATTCAGACATCCATGGTTCGGAGGCACTACTTCTTATCATAACCTTCATCTTTATCAAGGTGGGTGTAAAATAAAATAGGAGTAAAATAGTCAAATAAAATGAAATAAAATAGGAGCGTATCATTTAAGTTACCTATAGCCTAGTAGCGGTAGGCTATAGGCTATCCGCCTGTGTTAGTATAGAAATGACAATTCTTAAAACAACAAATGTTGTTTTAGAATGAATAATTACCTACGATGTAGGCTATTACAAGGCTTATAATAGTATTATATATTTAGTTATTAATTCATTTAGGAATGTAGGATGTAATGATGGTAGAGGTGATAACCATGGTTGTAATCTTCATAATCATCCACCACCACCACCATCATCCTCCTCCTCATCATTAAGGCTTTTCACATACAGTTTCAACCCATCATTGGTAGTTGACAGCTCTGAATAAATTAGAGCTAGAATGGGGTTCAGGCATGACCCAGCAGGCCCAGTTCAAACAATATGGGATTGGTGTGGTCTGTGGTCCGCGACCCCGCGTGCAGTTTTCCCCGACAACAACAGGCTGAAACACAAGCTGTATCCAAAGTGGAAAAGGCACCCGGGATGATGCGTAACGCAGAGATAACGGAGCTGTACATTATATGTCAAATTAAACACCTTGTCGTCAGGATTTGGGACAGAGCAGTCAAGCGACATCAACAAGTGGCGCTGCGTGCTTTGTGAATTACGGGAGTATTGAACATACGTGTAACAGTAATTCTGCCACAGACAATGAAATGGGAGAGTAAACATGGTAGCTGGGGGGTGGTGGAAACTCCAGGTTGTAGGCTACCTTCCCACACAGAGAGAACTGCTTACTCTCCGCTCCCCTTTCGGTCTCGTGTGTGTGTTCCTGTCGCGTTCTAGCTCTCCGACACGCACACACTGCGCATATTGTGACTGCGCGTCAAAGAACTACCAGACTGTCGAGTGTCGACACTGGGGATACAGTAAGCATTTATAAAGGGACTGAGGAAAACGACAAATGTGGGGATCTATTTGTCCATCACTCACCAACATTTAGTCTACAATGCCAAGATTTACCAATGCCCTGTCCTGCGCAGCCGTTAAATTAATCTATAATTAGAATATTTCCCTTTCATTTCGTTTAAGTGGGGAGCACAAACAGACCACCCCGAGTCAAGGTTTTTGGCTGATGCACTGGAGTGGGCCTACCCGTAGCGCTGCACTGACTGGTCCCTATTTTGTACTCGGGCTAATGAAGTCCCAAAAGCGGCCCGTGAAGTTGCCTTGGTAATCATTAGCCATTGATTGGGTTAAAGACCTTGAGCGTCTATGGGAAATGGGAAATCTGACCGCTAATCCTAGACACAGTCTTTTCCTATTTTAAGGCGCAGTCAGAGACAGTTAGTCCATATAGCCTAAAATGAAATATATGTAAGAAACAAAAAGATTGAGGGGCAGGCAGCTGCTGTCTGGGTATATCACAATGCGGTTTATAAAATGCGATAGGATTAGGTTACACATTTATTGACATTTCTTATTTAGCATATAAAAACGAACAATTGCATTTAATATATGGCTTTGAACTTCACCATGTCCATAAGTAGCCTATAGGCCTAAGCCTATTCAGCGAAACCTTTTCAAATATTCAGCATTGATCTTACCCAACGGGAAATATAAATTCCCTTTGGTTAAGATCATCGCTTAACCTATCTATTTTTATACTAACTACATGGTTCAAGACTTGCTTAAGCCAACCTCTTCATGATAACTTTTTAACATCTACCAGGTGCTAATGTGATTAGCATGACATTGTAAGTAACAAGAACATTTCCCAGGACATAGTAGACATTTTTTATATTTATTTGACCTTTATTTAACTAGGCAAGTCAGTTAAGAACAAATTCTTATTTTCCTAGGAACAGTGGGTTAACTGCCTTGCTAAGACAGATTTTTAACTTGTCAGCTCCGGGATTCGATCTTGCAACCTTTCGGTTACTAGTCCAATGCTCTAACCACTAGGCTACCTGCCGCCCCTGTCCAATTTACAGTAGCTATTACAGTGAAAAAAATACCATGCTATTGTTTGAGGAGAGTACACAACAACAACTTTTATCACGGCAACTGGTTTGATACATTCATCTCTGAAGGTAAATAATGTACTTACATTCAGTAATCTTGCTCTGATTTGTCATCCTGAGGGTCCCAGACCTAAAATGTAGCATAGTTTTGTTTGATAAAATACATTTTTAAATGCAAATGTAGGAACTGGGTCTCTGGCTCCACACCCACACCGCCCAGCCATCTGGATGTGTGAAAGTTAGTGTTTAAGCTAATGATCCATCATGTATGACATTCCTGGGAGTGTGTAAACTTAAATGTTGTATTACCATATCGTTTTTTGAATGTTCTCTATAGTTATGTACTTGAAAATGTATCAATTGACCAATTCGGCACATTTGGGCAGACTTGATACAAAATATTGCCCGGTATTGCAATGCTTCACTGGATCAATCTGAAACTTTGCACACACACTGCTGCCATCTAGTGGACAAAATCTAAATTGTGCCTAAACTGCAATATTAAATGATGGCCTTCCTCTTGCATTTCAAAGATGATAAAAAAATATTTAAAAAACACATGTTTTTTGTTAGTATTATCTTTTTACCAGATCTAAAGTGTTATATTCTCCTACCTTAATTTAACATTTCCACAAATTTCAAAGTGCTTCCTTTTAAATGGTATCAAGAATATGCATATCCTTGCTTCAGGTCCTGAGCTACAGGCAGTTAGACAAGCACATAGGGAGAACATTCACGAAGTGCGTTGTTAGACCACGTGTTGATACTATAGGATCGAAAGAAAAGCAGTGGTGTTCTCGGATCAGCTTTCTCCATTAAAATCTTACCTTAACATTATAATTACTCCACAATAGACAGATCAGCTCCTAGGGAGATATTGCCACCTATGGCTGCAAATAGGCTATTTAGACAGCTTATTATTCTTAACCATTAATAATGCACTTAATCACAGACTGGGCACATCATTGCGCACAACTTGATTTTGATATGATTGAAATAGCCTATATAAGCCCATTTAGCCTATGTATCGTTTAATGCAGTCATGTCGGTTTTCATTTTACACATCGTTTTATCCTTCACTTGTTTGTAACAATTGCAAATACTTTGGCAACTTTGTGACTTCCGATAATTTCAAATCGAAGATGACTACAAATACAGTCAGACAGATCTTGATTTTATGTTTAGTGAAGATCTGTGAATAAAGTTACGAGGAAGGGCAACAAAAACATCTAATGATGCTCTTTGGCTACTCTACGAGTGGTCTGGTTTACTCGAAGATGTGTGAAGGTTTTTAAGAGACCCATTACTAACGAAGGCTCTGGGAAACACGGCTCTGGGAAACACCTTGGATACCAAAGCAACATTGTAAGAACATTCTAACAGTGATTTTAATGCTACTATGGCTCTGGGAAACAAGGCCCTGACCATGTGGAATAAAGAAATACACTAGTATGTGGACACCCGTTCAAATTAGTGGATTCTGCTATTTTAGCCATACCTGTTGCTGACAGGTGTATAAAACCGAGCACACAGCCATGCAATCTCCATAGACAAACATTAGCAGTAGAATGTCCCATACTGAAGAGCTCAGTGACTTTTAAGGTGGCACGTCCATAGGATGTCACATTTCCAACAAGTCAGTTTGTAAAATGTCTGCCCTGCTAGAGCTGACCCGGTCAACTGTAAATGCTGTTTATTGTGAAGTGGAAATGCTGCGAAGTGGTAGGCCACAAAAGCTCACAGAACAGGACCGCCAAGTGAAAAAAATGGTTGTCTGTCCTCGGTTGCAAAACTCACTACCAAGTTCCAAACTGCCTCTGGAAGCAACGTCAGCCCAATAACTGTTTGTCGGGAGCCTAATGAAGGGTTTCCATGGACAAGCAGCCTCACACAAGCCTAAGATCACCATGCGTAATGCGTCAGCTGGAGTGGTGTAAAGCTCACCACCATTGGACTCTGGAGCAGTCCAATTGCCTTCTCTGGCGTGATGAATCATGCTTCACCATCTGGCAGTCCGACAGACGAATCTGAGTTTGGCGGATGAAAACTACCTGCAAAAATGCATAGGGACAACTATCAAGTTTGGTGGAGGAGGAATAATGGTTTGGGGATGTTTTTCATGGTTTGGGATAGGCCCCTTAGTTCCAGTGAAGCGAAATCTAAAAGTTACAGCATACAATGACATTCTAGATGATTCTGTGCTTCCAACTTTGACTGGCCTACACAGAGCCCTGACCTCAATCCCATCGGACACCTTTGGGATGAATTGGAAGGCTGACTGCGAGCCATGCCTAATCGCCCAACATCAGTGCCCGACCTCACTAATGCTCTTGTGGCTGAATGGAAGCAAGTCCCCGCAGCAATGTTCCAACATCTAGTGAAAAGCCTTGCCAGGAGAGTGGGGGCTGTTATAGCAGCAAAGGGGGGACCAACTCCATATTAATACCCATGATTTTGGAATGAGATGTTCGACGAGCAGGTGTCCACATACCTTTGGTCATGTAGTGTATGTAGCCTATGTGTATATGCCAATATATAGGCCTGAATGGAATAGGTCATAGATAAATAACACATGCACAAGATTATGCAGTGTTTGAAAGCACTGTTTTATATTTAATTTAAATCAATCAATTCAAAGATTGATGTTAGCAGCTCTACATAGCCATAGGCTTTTTTTTTCAATATTTTTTTTATAGATTAGCATATTGGATTGACGCTCTGTAGTTTAAGAAATAAATAAAAACGTATTTTGCTGCTGCAGCACAACTATTTTCCGGGGTCTGGGCCAGCCGCTCTGCCTACGGTGTTACACCGCAGGAAAATGGCAACAATCTGTGAATACTCCAAAATGCGGGGTTTCTTTACAAGGGTAGTCGCAGTAAATTTCTCTTTAAAAGGCGTTGCACCCACCATATGAAATAATTTGTCCAGCCCAATGTGTGAGAGACATTTGGCGCACGTTTAAATTGTTATGGAAGAGCTGGTGTAAACATTTTGGAGAAGAAAAGGTTCGACAAATCTGCTGTTGAATGGCCCTTTTTATTTTTACTTCACTTAAACAGGAAATGTTATCGATGCAATCAATCGATTGAGACACGATTGATTGCGTGTAACTTCAACGACTTTGAGAAGTTAATTAAGTCAGTCGACAGTCAATGATAGGCCTACGTTTCGTTGGTTTGATTATATCTCTCAGGTCTCGGTAAACGAAACAGCCCTTTTCAAAATTAATAAATGTAAAATGATGTCTGATAAACGATTTCAATTATAATATATTTTCCCTTGCCTCCATAGCCTATTATGTTTGCGAAAAAAAATTGACTACTTATTTATCTGTGAGCAAAAGAAAAGCAAATGTGACTGCTGGCCCAATTGTCAAAATAAAGTGAAATTAGAAATGTTTTAAGTCAATGAATTTAGAAATCACAATTTTGACCATCTCACTTTAGTCAACATTTCTGAAATAAAATTGCACTAAATGAAGACCTTCTCAAGACCTTCTCCAAAAAGTATTTATTAATTAATGCTTAAACCCACACATAAAATCCCACAATAACTGCATCGGTATTACAGTATCGTTATTGTTGTTGTTTGATTAATCTGTTGTTAATTAAGTTTCCATCCATATCCCCGAAGATCAAAGGAGCGAGAGGTCGGTAGAACCCCGCCACACAAATGCACACAGTGCTTGGGGCTAGAGCCAAGATTACCCTGGTGTAGAAATGACCCCTTATGATGTAGCTAATCAATCACAAGTGACTACGAAGACGCTGGGATCACAATCTTAATATCGCACGCTACTAGGGTTGGGGGAAATAAGATTTCACAAACGTGTGTTTCCTCATCATCATCATCATTTTGCGAGACCTACGCCTTCATACAAAATAATTAATATAGCCTAAATGAACAATTAATAGCATATTCGATTCTTATTCTTATCAGGCCTATAGGCTTACTACTGAGCTAGGCTACTGTAAAAATTAACAACGAAAAATGGAGATACACACAGGCAAAATCCTAGAGAAAAACCTGGTTTAGTCTGCTTCCCCACAGACACTGGGAAATTAATTTACCTTTCAGCAAGACAATAACCTAAAACACAAGGTCAACTCTACACTGGAGTTGTTTACCAAGAAGACTGTGAATGTTCCTGAGTGGCCGAGTTACAGTTCACTTAAATCTGCCTGAACATCTATGGCAAGACCTGAAAATGGTTGTCTAGGAATGATCACGTATTGAAATACGTTTTTCGATAATGTGATAGAAACCTGACAATGGTGTTATCAATATGTGAATCAAATTATTGAAATATCACGACACTGAACAAGGTGTCCACTGATCTCAAATAAATACCTAGCTTATATCCTCCTAACAAAAATAAGTGGTAGCATAACAATTGCCAAGAAGACAAGAAACAAGTTTTGCTCCAGCGGATCGCTGTGTCCAATCCCAATCCCAACAAACATTTTCACCGATCTCGCCATCTGTTTATGGAATTTGATGTATGTAGAGTCATATAGGCTATATATTGCTCTGGATGTAGGTCTACGCATCAAGTTGGTTCGAATAAGTC
This sequence comes from Brachymystax lenok tsinlingensis, assembly GCA_030435695.1. Classification (NCBI taxonomy): domain Eukaryota; kingdom Metazoa; phylum Chordata; class Actinopteri; order Salmoniformes; family Salmonidae; genus Brachymystax; species Brachymystax lenok. The sequence continues at coordinate 1,600,320 of CM059803.1, read as the reverse complement.
ACACGCACAAACTGGCTGGTTTGCTTTGAAAACGTACAATAAAGTTCAATAATAAAGTATACTGACAAGTTCGTGACCTGGTCGCAAGTGGACAAGGATCTGTGATTAATTTATTTTAAGCCTACATACTATGAATCTATAGTAGGCCTAAATCTTAATGAGACAACGGCCTTGTGAGAAGATGCACCTAATTTCTAGGATAAACAGCTTTGAGAATGCAAATATGCAATGACAATATTATTACAAGTTATACTCAGGACAATACATTACATTTTGATATGCATTTGAATATATACCGCCTACGGCTACAAATATTGAGGTGGCTTATTCCAATGCATACCCAATAAATATTTACTAAATCAGCGATTTGGCACATCATTGCGCACATGTTAGGTTACACACATTGAGACAAATTACAGACAGTAGCCTACAAGTAGAAAAATATAACTCAATTGATTGACCATTAAATGTATTTAAATATGATTGAAATAGGCCTAATGCAGTCATCTCAGTTTTCATTGGAAGCACAGAGAGATGGATAAAACATTTGATTCTATGTTTAGTGGAGATCTTCTGTGTATAAAGTGACATGTTAACCCTTGCAAGGCTTCCGACACCAGCTGGCTGATGTGTTTATGGGCATATTCAATCTCTCCCTATCCCAGTCTACTATCCCCACGTGCTTCAAGATGGCCACCATTGTTCCTGTACACAAGAAGGCAAAGGTAGCTGAACTTAATCGCCCTTAGCACTCACCTCTGTCATCATGAAGTGCTTTGAGAGACTAGTCAAGGATCATATCACCTCTACCGTTTTAGACCCATTTCAAATTTGCTTACCGCCCCAATAGATCCACAGATGATGAAATCGCCATCACTCTACACACTGCCCTATCCCATCTGGACAAGAGGAATACCTATGTAAGAATGCTGTTTATTGATTATAGCTCAGCATTCCACACCATAGTACCCTCCAGGTGGTGAAGGTAGGAATCATCACCTCCACTCCGCTGATCCTCAAGACTGGGGCCCCACAAAAGTGTGTGCTCAGCCCCCTCTTGCACTCCCTGTTCACCCATGACTGCATGGCCAAGCACGCCTCCAACTCAATCATCAAGTTTGCAGATGACACAACAGTAGTAGGCTTGATTACCAACGATGATGAGACAGCCTACAGTGAGGAGGTGAGGGCTCTGGGAGTGTGGTGCATGGAAAACAACCTCTCACTCAACGTCAACAAAGGAGATGATCGTGAGAGCAGAGGGTGCACCCCCCTATCTACATCGAGGTGGAAAAGCTTCAAGTTCCTTGGCGTACACATCACTGACAAACTGAAATGGACCACCTACACAGGTGCAACGGAGCCTCTTCAACCTCAGGAGGTTGAAGAAATTTGGCTTGTCACCTAAAACCCTCACAAATATTTAGATGCACAATTGAAAGCATCCTGTCAGGCTGTATCACCACCTGGTACCGCAACTGCACCGCCCACAACCGCAGGGCACTCCAGAGGGTGGCGCGGTCTGCCCAACGCATCACCGGGGGCAAACTACTCGCCCTCCAGGACACCTACAGCCGATGTCACAGGAAGGCCAAAAATATCATCAAGGACATCAACCACCCGAGCCACTGCCTATTCACCCCGCTATCATCCAGAAGGTGAGGTCAGTACAGGTGCATCAAAGTTGGGACAGAGAGACTGAAAAACAGCTTCTATCTCAATGCCATCAGACTGTTAAACAGCCATCATTAGAGTCTGCTGCCTATAGGCATAGACTAGGAATCACTGGACATTTTACGGTATCTTAGTCACTTAATGTTTACATATCAGTTAAAATCTGTATCGCCGCTGTGCTGTGACAGCACAATGGACAGAGCGTGCCGCTGTGTGTAGGGGGGCTATGGAAAGTTATGTATGATTCCTTTGGGTTTCCATAAAAAGCGGTAAAAAACACTTCTCATCTTTGGTAGGCTAAGTAAATAACGTGATACACCTCTCTGTAATATTTTAATTGTACTGTTGAAGCTGCTTCACTCAACTCTGCCTCACGCCCCACCACTACAGAGTTTAGTTAGCTGTAAAAAGTGTTAGCCTTAGCCTATTTAGCTAGCTCGAACCAGCTAATCTGCCACTGCCACAATGGATATCAGAAATTGGCTTCGCCAAAGTACCCAAACAAAACCAAAAGAAGAATGAGAACGATGAGCATTAGCAGCAGCAGTATCAAACCACTGAGGACGATGATGCTGCCGAGCTCCAGCCAGCTCCGCTGCAGAGCCTACCCACCCTTCCATCAGCGCCGCCAGGATAATGTCGCCACAGCCTCCTCCACCTCCAACTGTTCCTGACGATCTTGGAACAGATGAGCCAGCCCAGGTTAGCCTAGAATCCTACCCTAGCTGCAGGGTTTCTGTCCAAAAACGTTCATTTAATAGCAACTGGTTCATAGGAAGAAAGTGTCTGGAATACTCGGTTACTACAGAATTCAATATAATTCCAAAACAAGAACCCTGGGAATAGCTACATATCGGTATATTTCATCATAGAAATTTTATACATTCTATTATGTTTTCTGTGGTTGTAAATGGAACTGTACGTATTGGAAAGTGTTTATGGTAGGCTGGCATAAGTGTATTGTGCCTTAACACAACGTGTTGCTGTACTCATGGTTTTCCATGTCGGAAGCGGGCCTATAAGCCTATTTGTTGGGCAAGACAGTTGTGCATGGCTGCATCTCACTGTAGTACGACTGTAGGCTATGTTTTGGTTATTTGAATCTCCATTCAGCTTTTTTTTTTACTGTGTTTGTTTACTTTTAATGTAACTAGCCTAAATATAGATTTTGTTGGGCCTTTATCAATCTGATATTTTGTTTACTAGGCTTACTTTGTACTGTCGCTTTGTTCTGTTATGATTCATTTATTAATTCAGTATTTTTGTTTGCATGCATAAATAACTAGGCTACTGCTTTTAGCATTGAGTTTGCATTATTTAGGTAAGACAGCTATGTGTACGGCTGCATTCACATTACGTGTGTGAAAACAATGGGATCCCTTTATACTGGGTCTGCAACGCGGCTCTCTACCCCGTCTATCTTGTAGCCTTTATTCATGATCAAAATGGCCATGCTGTAGTGTATAGATTGCTGCCCATTTTGCTGATACTGTACAGCGTAGCGGTTATAGGCTACAGATTTTGCGCCTACCTATCACTTCAAAAGCAATCAATCAATGGTCATGGAGTCTCAGCATTTGAATTTGATGTTTATTGTGGTATAGTGTGATATAAGCAGAATTAAATGCGCTGGTCAGACAGACAACCTAAACATCTTCATTATATGTTTAACAGAGATCTTCTTTGAATAAAGTGACACGGAAGGGGAAAAAAGCATCTAAAGATGCATTTCTCTACAAGTGGTCTGGATCACTCGTAGATGTGAAAAGGTTTTTAAGAGCCACGTTACTAACGAAGGCTCTGGAAAACATCTCGGCTACTAAAGATACATCATAAGCAGGTTATAACAAAGGCTCTGAGAAACGAGGCCCTGGGCCCGGTTTCCCAAAAGCATCTTAAGGCTAATTTCATCGTTAGAACCTTCGTAGGACAATCGTTAAATCTATGAGTTGTTTCCCAAAACGATTGTTCTAAAGTTGCACTTGAAAACGCTTGTTATTTACAGACTGTCTCAGTCCACTAGTAGAATCAAATTGTCTTTGTCACATGCGCCGAATATAACAGGTTTAGACTTTACCCTGAAATGCTTATTTGCGAGCCCTTTCTCGTAAATGAAGAGCTAAAAAGTAAGATAGTTTGCTAAATAAAAAAGGAAATAGTAACACAATAAAATAACAATAAGGAGGCTATATACAAGGAGTACCAGTACCGAGTCAATCTGCAGTGTGATGAGGTAGTTGTTGTAATTGAGGTAATATGTACAGTACATGTAGGTAGCAGAAGCATATTTGAAGTATGAAAGAGTTTGAAAGTGTCTCTGTGTGAGTGTGTGTGTTTCATCAATATGCACGTGTGTGTGTGTGTGTGTGTGTGTTGGAGTGTCAGTGTAGTATGTGTGAGTGTGTGTGTGGGTATAGTTCAGTGTGCACAGAGCCAGTGAAAGTGCAAAAAAATGCTGTCAATGCTAATTGTGTCACTCCTGCTCCCGCTCTCCCCCCCTGGCGCTCGAGGGTGCCATGCTCCCCAGCATTGCGCACTCCTGCCACCATCATTACGCACACCAGCCTTCCCCCCGTCGAGCGCATCAGCGATTATTGGACCTGGACATCACCTGGACTCAATCACCTCTGTCATTACCTTCAATATATATGTCTGGTTCCCCACTTTGTTCCCTGCTTCAGCAATAATTGTTGTTTGTCATTCTTTACCCGTGTGCCGACGCTGTGCCTGTCTTGTTAACTGTTTGTTCCGCATTAAATGTTGACTCCCCGTACTCGCTTCTCATCTCCAGTGTCGGTCCTTACAAATAGTCTGTGTAGCCATTTGATTAACTGTGGTAGAAGCTGTGGTAGAAGCTGTTCAGGAGCCTTTTGGTCCCCAGACTTGCAGCCAGTCAAGATGCTCTCAAGCTGTAGAACTTTTTGAGGATCTGAGGGCCCATGACAAATCTTTTCAGCCTCCTGAGGGGGGAGAGACGTTGTCATGCCCTCTTCATGACTGTGTTGGTGTGTTTGGACCATGATAGCTCCTTAGTTATCTGGACACCAAGGAATTTGAAAATCTCGACCCACTCCACTACAGCCCTGTCGATGTGAATGGGGGCATGCTCGGCCCTATATTTCCTTTTGTCCGCGATCAGCTCCTTTGTCGTTCTGAGGTTGAGGGAGAGGTTGTTGTCCTGGCACCACACTGCCAGGTCTCTGACCTCCTCAGCATTCTCATGTACAGTACCAGTCAAAAGTTTGGACACACCTGCTCATTCAAGGGTTTTTCTTTATTTTCACAATTTTCTACATTGTATAATAATTGTGAAGACGTCAAAACTATGAAATAACACATATGGAATCATGTAGTAACCAAAAAAGTGTGGAACAACTCAAAATATATGTCACGACTGCCGCCGAAGTTGGTGCCTCTGTCACGCCCTGGCCATAGAGAGCCCTCTGGGTTCTCTATGGTGTTTTAGGTCAGGACGTGACTAAGGGGGGGTTTTCTAGTTGTTTATTTCTATGTTGCTGTTGAGTATGGTTCCCAATTAGAGGCAGCTGTTATTCGTTGCCTCTAATTGGGGATCATACTTAGTGTGTTCTGTTCCCACCTGCATTTGTGGGATATTGTTAGTGCCTTTTAGTGGTACGTTATTGTTTCGATCTGTTGTTTCTTTGTGTTTTTTTTATGTTCCATTACGAAATAAATATGTGGAATTCCACACATGCTGCGCCTTGGTCTGATAATTGCAAAGACGATCGTGACAGCCTCTCCTTGTTCGGGTGGTGTTCGGCGGTCTTCTAGCCATCATCGATCCTCTTTTTATTTTCCATTTGTTTTATCTGTGTTTCCACACCTGGTTTCAATTCCCTCATTACATGTATTGTATTTAAACCCTCCGTTCCCCCCCCCATGTCTTTGTGTGGGATTGTTTATTGTTAGTGCTTGTGCTTTTTGTGAGTGGTTGCTTGACGGGTTATTTTGTACCCAATTTAGTGTCTCTGATTTTTTTGTACCGGTTTTTGGTATTGTTATTAAACAACTACGATTGTCACCCAGTTTGCTCTCCTGCGCCTGACTTCGCTGCCACCAGTTACAAACCAGCCTGACAATATATTCTATATTTGAGATTTTTCAAAGTAGCCACCCTTTACCTTGATGACAGATTTGCACACTCTTGGCATTCTCTCAACCAGCTTCATGAGGAATGCTTTTCCAACAGTCTTGAAGGAGTTCCCACATATGCTGAGCACTTGTTGGCTGCTTTTCCTTCACTCTGCAGTCCAACTCATCCCAAACCATCTCAATTGGGCTGAGGTCGGGTGATTGTGGAGATCATTTCATCTGATGCAGCACTCCATCACTCTCCTTCTTTGGTCAAATAGCCCATACACAGCCTGGAGGTGTGTTGTGGATCATTGTCCTGTTGAAAAACTAAGGATAGTCCCACAAAACGTAAACCAGACGGGATGGCGTATCACTGCAGAATTCTGTGGCAGCCATGCTGGTTCAGTGTGCCTTGAAATCTAAATAAATCACAGACAATGTCACCAGCAAAGCACCCCCACACCATCACACCTCCTCCATGCTTCACGGTGGGAACCACACTTGCAGAGATCATCCGTTCACCTACTCTGTGTCTCACAAAGACACGGCGGATGGAACCAAAAATCTACAATTTTGACTCATCAGACCAAAGGACAGATTTCCACAGATTTCTAATGTCCATTGCTGGTGTTTGTGGCCCAAGCAAGTCTCTTCTTATTTGTCTCCTTTATTAGTGGTTTCTTTGCAGCAATTCGACCATGAATGCCTGATTCACGCAGTCTCTTCTGAACAGTTGATGTTGAGATATGTCTGTTACTTGAACTCTGTGGAGTGTAAGGACCGACGCCGGAGATGAGAAGCAGGTACGGGGGGTCAACATTTAAACAGGAACAAACAGGTAATAAGACAGGCACAGCGTCGGCACACGGGTAAAAAAGGACATGCGACAATCAATGCTGAAGCAGAGAACAGAGCGGGGAACCAGACATATACAGGGAAGGAAATGACAGAGGTGATTGAGTCCAGGTGAGTCCAATAATCGCTGATGCGCGTAATGGGGGAAAGGCAGGTGTGCGTAATCATAGTAGCAGGAGTGCGCAATGCTGGGGAGCCTGGCACCCTTGAGCGGGAGCAGGCGTGACAGTGGAGCATTTATTTTGGCTGCAATTTCTGAGGCTGGTAACTCTAATGAACTTATGCTCTGCAGCAGAGGTAACTCTGAGTCCTTTCCTGTGGCGGTCCTCATGAGAGCCAGTTTCATCATAGCGCTTGATGGTTTTTGCGACTGCACTTGAAGAAACTTTCAAAGTTCTTGACATTTTCTGGATTGACTGACCTTCATGTCTTAAAGTAATGCTGGACTGTCCTTTCTCTTTGCTTATTTGAGCTGTTCTTGCCATAATATGGACTCGGTCTTTTACCAAATAAGGTTATCTTCTGTATACCACTGCTACCTTTTCACAACACAATTGATTGTCTCAAATGCATTAAGAAGGAAAGAAATTCCACAAATTAACTTTTAACAAAGCACACTTGTTAATTGAAATGCATTCCAGGGGACTACCTCATGAAGCTGGTTGAGAGAATGCCAAGAGTGTGAAAAGCTGTCATCAACGCAAAGGGTGGCTATTTTGAAGAATCTCAAATATAAAATATATTTGGATTTGTTTAACACTTTTTTGGTTACTACATGATTATTTATGTCTTATTTCATAGATTTGACGTCTTCACTATTATTCTACAATGTAGAAAATAGTAAAAATAAAGAAAAATCCTTGAATGAGTTGGTGTGTCCAACTTTTTGACTGGTACTGTAGGTGTTCCTTTTGTCCAGTTTGGAAATGGCAGTGTGGAGTGCAATAGAGATGATCATCTTTTGATCTATTGGGGTGGTATGCGAATTGGAGTGAATCCTGGGTGTCTGGAATGGTGGTGTTGATGTGAGCCATGACTAGCCTTTCAAACATTTAATGGCTACAGATGTGAGTGCTATGGGGTGATAGTCATTTAGACAGGCTACCTTGGTGTTCTTGGGCAAAGGGACTTGGGATTTTTTTATATTTTCCAGAAAATCTGTACCAGGAATGATTCATATTAAAACTCGGAAGTGCCCATTTAAATAGTTTAAAACCAAGACATGGTCACTATGCCTGTCACGAGTTCCGCCGAGGGTGCCTCCGCTGCCTGTTCGGGCGGCGTTCGGCGGTCGTCGTCACTGGCCTACTAGCTGCTACCGATCCCTTTTCCATCATTGTCTATTGTATTGGTTTCACCTGTGTCTTGTTTAGTTTGTTGGCTAGGGCTATTTAAGTTGGTTAGGCCCGCCTCCTTTTGTGCGGGCTTGTATTTCTCTTTGTTGGTAGACGGTTCATTTTATTCTCATTCACTGTAAATGAGTATTCGGTTTTGTTGACCGTCTTTGTTAAGTGCGCCTGTTTGGTGTGTTTCGTGATTGTTTCATTTTCGCACCCTATTAAAAGACGGTTCTGCATTTAAAACCTCTGCTCTCTGCGCCTGACTCCACACCTTACCAGCCTGCCTTGTGACAATGCCAGGGTTCTACCAAAATAAGACTGTCTCTGCGCCACATTGCCGGCTTGGCTGCGCCACTGTGTAAAGATTTCACAGCAAGTGAAACTGATATTTAGTAATGATAGAGTAACTTTGATCACCAAATACATTGTTGTGAATTGCGAAACAGGCCATTCTTAAATTCATAGTGTTATCATGTTCCTTAATTAATTCATAGTCTAGGCCTTCTGCTGAAATGCTATCTCGACACAGAGCGCACCCAGTACGCACAGAGCACACCCCGAGTAGGCTATAGCATTGTTGAATCATACAAACTTAGTAACGGCATTCAAACAAAAATCAAATGACCAAACTTGCTAAGCTTGCCAGATAACCTCCAACCAATGACAGAATATCTCCTATTTGTCAAAATCGAGTTGATGATTATACAGATAGCAGATCAGCTCATAAATAACCGAGCGATGAAGAGAGGAAATGGTTTAAAAATCAAGGTATGTTAACGGGGACAATTCTGGTAGAAAGAAATCCATTACTACTCTCCTACTGTGTTGATCGCACATTCTCTATCGAAGCTCTCATATGGGCATCAGTACGAGACATGGATGAAAGCCTTTGGGCAGGTGGATTACTGAACAAAACGTGTCAACCAAATGGAGCTATATAGATATAAAGAGGAACTTTATCGAACAAAAGGACCTTTTATTGTGTAACCTGGATGCTTGGGTATGCCATCAGAGGAAGATCATCAAAGGTAAACAATTTATTTTATGCTATTTTTGAGTTTTGTGACACCTCTGCTGGTTATGTTATTATGCTAATTGAGTTTTTGAGTGGGGCGCTGTCCTCAGACAATCAAATGTTCTGCTTTCGCCGTAAAGCCTTTTTGAAATCTGACAATGCTGTTAGATTAACAAGAGTCTAAGCTTTTGAAGGGTGTGGAGCATTTGTATTTTCATGAATGTTTGAAATGAGTATTTTTGTAATTTGAAGCTCTGCATTTCACCGGATGTTGTCAAAATCGTACCCGTTCACGGGATTGGATCCGTAACAGGTTAACAAGTGTTCATTTTCTTGGTGTTGCATTTTTAGTGTTGAGGTATTGATTTAAGAGTTGTTTTTACACCCTCTGTGCTAAAACTCAGAGGTGAGAGTTACTCACCTGGTTGGGAGGTGGCTCTGAGCAGTGTTGATTGAGCTTCCGGTTTTAACTTGAAATTTCCTATTCATCTAATTGTCGACGGTGCAAGGGCAGCTGGAATTCCGCAGCAGTGAAAGGTAAGTAATATATTAATGTTTAAAATATTTGTTAATAATTTAGCTGCTGGCCAAACTTGTTATATTGGCTAAGTGAATGGTCGAGATCTTTGTTTGTAGATACAGTATAGCTACATCTGCAAAGTTTAGATTTAGAAGGTTGCTAAATAGCTAACGTGGTTGGTTTACATTAGCGCTGGATTAATTAGCTATCTAGCTAAATGTTAGCGAGAACTTGGTATCAACTTCAACTTAGTTCGCTAAAATTAGTAAACTATTAGATTTGAGAAAATGAATCGAAATCCAAAAGGATCAGAGTTAGGCTGCACCGTTAGGCAATTTCAACCATGTTGAGTTCACGAGACCAACTAACATTACTGTTTCAGTACGTGCATGGTGTTAATTGGGGTTTGACCGAGTGTGATCAATTTGAGCCTTGTTTGGTGCAGCATGTAGCTAGCCAGGAAGTGAAGGTAACAACATGGCTAATATCTACTAATTTGTTCTTCAAAATGCATATATCTAAGAATGTTTGTCTGGCCAAAAATTGTTAGATAGCTAGCTTGCTATATAGCTAGCTACAACACCAACCTCAACATCTTGTAACTTAGTGCTATCGTTAGCTAGCGCACGTGTCCAGACGTCATTTAGATGAACATGTCTATGGTGTGTGCTTGTTGTTAATCACAGATCAGACATTGTGTTCAAGCAAATACGTCTTGAAATATATTGGCCGGTTTATCTTTCCTATAGATTTGAGTGGTGGTGGTAACTGTTTGTAGCTAGTTAGATAGCTAGCTAGTTTGTTGGTTGATTTCGCTGGAACATTTCCTTGCCAAGCCCAGATCCGCAGGTAGGCAGACACCTGTTACATCATTAAAGTGGCATTTGGATCAAATGGTTGATCCACTGCAAGGAAGACAAAGGGGAGAGGGTATAAGGGAGCATTTTGTGTGATTGTTTCTATATGTACAGCTACACCATAAAATGTTTGCAATCAAATATTTAAATATGACATTGTGTGTAACTGTATTTTGCAGAAGTGCAATGTAACATGTTGCTGAAGGTCCAGTACCAAAAATGCAAGAAGTTCATGAAGTTGCAGCCTGGGATCTCTTATGGATATTTAATCAAATAAGGTGACTTTTTGACTTGTCTGATGTGTTTTCTTAATTGAACCCTTGGGCTGTAACGAATGTGCTGAGAGTCGGGAAGCAAGTTCAGGGAGTGAGTGTTTTAATAAATAAACATAGCATAATACAAAACAAGAAAACACAAACAACGCACAGACATGACACAGAAACAGACACAATATAGCCTGGGGAAGGAACCAAAGGGAGTGAAACTGTATAGGGAAGATAATCAGGGAAGTGATGGGAGTCCAGGTGAGTCTGATGACGCGCAGGTGCGCGTAGCGATGGTGACAGGTGTGCGTCATTACGAGCAGCCTGGTGACCTAGAGGCCGGAGAGGGAGCACACGTGACATGAGCTTGATTTAGGTCAGACCCATTCTGTTGCCCCCTAGTTGGCTTATCTCACTTTATTCTGAGCAGGAGGCAGGCTTCCCACTCGAGAGAACGTTATGCTGTTGGATTTGTGACCCCTCTTTCCTTCGTTGAGAGATACCTTTTGCGCCAAAAGCTATGTAAGTGCTGGTAGACCATGTTTGCTTTAATATTTTGACACACATCAAACAGTCATAGAATCAAGTCTAAAAATTCGAACCATTTGACTACCATGTTGGTCACCTTTTCCCACATGTAAGGAACAGTTCTATGATCCTGACACTGGCAAAGGATATCTGAATTATCGCCTGAAGACAGTATCAAGGAAGACCTCACGTCGACCCATCAAGAAGAGTATTTCACCCCTGTCGGGAGGCCCAACCCATAGGGGGAAGACTGACCTGGACCACCAGCTTGTTGGTGATGCTTACAAGGAGGCCAAATATATCAGAAGATGAAGGATGTGTTCCAGTATTGCCAGGAGCTAGTTTATAGTCCAGACAGAAGCACATATGTCCTCAGTCTTTCCCGGGTTTCTGGTCATCAAAGGATTGGTGAGCGATGTACTATGTCTTGGAATCAGAACTACAGGCTGATTGAGAACATGATGTTGTGTTGGACATGAAGTTGAGTTGATCCACTTTGTTTCAGGTGAATCAGGACCTTTTGCAGATTTTCGACAATGAAACATCCTCTGGGCTCCCGAGTGGAGCAGCGGTCTAAGGCACTGCATCTCAGTGCTAGAGGTGTCACTACAGACACCCTGGTTTGAATCCAGTCTGTATGACAACTGGCTGTGATTGTGAGTCCCATAGGGCGGTGCACGATATGCCCAGCGTCGTCTGGGTTTGGCCGGTGCAGGCAGTCATTGTAAATAAGAAATTGTTCTTAACTGACTTGCCTAGTTAAATAAAGGTTAAATAAAAAAATTAATACATTGAAGTTACTTGAAAAGTGGGACTACTCCTGAAGTCTGCAGAAAAACTGCCAGAGAATGACCGTGAAACCAGTAAGTGGATTCTCTCGTGGATAGTGCAATGTTTCAAACTCAGCAATATTGTTTTATGTGATTTGGGGTGTTTGCCTTATCTTGCCCTCAGACTAAGACAATGATATGTCCTCCCTGCTGTTGCTGCTTCATCTTCCCCCACCACCCGCAGGAGGGTAGAGGACCAAGATCAGTGCCAGTGAGGCTGTGGGTAGACTAGCGCACTTTCATAAGGTAAGATCATACAGTAATTGTTGTGTAACTTCTTTTTTGGGTTGTCTCTACGTTGTCTTAACATGTGGAGAGTGACTTAAAAATACCCTTTGTGTGTTGGTTTTCAATGCTGCAGCATGACTGCGTCTTGATGGCAGCCATGGTCGACAGCCATACCTCCTTGCCGTCAGAAGAAGACAGAGCAAGATTGACAACTACGACCTTGTCTTGGACAAGGTAGTAGTTGAGAACTAGTTGTTTGTGTGCATTGGATGAACTGTTAAAAGCCCATTCTGTCTTTAACCTGATGTGTGATGATGCTCTTGTCATCTTCTACACATTTGTGCAGACAACCATCTACAACATTGACGTAGGCAAAACAAGAGAGGCCCCTAGCATGACAGAGTTAAGGACAAAACTGCTTAACTAGATAAATGTATGTTACAGTGCTTTTGTTGTAAAGCAGAGCACAGAAACAGCCATTTGAGAATTGAGCATAGCTTCTATCCCTCACCAAGTTTAGATTGGTCTGTGCTCAAGATGGTTGTAGATGGCAGTTTTCAACATACTCCAGGTTTCAGAAAACATTTTAATAGTATTCATAAAGATATTGGTCAAGTAGTTGATGCAGTAAGCTTAGAAGGGCCCTCTCATGTTGCTGATTCTCCAGTCCAGTCAGAAGCTCCACAAATATCCCACATGATAACACTCAAAGTGATTGTTTTGGGTAGAATGGACAGAGTATTGCTAAAGATATGTGTGCCTCCATTATTGCCAAGTTGCAAACTACTGGTGTTACAGATAGTGTTGTGTCAACAGTAGTGTGTGATTTAGAAGAGCTTACTAGTGGGTGAAACTCTCAAATTAAACTAGATGTTCTGTCAGTTATGCCTATGGATAACCCCTCTACATTTGCTGTAAAGGATAGTTTTGAGAACTTTGAAAACCAAGAGAACAAAGTACTTCAACCAGAAATTCAGTGTTGTGGAGACAGTAGAAGTAGTGTTGGGAGTTAGATATGATAGCAAGCGAAATAAACAAACAGGCATGTATGATCAAGTTCCAGAGAAAGACACTTTTGTATATATTCCTATACTGGAAGCTTTGACGTTCATGTGTCGCAATTCTGAAATCTGTAAGTTATTGGAAAATGCACCTAGTCATCATGAAGTGCTTTGAGAGACTAGTCAAGGATCCTATCACCTCTACCTTACCTGACACCCTAGGCCCACTTCAATTTGCTTACTGCCCCAATAAATCCACAGACGATACAATCACCATCACACTGCACACTGCCCTATTCCTCCTGGACAAGAGGAGTACCTACAGTTGAAGTTGGAAGTTTACATACACCTTAGCCAAATATATTAACTCAGTTTTTCACAATTCCTGCCAATATTAGAGAGAATGATTTATTTCAGCTATTATTTCTTTCATCACATTCCCAGTGGGTCAGAAGTTTACATACACTCAATTAGTATTTGGTAGCATTGCCTTCAAATTGTTTAACTTGGGTCAAATGTTTTGGGTAGCCTTCCACAAACTTCCCACAACAAGTTGGTTGAATTTTGGCCCATTTCTCCAGACAGAGCTGGTGTAACTGAGTCAGATTTGTAGTTCTCCTTGCTCGCACACACTTTTTCAGTTCTGCCCAGAAATGTTCTATAGGATTGAGGTCAGGGCTTTGTGATGGCCACAACAATTACTTGACTTTGTTGTCCTTGAGCCATTTTGCAACAAGTTTGGAAGTATGCTTGGGGTCATTGTCCATATGGAAGACCCATATGCAACCAAGCTTTAGCTTCCTGACTGATGTCTTAAAATGTTGCTTTAACTCTTTAGGCATCATCAGCAGTGGTGACGGTTTTGGAGAGTCTGGCATGCCCAAAGTAAAATACCTGCCACTCAGGCCCAGAAACTAGGATATGCACATAATTGGTACTATTGGATAGGAAACACTCTGAAGTTTCTAAACCATTAGAATAATGTCTGTGAGTATAACAGAACTGATAAAGCATGCGAAAACCTGAGGAAAATCCATCCCGATTTGCAGTTTTTTTTTTTAGTTGACCTTTTTCTCCTGGCTGCCTATTGGATTCAATGTTCTGTAGGATTGAGACTGAAGTACCTATGGCTTCCACTGGATGTCAACAGTCTTTAGACAGGGTTCCATGACGTTAGGTTGAATTAGAAGCCAATAGAAGAAGAACTTAGACGTGGACCCTGAAAGTAAATAGAATGACATGCGCATTCACGGTCTCACGCGCTCTGTGGTTTTTTTCCTTTCCTATCGTTCAGGCTACAATCCGGTTGAAATATTATAGTAAATATACATAAAATGATACCTAAGGATACATTAAAAATGATGTTTGATTTGTTTCGAGAAAGGTGATAGGTATAATTTGAACGCGTTCTCTGTACGGTTCAATGGGTGACTCGACAGTGGATTTTCTGAACATAACGCGCCAAACAAACAGAGATTTATAGATATAATAAATTACTTTTTTTAACAAAAGAACCATTGGATGTCTTCGTTGGACACTTGGTAAGCCCTCAGGAGAAGTTCTTCGAAAGGTAAGTGATTTATTTTAGCTCTTATATGGGTTTTGTGTGACCCGCGCTGGATATGAGTTTATGCTAATGCTTAAATGTTAGAGATGCTATCCTCAAACAATCAAACTTTGTGCTTTCGCCGTAAAGCCTTTTGGAAATCTGACAACGCTGTGATATTGCCAAGAATCAGAGCTTTTGATGACTATGCAACACTTGTATATTGATGAATGTTTAATAATCAAACTTTTGGATTTTGAATTTGGCGCCTTATTTTTCACCGGGTAGTGTCGGGAACGGCCCGCTAGCGCCCCGTGTATATCCATATAATTTTCCCTCCTCATGATGCCATCTATTTTGTTAAGTGCACCAGTTCCTCCTGCAGCAAAGCACCCCCACCACATGATGCTGCCACCCCCGTGCTTCATGGTTGGGATGGTGTTCTTCGGCTTGCAAGCTTCCCCCTTTTTCCTCCAAACATAACAATGGTCATTATGGCCAAACAGTTCTATTTTTATTTCATTAGACCAGAGGACATTTCTCCAAAAAAGTACAATCTTTGTCCCCATGTGCAGTTGCAACCCGTAGTCTGGATTTTTTATAGCGGTTTTGGAGCAGTGGCTTCTTCCTTGCTGAGCGGCCTTTCAGGTTATGTCAATATAGGACTCGTTTTACTGTGGATATAGATACATTTGTACCTGTTTCCTCCAGCATCTTCAGAAGGTCCTTTGCTGTTGTTCTGGGATTGATTTGCACCTTTCGCACCAAAGTACGTTCATCTCTAGGAGACAGAACGCGTCTCCTTCCTTAGCAGTATGACGGCTGCGTGGTCCCATGGTGTTTATACTTGCGTACTATTGTTTGTACAGATGAACGTGGTACCTTCAGGCATTTGGAAATTGCTCCCAATGATAAACCAGACTTGTGGAGGTCTATAATTTTTCCTGAGGTCTTGGCTGATTTCTTTAGATTTTCCCATGATGTCAAGCAAAGAGGTATTGAGTTTGAAGGTAGGCCTTGAAATACATCCACAGGTACACCTCATAATTGACGCAAATGATCACAATTAGCTAATAAGAAGCTTCTAAAGCCATGACATAATTTTCTGGAATTTTACAAGCTGTTGAAAGGCACAGTCAACTTGTATGTAAACTTCTGGCACAGTGAATTATAAGTGAAATAATCTCTCAGCAAACAATTGTTGAGAAAATTACTTGTGCCATGCACAAAGTAGATGTCCTACCCGACATGCCAAAACTATAGTTTGTTAACTTCTTAGGGAGCGGCTCCCGAGGTGACGGTTTTGGATAGTCTGGCGTGCCCAAAGTAAAATGCCTCCCACTCAGGCCCAGGAAATAGGATATGCACATAATTAGTACTATTGGATAGGAAACACTCTGAAGTTTCTAAGAGTGTTGAAATATTGTCTGTGACTATAACAGAACTGATATAACAGGTCGAAAACCCGAGGAATTTCTGTCCTGGAAAAAGTGTTTTTGACACATTGCCTCCTTTTGAACCCCTCCCTATTGAAAACAGACATATATGGGAGTAAGATTGCAGTACCTATTGCTTCCACTGGATGTCAACAGTCTCTAGATAGTGTTTGATGATGTTTAGTTGCTCTGGATGGTAATAGAAGAAGAATTTTGAACTTGTCATCGGATGTAAACAGAAGAGGAAGCGCTTTCACAGGCTCGCGCACTCTGTGGTTTTTTCCTTTCCTATCGTCTAGTTTATAATCCGGTTGAAATATTATAGTAAATATACATAAGTGTTCCTAAGGATACATTATCATAATGTTTGATTGTTCTTGGACAAGTGTATAGGTATAGGTTGAACGCGTTCTCTTCACGCTTCAATGGGCGAGTGGACGCTGTATTTTATTAATATAATGCGCCAACCAAACTGAGATTTATGGATATAATAAATTACTTTTTCTAACAAAAGAACCACTGGATGTCTTCGTTGGACACTTGGGAAGCCCTCAGCAGAAGTTCTTCAAAAGGTAAGGGATTTCTTTTCGCTGTGAAATGTGTTTTGTGTGAACCGTGATGGTTTATGAATTCATGCTAATGGAAAAATATTGGAGGTGCTACCCTCAAACAATCAAATGTTGTGCTTTCGCCGTAAAGCCTTTTTGAAATCTGACAACGCTGTGATATTGCCAAGAAGCAGAGCGCTAGCGCCCCACCAGATCGCTAGCGCCCCACCAGTAGTTAAACAAATGTGGTTTCTACTGACAATTGAGATGTACAAACTATGGAATAAGGGGACGACAAGCAGATCCGTAATTTCGATTAAGACATTAAACAGGTCAACATTCACAAGGCCGCAGGGCCAGACGGATTACCAGGACGTGTACTCCGAGCATACGCTGACCAACTGGCAAGTGTCTTCACTGACATTTTCAACCTCTCCCTGTCTGAGTCTGTAATACCAACATGTTTCAAGCAGACCACCATAGTCCCTGTGCCCAAGAACACTAAGGTAACCTTCCTAAATGACTACCTACCCGTAGCACTCAGGTCTGTAGCCATGAAAGGCTTTGAAAGGCTGGTCATGGCTCACATCAACACCATTATCCCAGAAACCCTAGACCCACTCAAATTTTCATACTGCACCGACAGATCCACAGATGATGCAATCTCTATTGCACTCCACACTGCCCTTTCACACCTGGACAAAAGGAACACCTATGTGAGAATGCTGTTCATTGACTACAGCTCAGCGTTCAACACCATAGTGCCCACAAAGCTCATCACTACGCTAAGGACCCTGGGACTAAATACCTCGCTCTGCAACTGGATCCTGTGTGGTGCCAGGACAACAACCTCTCCCTCATCATGAGCAACACAAAGGAGCTGATCGTGGACTACAGAAAAAGGAGGGCCGAACACGCCGCCATCGACAGGGCCAAGAGTTTCAAGTTCCTTGATGTCCAAATCACCAACAAACTATCATGGTCCAAACACACCACTCGGGAAGAGGGCACGACAATGCATTTTCCCCCTCAGGAGACTGAAAAGATTTGGCATGGGTCCCCAGATCCTCAAAGTTATACAGTTGCTCCAACGAGAGCAACCTGCCCGGTTGCATTACCGCCTGGTATGGCAACTGCTCGGCATCTAACCTTAAGGCGCTAGAGAGGGTATTGCGTATGGCCAAGTACATCACACGCACGAGGGGACTCTTCATAAACAACACACCAGCAGTTTTCAAAATAGCCTACATCAGACTTTAGCACATCACCCAACACAATACGCCTTTTACTGTATTGTTCGATGCATCATCAGACCTTGGTAGTGCCTTATTTCATTTCCCCCAAAGATGAAATGGGAGAGGGGACTGTGGATCTGTCTCTGTTGGTATGTTCGTACGTTAGTCACACGCGATATCTGAAATAGCACTGGCCCAATATTGATAAAACGTGGGTGAATGATGCGACTTGCCATAGAGATCTGTGATTTTGAAAATTACACTGATTGGCCAGATGGTGGCGTTATAACAAGAGATTGAAAATGCTAACTTTGAAAGGTCATGCCCCTCACCCCGTTTGACCTAAAGCCATGACATTTGGTACATGCAGTAGGTCCCTCTCCTCAAGGGACACATAAGGTCTGCCATTCTGGCACCAAATGAATGATCTGCACAACACATCTATTGGCAAAGGGTCTCTCAATGCAATATTTTCCAGACTAGTACCTTAAACTAGTCCAATAAACATTCACATGGGTGTGGTCTGGCACATAAATGTATAAAAATCAGTCATGGATATTCATATTGTAAAACAATTTGGTACACATATTGCAAACACTGTCAAGACTCAACAAAAGCAAGTACATTCATATCGAACACACGGTGGCACTATAACAGGCACATGTTTATCTCTTCATCTGCTTGATTCAGAGTGCTGAAATTTGGCACACATGCTCAGGGATATGAGTCTTGCTAACCCACGCGATATCTCAGACACCACTGGCCCAATTTTGATGAAATTATGAAATGGTGAATGTAGCATCTTGCCACAGAGAGCCAGCATGTAGAAAATTACTGATTGGCCCAAGGGTGGCACTATATGTATGGTATTTGATGCAAGGATATATGATGCAATTAGCTTACATTATCACATTCTCTTGCCCGATTGAGGAAGGCAGTTTGGCCCTGGCTTCCAAACTGATTGTCATTAGTCGACCGATTTCAAAATGTAAATGTAGGCTAATAATACATGGAATAATAGCATATTTGATCTACCCCAAGGAAAAACTGGACAGTGAGCATAAATCACAATTCGATAGATGCATGCATCAGTACCTAGGCTATCTATTATTTCTGCAACAGAAATAATTTTACAATGATAGCCAGCTGACAGCGAAACTATTGTAGGAAAGTTACAATCTAATGAAATATTTGTTACATAAATTAGCCTTTTAGCCCATATGTGTCATCCTATGAAGTGGATGTTATGTTGAACACACTACTCTTTCTCTCTTAGTAGATATATTTTGCCGTAATGATCTGATCACACCAGGAAACAAGGGATGTAGCCTTCAGTTAGAAATGGAAGATGAAAAATGTTGATTGGCACGCGGAATGTTATCCAGTGGAGTTGCAAGGTAAAAGCGGGAGGCGGGATCAGGTCAGCTCCTTTCTTCCTTGCTTGGAAGAGATCTCAAAAAAGGTACACTTGTGAGGCTGTGACCCAAATGTATCACATGAAATGTGTATGCCATATCTCACAATCGATTGGGCTTACCGAATGTAGTATTTTCACTGTGACAAGTAGATTTTTTCTGTAGATTTGCATCATTCCAAAGTTCTATGTAGAGCTGCAGTGAGTGGGTAGCTGCATAACCTGGTGACATAGCTTTCGCTCTAGCTTTACATTGCTCTCCCTGAGTGAGAGATTTGTGCACGTTGACAGACAGTCCAACAATGACGGTTTTAGCAACCAAAAAGGTTCCCCTTTAACTTCTTATAGGCATTTTCCTCAGCGAAGTGCTTACCCCCAGTGCTTGGCTCAAAGCCTCAGATTTTTGTGCTTCCAATGGCTGAGACCAACAAAAACAAGATGGAGGCCTGCCTTACTACACTAACTGGACCGGGTTGTATTGGAAAAATAGCTTTAGTGGTGGAAGGAGTGAGCCCACATGCGATTGAACCACAGCAAAGGGCATCTCTGCCATTATTACTGTACTGTGGCTGGAATTCAATCATTGCGTATATTGGTTTTCGATAGGTGCATTGGATTTGCACATCAGCATACCGGATGGAGGGAGTTGACATTTGATTTAGAAACCAGCAGTCCATGGCATGACCCAGGCCAGAGGGGCAAATCAAACACACTTCTGAGAGCCAGTATTTAAGCTGGGTCGTGTTAATTAGGTCACGCAACAAAGTTTTGCTATAGACAAGTAAAGGTAGTCCCTCCCCATTTCAGTCAATTTTCTTCCATTTGGTGCTAAATGAACACCACCCTGGATCCCAGAGGTGGTGCACGGTGGTTTATGGTCATGGCTGCCACCTGTCCCTCACTAGTGATTCCAAGCTCTTGTTGACATACTAAAATACAAAATGATTTACATTGTAACATGCTCTCGAAACCAAGGCAAACAGACAGTGAGTCCAAACGGCAACCACAAAGAATTCAAGAAACCTTAAAAAAAAAACACACTGGTATTATGGGGTGTACACCAAGCCAAACAAACCAGAATCCAATGTTCAGCTCCCAAGACAAAAATCTTAAACATTAAAACAAACTTTAAGCCCACTACACGTAGGCCACAGTGTTTGCTTCAATGACAAAATAACCAACAACCAAGAAACACTCAACAAACTTTGTCCCCCAAATTCTTCTTCGACACACAAACACGGCTGAACGTCAAAAACAAATGGCGGAAACTTTTTCAATGTGCTCCTATTTTCTTATTTGCACCTCTGGCTTGGCCTTATTTACCTGTTTATTTTTGTAGTAGGATTTCATTAGGGGCCGGTCCGGAGAGGAGAGAAGCAGTGTGTTACTAGCACCTAACAGGATGATTAATAGGGGCTCTGGGGCCGGGCCCAGGCCCAGGCGACACATCAAAAGCAACACCGCTTCCACAGGGCTCACCGCCACTTCCTGTGAAGGGCCCCTGCTGCAAATGAAGTTAGAGGAGGGGGTGGAGGTGAACACATCAACGTTAATGAAGTTCTCTGAGACAGCCCAGGAGTCATCTGCTTTAATTAGGGGCTTGTTCAATGCCACTGGTGGGGGGAGAGGTGGGGAGGAGAGGAGGAGAGGGAGAAAAACATTTCTGGAGAGGATCTGAATGCACTTAAAAGGGCTGCATCTGTTTGTAGAATGAGTGTCAGGCCATGGTAGAAACGTTAGATACCTTCACACAAAACTGTTTTTGGACCAGTTTGAGTGGGTGGTGTTGAGACCAATGATGAAAATCCACAACAATACAAACTGGGACTAGGGGGCATCCAAGTCAAGACAGCAAAAGAACCCACAAGGCCACTGAGAAGTTCTCTGAAGGGTGCAAACTGCTGAGTAGGTACAGTATGGTGTCTACTGTGTCCAAAGGGAACGCAAAACATGTCAAATTAAACACAACCCCTACAGTATATTAACTCTACCACCTCATAGCTAAAACAAAAAAATTATTACTTGGGAGTGTGTCTGTGTGTGTGTGCATGCTGGTCTCATATGCAGATTGGGGTGAGTGTTGAAGAAAGACTGCCCTCGTGTGTCAGTCACACACACACACCTTCCCACTCCAGGGCATCATAACAGACAACATAGCCGGTTTACCCAACTAAACCACTATAGTACCATTATAAGTCAAGAAGATGTACACCTTTCAATGATCAAACGATGTGCCATGGCAAAGCTGTTGAATAAAATCACATTTCTGGTTCTGTAGTGGAGTTGGCACAGATGGTGGTAGAGAACAGAACACACAAGAACCAAGGCTGTGTATGTGTGCGTGAGTGCATTTTACTGAGGGAGAGATTCTTTCATTAAAAGCCATGCACGCAGGGCTCTGGAAATTAACAGGTTGCCATTCTTTTGCTTTTCCGAGGGGAGAGCAGCACATGCTAAATTCTAGAGCATGCTTAACAATTCCATTACCGCTCGGAACACCCAAGGTATCCTTTTGAAGAGGGTGCCCGTATTAGCCGGGTTAATTGACGTGCACTAACAAATTGTTACCACTCGGCCCTCTTCTCTTCTTCACTCTACAGCAACAGACACACAGACAGACACACGTACACAAACACACACATACACATACACATAGAGAGAGAGAGAGAGAGAGAGAGAGAGAGAGAGAGAGAGAGAGAGAGAGAGAGAACCAAATAATAACAAGCGGCCCTTTGGAAACAGACACAGCCTCTGTTTGCTGAGACAGAGAGGTTTGGGGAGGGTGTTTGATACTCGGTAGGCCTGTTGTTGGGCCGAATGGTATGCTACCATGTGGTAATGCTAACAGCTCATCACTGGCTTTCTTTGGCCAGTGGCTTCTCTTGTTTGTGTTATTATGAAAAGTAGCTCATCTTTGCACCAAATGAATCATTTATGAAAGTAAAGTCATCGAGAGACAGAGGGTGTGTGTATATTGGTGGTATACTAATAAAATTGTGACTCCCGCCTAAACCTCAATGTTTTTTTAACGAGGCCAATATGTGACATGATGACATTCGCCATGTGTTGAAACTAGACGAGTAGCCATTGTATTCAGTGGATTATAAATTTTTTTTTACACAACATATGCAGAAAACAATTATGTTTCACTGTGACACATTATGTGTGACTTGTAGATGTTTTCAGTGTCACGACTTCCACCGACGGTGGCTCCTCTGCCTGTTCGGGCGGCGTTCGGCGGTCGTCGTCACCGGCCTACTAGCTGCCACCGATCCTCTATTTTCTTTCTGTTGATTATTCTTATTGTTTGCACCTGTTTTCGTTTTGTGTTTGTTAGGGCTATTTAAGCCGGTTAAGCCCGCCTCCTTTCGTGCGGGCTTGTTTTCTGTTCTGTTGGTGTTGAGTGCATGTTCTATGTTTGGGCTGCTCATATTGTATTCTGTTTTTTCGCCTGTGTGTTTTTGGCGTTGGACATTTTCAAACCGCATTAAAGTTGGTTGTTCCGTTCACTCTGCTCTCTGCGCCTGACTCCACACCCACCACTCCTAGCTGACGTGACAGAAGCCCGCACCAGTTTCATGGAGTCAGCAGGAGCAGCTACTCCCCCTCTCCCATCTATGGAGGAGCTTGTCCTCCATCACACAACCGTCCTCCACCGAATCGGGTCAGCGATGGACCAGATGATGGAGAGAATGGACCGATGGGAGAGGAGTGGTCTCCTTACCTCGCCCCCAGATCCTTCTCCGCCTCAGACTCCTCCGGCGGCGTCCGGATCCAGCTCGCTCCGTCTCGCCGCCCCAAGGAAGTACGATGGGACGGCGGCTGGATGTAAGGGGTTCTTGCTCCAGTTGGAGTTATACCTGGCTACCGTCCGCCCGACTCCTCTGGGGAGAGCGTGGCGCCCTCGTCTCCTGTCTGACGGGTCGAGCCCTGGAGTGGGCCAACGCAGTGTGGAATAGCCCAGACTCCGCAAGGGACCACTACCCAGAGTTCGCCTGCCGGTTCCGGGCCGTGTTCGACCACCCACCAGAGGGCCGAGCGGCGGGTGAACAGCTGTTTCACCTGAGACAGGAGACGAGGAGTGCGCAGGACTTTGCGCTGGAGTTTCGGACCTTGGCCACTGGAGCGGGGTGGAACGATGGGGCCCTGATCGACCACTACCGTTGTAGTCTCCGGGAGGTCGTCCACAGGGAGTTGGCTTGTCGGGACGCTACCCTCTCCCTCGACGAGCTAATCGACATGTCCATACGACTGGACAACCTGCTGGCGGCTCGTGGGCGGTCGGAAAGGGCCCTGTTCGTTCCGCTCCAATCCCTATGGAGTTAGGGGGGGCCGCATCGAGGGGAACCGGAGGAGGAGGCTCCTCCTGCACCAGTTGTGGTCGGAGAGGACACACTGCCGATCGGTGCTGGAGGAGCTCCTCTGGGAATCGAGAGGGCAGGCAGAGCACTGCTCGGTCACCCCAGGTGAGTCAGCACCAGACTCACCCAGAGCTCCCTGTTGGTCACATGTTTTTACTAATCTCTTTCCCTGAGTTTTTTCCCTCTCTCCAGCATATGGCGCTAGTCGATTCAGGCGCAGCTGGGAACTTTATGGATCACGGACTCGCTTTGAGGCTAGGTATTCCGCTAGTGTCGATAGATCAACCCTTCCCCGTGCACCCCCTAGATAGCCGACCGTTAGGGTCAGGGGGGCCACGGTTCCGCTGGACATGGTAACGCAGGGGGGTCATGGGGAGCGGATTAGTCTAAACCTTATTGATTCACCTGCGTTTCCAGTGGTGCTGGGGATTCCCTGGCTGGCTACGCACAATCCTATGATTTTGTGGAAACAGGGGGCTCTCCAGGGGTGGTCAGAGGAGTGTTCAGGTAGGTGTAAAGGAGTTTCCATCGGTGCCACAACGGTGGAGCGTCCAGACCAGGTTTCCACTGTGCACATTCCCTCTGAATATGCCGATTTGGCTATCGCCTTCTGTAAGAAGAGGGCGACCAAATTACCACCTCATCGACGAGGGGATTGCGCGATAAACCTCCAGGTAAACGCAACACTTCCTAGGAGTCACGTGTACCTGTTGTCACAGGAGGAGACAGTGGCTATGGAGACATATATCACTGAATCTCTGGGACGGGTACATTCGGCCCTCCATATCACCCGTCTCCTCGAGTTTCTTTTTTGTGAAGAAAAAAGAGGGAGGTCTGCGGCTGTGCATTGATTATAGAGGTCTAAATGCCATCACAGTGGGATTTAGTTACCCGCTACCTCTCATTGCTACGGCGGTTGAATCATTTCACGGGGTGCGTTTCTTCAAAAAACTGGACCTCAGGAGCGCATATAATTTGGTGCGAATCCGGGAAGGAGATGAATGGAAGACTGCGTTTAGTACAACATCTGGCCATTATGAGTACCTCGTCATGCCGTATAGGTTGAAGAATGCTCCAGCCGTCTTTCAATCTTTCGTGGACAAGATTCTCAGGGACCTGCACGGGCAGGGTGTGGTGGTGTATATAGATGATATCTTGATCTATTCCACCACACGTGCCGCACATGTGTCTCTGGTACGCAAAGTACTTTAGCGACAGCTGGAGCATGACCTGTACGTGCGGAGAAATGTGTTTTCCAAACAAGCCGTTTCCTTCCTGGGGTATCGCATTTCCACCTCTGGGGTGGTGATGGAGTGTGACCGCATTACAGCCGTGTGTAATTGGCCGACTCTGACCACGGTAAAGGGGGTGCAGAGGTTTTTAGGGTTTGCCAATTACTACCGTAGGTTTATCCGGGGTTTTGGTCAGGTGGCTGCTCCCATTACCTCACTGCTGAAGGGGGGGCCGGCTCGTTTGCGGTGGTCGGCGGAGGCGGACAGAGCTTTCAGTCGTCTGAAGGAACTGTTCACCAACGCTCCCTTGCTGGCTCATCCGGACCCCTCTTTGGCGTTCATAGTGGAGGTGGACGTGTCTGAGGCTGGGGTTGGAGCCGTGCTATCACAGCACTCGGGCACGCCACCCCTGCGCTTTCTTTTCAAGGAAGCTCAGTCCGGCGGAGCGAAACTATAAAGTGGGGGACCGGGAGTTGTTAGCTGTGGTCAGGGCTCTGAAGGTGTGGAGACATTGGCTTGAGGGGGCTAAGCACCCTTTTCTCATCAGGACTGACCACCGTAATCTGGAGTATATCAGGGCAGCGAGGAGACTGAATCCGCGGCAGGCTAGGTGGGCCATGTTTTTCACCAGATTTCAGGTCACGATCTCCTATAGGCCAGGTTCCCAAAATACTAAGGCCGACGCGCTGTCCCGTCTCTATGACACCGAGGAGCGGTCCATCAAGCCTACTCCCATCCTTTCTGCTTCATGTCTGGTAGCACCGGTGGTATGGGAGGTGGACGCGGACATCGAGCGGGCACTACGGTTGGAACCTGCGCCTCCTCAGTATCCTGCAGGTCGTCAGTACGTGCCGCTTGGTGTTCGTGATAAACTGATTCGGTGGGCCCATACGCTACCCTCTTCGGGTCATCCGGGGATTGAGAGGACAGTGCGGGATCTTAGGGGGAGGTACTGGTGGCCCACGTTGGCTAAGGACGTGAGGTTTTATGTCTCCTCCTGTTCGGTATGCGCTCAGAGTAAGGCTCCTAGACACCTGCCTAGAGGGAAGTTACAGCACCTCCCCATTCCACAACGGCCGTGGTCTCACCTGTCGGTGGATTTCCTCAC
This sequence comes from Brachymystax lenok tsinlingensis, assembly GCA_030435695.1. NCBI lineage: Eukaryota > Metazoa > Chordata > Actinopteri > Salmoniformes > Salmonidae > Brachymystax > Brachymystax lenok. The sequence goes on along the minus strand of CM059803.1, from coordinate 1,574,234 downwards.
CGATCTTCCCCCGTCCCAGGGGAACACTACGATCCTGGTCGTTGTGGATCGGTTCTCTAAGTCCTGTCGTCTTATCCCATTGCCCGGTCTCCCTACGGCCCTACAGACTGCGGAGGCCCTGTTTACCCACGTCTTCCGGCACTACGGGGTGCCTGAGGACATCGTTTCTGATCGGGGTCCCTAGTTCACGCCCGAGTGTGGAGGGCGTTTATGGAGCGTCTGGGGGTCTCAATCAGCCTGACCTCAGGTTTTCACCTGGAGAGTAATGGGCAGGTGGAGAGAGTGAACCAAGAGGTGGGTAGGTTTCTGCGGTCGTATTGCCAGGACCGGCCCGGTGAGTGGGCGAGGTACGCCCCATGGGCGGAGGTGGCTCAGAACTCACTCCGTCACTCCTCCACGAACATGTCACCGTTCCAGTGCGTGTTGGGCTACCAGCCGGTCCTGGCACCGTTTCATCAGAGCCAGACTGAAGCTCCTGCGGTGGAGGAGTGGATGCAGCGCTCAAAGGAGACCTGGAGAGCCGTCCAGGAATCACTGAGACAGGCTGGTGGGCGGCAGAAGAGGAGCGCTGACCGTCACCGCAGTGAGGCCCCCATGTTCGCACCGGGGGACTGGGTCTGGCTCTCGACCCGGAACCTGCCCCTCCGCTTGCCCTGCCCGAAGCTGGGGCCGCAGTGTGTGGGGCCATTTAAAGTCCTGAGGAGGATAAACGAGGTGTGTTATAGGTTACAGCTTCCATCTTACTACCGTATTAACCCCTCGTTTCATGTGTCTCTCCTCAGGCCGGTGGTAGCTGGTCACCTGCAGGAAGGTGAGGTGCCGGAGGTCCCTCCGCCCCCTTTGGACATCGAGGGTTCCCCGGCGTACACAGTCCGCTCCATTCTGGACTCTCTGCAGTACCTCGTGGACTGGGAGGGGTACGGTCCGGAGGAGAGGTGCTGAGTACCGGTGGAGGATATCTTGGATCCATCACTGCTGAGGGAGTTTCACCGCCTTCATCCGGATCGCCCTGCGCCTCGCCCTCCGGGTCGTCCTCGAGGCTGCGGGAGCCACGCGTCAGGAGGGGGGGTACTGTCACGACTTCCACCGACGGTGGCTCCTCTGCCTGTTCGGGCGGCGTTCGGCGGTCATCGTCACCGGCCTACTAGCTGCCACCGATCCTCTATTTTCTTTCTGTTGATTATTCTTATTGTTTGCACCTGTTTTCGTTTTATGTTTGTTAGGGCTATTTAAGCCGGTTAAGCCCGCCTCCTTTCGTGCGGGCTTGTTTTCTGTTCTGTTGGTGTTGAGTGCATGTTCTATGTTTGGGCTGCTCATATTGTATTCTGTTTTTTCACCTGTGTGTTTTTGGCGTTGGACATTTTCAAACCGCATTAAAGTCGGTTGTTCCGTTCACTCTGCTCTCTGCGCCTGACTCCACACCCACCACTCCTAGCTGACGTGACATTCTGTGAGAACATTTCTGCTGTCAAAACAGTTCTAGAATTTTGATTCTCAGCTGCTTCACACACACGTAGTTCACATGAGCCAGGATCTGTGTGTGCTCTAGCCAAGTCCACATTAGAGACTTGGGCTTTGGGACAGAGCATTTAAACCACCATGATGCCCATATGAGTGAGTCTGTTTGTGGTATATTCAGTCCCCCCCGAAAAATATCAAAACAATTGCATCTACTAGCGCGTATCTCAATATCAAGGTCTAGCTGTGCCGTGAAATGCAGAACTTTCATATATTATACAAACTGAAAGATGTATATATTATACAAAAAAATCCCACCAGTCTTTCCTTTCATCACGTCCAAGTCACTATATCATGACTCAAGAAAGGAGGGGGAGGCACGCAAAATAGGAATACATTTGTGTGTGTGTCTTGCCTTCTGTCTCCAGCTGAGCTTATCCATCTGGATCTGTTCTGCTTCACACGCCATGCTCGCCTTGTCTCAGAGGAGATAGGCCTGAGGAGCACGCGCGCACGCCACACAACCGCACACACACTCATTTACACACAGTCATGTCATGCCAACCGCTGAGTGTGTGAACCGCCGTGCTCGCTCTGGTCCAAATCAACACTCCAATAACAAACCCTCTATTGGCTGTTATGATTATTCCCTGTGACAAATGCTGTACGTGTAAATTTGATGTGTTCAGCCACACGGCGTTGGCTTTTGCTCTCTACTGTGTGTGTGTGGTCCATGTAGAGAACAGTACTGTGATGTAGAAGGGGGGAATAAACCTTTCAAATAGGGGAATAAACCTTTCAGGAAATTGGCACATTAATTTATTTACTGTTAGTCCTGGACACGAGTACTGCTGCTTGGCTATAATTAACATGCACTTTATTTGTAACTTTGTAAAAAGGGCTTACAGATGCCAAACGCCAAACTGCCATAAAACATGTCCCTGACTGAGTCTGTAATACCAAGAGGTTTGGGGAGTGTGTTTGATACGGCTGTAATACCAACATGTTTCAAGCAGACCACCATAGTCCCTGTGCCCAAGAACACCAAGGCAACCTGACTAAATTACTACAGCCCCGTAGCACTCACGTCCGTAGCCATGAGTGCTTTGAAAGGCTGGTAATGGCTCACATCAACACCATTAGCAACACATCTGCCACACTGATCCTCAACACTGGAGCCCCCAAGGGGTGCATGCTCAGTCCCCTCCTGTACTCCCTGTTCACCCACGACTGCATGGCTAGGCATGACTCCAACACCATCATTAAGTTTGCAGATGACACAACAGTGGTAGGCCTGATCACAGACAACAACGAGACAGCCTATAGGGAGGAGGTCAGAGACCTGACATGGTGCCAGAATAACAACCTATCCCTCAACATAACCAAGACTCCTCCCTATTTTCAATGGATTATGCATGAACATCTACCAGACAAACTCTTCGACAATAACAACACCATACCATGCGCGATGGCCATCAAAGGACTGGGTGATCTCGCACTCCGAGGCCAACGTGAGTAAAGTCGTTAATCAGGTCAACACTCGTAAGTCCCTTCCTGTACTCCCTGTTCACCCATGACTGCGTGGCCATGCACGACTCCAAAGCCATCATTAAGTTTGCTGACGACACGCTGGTGATAGGCCAGATCACCGGCGACAATGAGACAGCCTACAGGGAGGAGGTCAGTGACCTGGCAGTGTGGTACAGGGACAACAACCTCTCCCTCAACGTCAGTAAGACCAAGGAGCTGATCGTGTACTACAGGAAACAGGAAGGCCCGTTTGCTTGATATGGCAACAGCACAACCCTCTATCGAATGGCGCTACAGAGGGTGCTGCCAGCCAGGACCTCTATATCAGGCCGTGTGACAGGAAGGCCCAGAAAATCGGTACCGGTGCATCAAGTCTGACACCAACAGGCTCCTGAACAGCTTCTATCCCCAAGCCTTGAGACAAAACAGCTACATGGACTATCAGATTTCACCCTTGTATTTATTTTTACATTGTCTCTGCACACTCACTGGACTCTACACACTCTGCTACTCTGTTTATCATACATTCTGAATCCTAGTCACCTTAGCCCTATACATATCTCCCATCACTCCAGTATCCCTGCACATTGTTATTATGGTATTGGAACTGATCCTGTATACAGCTACTCATTTTATCGCGTTTTTCTTCTTTATATTTTGTTCTACCTCATGGTATTTTTTTAGTATGACATTGATCACTGCATTGTTGGGTTTAGAGCTAGCAAGAAAGGCCTTTCACTGTACTTGTGCACATGACATTAAGACTTGAAACTTGAATCATTTTTTGTTGCATTCATTCCGCTTGGTTACTAGGTTAATTCTGTGTGGTTACAGGGTTAAAACAGAAACAACTCAAGGTTAATAGTTTAGGCATTCATTCCGAGTGGTTAAGGTTAGGTCTATGGTTTGGGAAGACTTAAAACAAAATCATTTAAAACAAGGCGCAAGGGGTATCATTATTCTTAGTATTTTCGTGGCTTGCTTGAACATTGTGAAATTTCAATGCACACTGGTCTGAGCAGCAAGCTTCGGCGCCAAGCATAACAATTATTTTTGTGAGTGCCGAGGAAGGCAAATATAGACGTTCGAGGGGGACCTTTTCAAACGGCCAAAATCAAAGTTTATTTCTAGAGATCAGGCTGCGTTTGTGTGTGTGCACGCATGTGCGTGCTTGCGAGCAAACCCCGGACCCCCAGCACTAAGGGCTAAATCACTCGCTGACAGACTAACGGTGAACCGTCTCCGATGATAACGTGGGGATGCGCAGCGGTGCGCTCCCTCAGTCCCCTAGGATCTAACCCAGAGGATCATATCCTATCGGAGGCTCTTTTTTCTCCCCACCCTCCATATAACCTTCTCTCTTTTGTGCCCTGGGATGCACTGTGGTAGGTCAGTTATACAAGAGGGGGGTGAAATGGTAAACTTTTATTATGACTATTGTCTCAAGCCCAGTGACTCTCCAAGGCTGCTCAAATGTCCTGTCTTTTCAAAATACCTGAGCTCTCTCTCTCCCCTATATCTTTGCGCAGGCAAATCCCCACTCCCTCCTCACCCCACCACCTCCAGTGCTCCCCCTTTCTTTCTCCTCTTCCCCTCCCTGCCTCCCCAACTTTCCTCTCAATGGGTTCCTCTGGTCTCACAATGCAGCCAGGGGAGAGCAGGGGGGAGAGTCCTGGCCCTGGTTATGAGTGGCTGCGAGTGGAGTGCACCTGGATGGGCAGGCTTCCTGGCCATGCTGTGAGGGGCTATTGTGTAGCATGTCAGCAGCTCGCTCCTTTAATGGGGCCTGTATATCATCGTTCTGATTATGGCGGATGACTGGGGCCGGGGGCTGGGGAATGGGCAACCCCCAACCCCCTAAGCTCGGGGGACAGGGCTTAAAATGCGGGACCCCAAATCCCATCGGCTGAAATCCTAGCACTTAACCCTGGCTATGGCATTGTGTGATGCCGTAGGGATTTTTTTTGCCTGATTATTTTTAATGGACCCACCCCTCCCCCCATTCACTGGATGGAATCTTTACTTTTTTTCCCTCTTCCTTCAGATTTCTTTTTTTTTAGTGCAGGAACAGGTCAGGGCAAGCACCTGTCCCATCTGTTCAGATGTATTAATGTGGCTCTTGAACTAGCAGAGATAACACACATAGTATGTTCCTACATGCGGGAATTGAACCCGCAAACTGCCTGTTTCCCAGCACTATGCTGAGCCATCCCAGCCTGGACCACTTGGATCACTGACTTACCTGGATAGACAGAGGTTGAGAAAGAAGCGCCCTCAGGGTTAACTGGAGATAGGGTCAGGGTTTGGTAGAGATGTTTTGGCTTACCCGGGGAGAAGCGGGTAGCTGCGTCGAAATGAAAGAAGTGGATGTGTGGAAAAGAGTGGGTGTGTCAAAAGGAAAGCAGTGGACGTGTGGAAAGGAGAGGGTTCAGCTAGATGAAAGCGCTCAGCTAGATGGTTTTGATAGAACTGTGTTTTTGTTTTTTCTTTCTTACCATTCAACTACCGTACACTGAGCTACAATACCACGAGAGTTTGGACTTCTATTTTTAAGCCAGAGGATGAGTCAATCATATTTAACTGTTAGTTGTATGCTAATAATTGTACATTTTCAGGTATAAAACTGATGATTATAAATAAACAAGGTACTGATGATGGGTGGACTGTTCCTTCATGCGTTGTATGCATGTGCTTGCTCTGACTAATCCTGATATTGGCTACTAGGCAGCTACTTCCCACGCCGTTGCCGGACAATAGTTCTTGGCAAGTGGAAGCATGCCCTCCCAATTGAGATGTATACTGTATGTATCAAGGTGACATCTAGATGGTTATCAATATTAGTTATTTCTTGTGTAGGCTGCTATCCTACCTGAAATAAAATCATGTTAGGGAAAAACAATGGTCACGTTAGCTACCGCCGTCTATACAACCGTGGTATAGCTGCCCAATAGGAAGCTCCTCAGGTCAGCAGGCACGTTGATACAACACCAGTGCAGTGGTTGCTGGCTTATTGACTTATCTTGCAGCCCAATCAGCCACGCAAACTGGTTTTGAGTGGCAACAAATCTTCCCAATTAGCTGATTCACTTTCCATACACGCACTCCTTTCGACACACACACACTCGCTCATACTCCGGTCGCTATATTTGGCTGCAGCTACCCATACTTGTACCCGGGTGGTCTACCTCAGTAGAGACTTGATAACTTCAGGGCCCCGTGGTATGAGAGCAGAGCATCACAGCCATGTCAACACATCACATACAGCAGGGTTGTATTTATTAGGGCACAACGTAGAAAAACATTTTGAATCAGAAAACTGCTGTTTTTTAGCAAATGTATCAGTTAATATAATTGGAAAAGTGTTTTAGCCCTCTAGGACAGTAATTGAATAGGTCTGAAGTACAGTATACTACCGACCGTCCAATTAGCAGTACAATTCTACATACAATAGCTTCAATACTGATGCTTGTTAACAGGTACATTTGTTGTACAGTACTCGACATCAAAGGATATGAGCAAAAAGGGTAACAATGAGTCAAGTCTTACTATACATAAAGTTTGAATAATGACACGTCACTTGTTGCATTTGGTCAGATAGTGAACAAATGTCCTCCCACTTCAAATGAACAAGTTAAGTCATGACAATCTTGTCCCAGGCTCTCCTTGTGTTTCTAAAGAGACGTTTGATGCTCAACCAGCAGCTCCCAATGCTGGCTGAGTCATAGAAGAGCAGCCTGTCACACACACAAATAACCGGCTGTACTTTTGCCTTGTGTATGACCTCCAAGGTCCTGCGTCTGAAAAGTTTTATAGTCATTGCTATTAATTAAGGAGGTGGAGTCTGTTAGTTACCTAAAAATACATCTTATAGCGATTTTATTTAAATGTGCTTAAGTCAAATGTGTTGTGAGTGGTTGTTCTGTTCATCTACGAGGAGTGCTTGTTGGGCTCTAAGTGATCTGTGTGTGTTCTATTCTACTATTTAGTTGGAAATACAGTGTGTCTGTGAGGAAAAAAAGAGCATGCTCTTAGGGCCCGATTCCGACTTCGGAAATTACGCACTTCTTAGCAGTTGATATTTTTTTCAGGCATGGTTCCCTTGCGCATGCTAAATAAATGTAATTCAACTACTGAAAACCCTCCCACTTGCTGGCCAACAGGTTTTCTCATGGAGTATTCATTCAATAGGGTTTTCAGTACATTTAGCTTAAGACATCGCTTTAAATACAGTGTACCTTTAATTTGAATTTTGGCGACAGACTAGAATATATCAACGAGTTCAGAATATAGGGATCAGTGAAAGAGTGCCATCGATGCATCTTCATCTCTGTTTCAGCACCAACTGGGACATTTAAAAATACTTTGGTCTTTTAGATTAGAGGGAAAAAAAGAATGATCATAAAAAAAAAAATGTAGAGCCTTTACGCACAAAATATATTGATTAATAAAAAATACAGTAGTTTGAAAGTTATCATATTCAAATTCAATCCGTGAAATATTGAAAGTGTATAATAGGTGTTGAACTAAATCTACACTAATTCTCACTAATCATGGAACTGTACGGCTATGGAACTGTCATGCTATTGTTTGAGGAGAGTGCACAGTTAACTTGAAAATGTATTAATAAACCAATTAAGCACATTTGGGCTGTCTTGATACAACATTTTAAACAGAAATGCAATGGTTTATTGAATCAGTCTAAAACTTTGCACATACACTGTTGCAGTCTAGTGTCCAAAATCGAAATTGCGCCTAAACTGGAACTGACCTTTTTCTTGCATTTCAAAGATGATCATCAAAAATAATAAAAAACGCATGCATTTTTCTGTGTATTATCTTTTACCAGATCTAATGTGTTATATTCTCCTACATTAATTTCACATTTCCAAAAACTTCAAAGTGTTTCCTTTCAAATGGTATCAAGAATATGCATATCCTTGCTTCAGGTCCTGAGCTACAGGCAGTTAGATTTGAGTATGTCATTTAGGCGAAAATTTAAAAAAGGGGTCAGATCCTTTAGTTAGGAAGGTCTAACCAACGACCATACATCTATTTGATTTTTGAATTTTAAAACCCCTTGAAGTACCACATTTTTTTTAATGAAAATGTATTTTTGGCCTTACTGCTATTAGCCCATACAAATGCATTGAATAACAGATTCACTACATGGGAAATCTAAAGGAAGTTTGTTCTGAAGTATCTGTCCTAAATCTGAGAGACTAAAGAAAGATCAGGAAACATGTATATATATAATAATTTTTTACATGTATTTAACCACTTAATTTTTCCATATTTTGTTACGTTACAGCCTTATTCTAAAATGGATTACGTGTCATTTCAACACTTCATAATGAAAAAGCAAGAACAGGCATTTTTTCAAATGTATTAAAAGTAGAAAACAGGAATACCTTATTTACATAAGTATTCAGACCCTTTGCTATTGTACTCGAAATTGAGCTCAGGTGCATCCTGTTTCCATTGATCATCCTTGAGATGTTTCTACAACTTGATTGGAGTCCACCTGTGGTAAATTTAATTGATTGGACATGATTTGGAAAGGCACACACCTTTCTATATAAGGTCTCACAGTTGACAGTGCATGTCAGAGCAAAAACAAGGCTATGAGGTCGAAGGAATAGTCCATAGAGATCCAAGACAGGATTGTGTCAAGGCACAGATCTGGGGAAGGGTACCAAAAAATGTCTGCAACTTTGAAGGTCCCCAAGTACACAGTGGCCTCCATCATTCTTAAATGGAAGAAGTTTTGAACCACCAAGACTCCTAGAGCTGGCTTCCCGGCCAAACTGAGCAATCGGGGAAGAAGGGCCTTGGTCAGGGAGGTGACCAAGAACCCGATGGTCACTCTGACAGAGCTCCAGAGTTCCTCTGTGGAGATGGGAGAACCTTCCAGAAGGACAACCATCTTTGCAGTACTCCACCAATCAGGCCTTTATGGTTGAGTGGCCAGACGGAAGCCACTCCTAAGGAAAAGGCACATGACAGCATGCTTGGAGTTTGCCAAAAGGCACCTAAAGACTCTCGGACCATGAGAAACAAGATTCTCTGGTCTGATGAAACCAAGATTGAACTCTTTTGTCTGAATGCCAAGCATCACATCTGGGGGAAACCTGGCACCATCCCTATGGTGAAGCATGATGGTGGCAGCATCATGCTGTGGGGATTTTTTTCAGCGGCAGGGACTGTGAGACTAGTTAGGATCGAGGCAAAGATGAATGGAGCAAAGTGCAGAGAGATCCTTGATAAAAAATCCAGAAACCTGTTTTTACTTTGTCATTATGGGGTATTGTGTGTATATTAATGAGGGGAAAAAAACTATTTAATACATTTTAGAATTACAGCTGTAACGTAACAAAATGTGGAAAAAGTCAAGGGGTCTGAATACTTTCCGAAGGCACTGTATATATGGAAGTGGTTTAGTGCCTTCAGAAAGATGTTAAATATGTGTTACATATACTCCGGGAGTCAAAAGGCAGGTGCAGAAGTTGAGTTTAATACGGAAACCGATGCAAAAGCACAATCAATAACGCCTAAGGACTGATGAACACAGAGAGCTAAATAAAGGAGAAGTAATGAAGTCCAGGTGTGCCTAATGATGAGACGCAGGTGTGCGTGATGAAGGTTGCCAGGTCTGCGTAATGATGCGTTGCCAGGATCGGTGGTTAGTAAACCGGTGATGTTGAGCGCCGGAGTGGTGAAGCGGGTGTAGACGTGACAATACGGGTAAAAAATTATACAAATAATTTCCTGATCTTTATTATAGCTCTCAGATATAGGCCACACACTTTAAAACAAACTTCCTTTTGATTTATTTTTTGACTATCTGTTATTCAATGTGTTTCTATAGACTAAAGGGTTCCTAAAATTCAAAATCAAAAAGGGAAACAATTCCGTATGTTAGCTTAGTAGAACTCCTCTATTCAATAGTAAAACCCCTCTTTTCAATCATTTGCAGCATTTACTGTGAATGCAGTCTCTGCAACAACAAAAAACTACCTACATGTACAAATGACCTGTACACACTGACTCGGTACCGGTACCCCCTGTATATAACCTCGTTATTGTTATGTTATTGTGTTACTTTTCATTATTTTCCCCAAGAAATGAAACGTTTGTTTATTTGGTAAATATTTTCTTAACTCTTCTTGAACTGCACTGTTGTTTAAGGGCTTATAAGTAAGCATTTCACGGTAAGGTCTACACTCGTTGTATTTGGCGCATTTGACAAATAAAGTTTGATTTTATTTAAATTTCAGCCACGCTGTAAAGCTGAACTTCCGCAATGGGGATTGAATAGAGCCCTACTCTCTGGAGGAAGCCAGTGCAGCGGCTCAGAAAACATATAGAATCCCTGTGTTGGTCCCCACCCTCTCTCTTTTTAAAAGGCTGACAAATGTTTACCTTCGTGTGTCAGACATGAACCAGTTAATGTGTCAGTAATTGGATGAGCGGTGTTTTTAGAAAAGGCCTTTAAAAATAACTGGGTCCCGAGCGCTCGGCCCACCGTCCTCTTAACACCACCAACTACAGAAAAATAACAGAAATGAGGGAAAAGAAAGAGCGAGAGTGAAATACCGCTTCCTGTTCTAGTATTAAGGTGTGTTTCGTTGGCAGTCTCTGTGGACAGATGGGATTAGGTGAGAGATGTCGATGACATCAGCAAGTATGGGTGCTCAGCGCAAAGGCTCCAAATAAAATTAAATAAAAAGATGGCTGGCGGATTGTGCATATGCAGGTTGGGTGCCAGGGTTGGGGCAAGAGGCTGAGGAGGAGGGGCAAGGGCCGTAGAGGAAAGGCAGTCAGTAGTGGGGTTTATTGGTGCGTGTGCGTAGGAACTCCTGAAAAACAGACGCCCAGACACGCAGGAAAACAGACCTCAGACAGGTACGTGCTGCTGCGCCTGCTGATTGTTCCCAGACCTTTGTGTGTGGGTCATGTGTCCACGTGTGTCCCTGCATGCACGTGCATTCTCTCTGATAAAACACAGTGTTATTCTATATAGAACTGGGAGCTGTCCAATGATTTGCACGGCATTACTCGTAAAAATGCATCGTGGCAGAGTGAACATTCCTGTCGCTCAGAAACACATTGCCCTCTTAATCTTTAATGTGATGTCAGAGGGTTGTCTGTCGAAGAATAAGGAGGGGGCAACAGAATGAGGGGGAGGAGGAGGAGGAAGAGGAGAAGAAGGAGCAGTAGCAGGACGAGGAAAAGCAATAGCAGGAGTATGAGAAAGAGGAGGATGAGCAGGAGGAAGAAGAATAGCAGGAAGAGGAGGCGCCAAATTCAAAATCCAAAAGTTGAATTATTAAACATGCATCAATATTTTGGAGAGCCTGGCGTGCCCAAAGTAAAATGCCTCTCATTCAGGCCCAGAAAATAGGATATGCACATATTTGGTACCATTGGATAGGAAATACTCTGAATTTTTTAAAAGTTGTCTGTGAGTAAAACAGAACGGATATGGCAGGCGAAACCCCGAGGAATTTCTGTCCTGGAAAAAGTGGTTTTGACAGAGTGCCTCATTTGGAACCCCTCCCTTATGAAAATGCCCATATAAGGGCATATGAATGCAGTACCTATCGCTTCCTCTGGATGTCAACAGTCTCGAGACAGTGTTTTTCCGTTCTTATAGCCCAGTTTATATTCCGGTTGATTTATTATAGTAAATATACATAAAAGTGTTCCTAAGGATACATTTAAAATGATTTTTGATTGTTCTTGGACAAGTTTATAGGTATAAGTTGAACGAGTTCTCTTCACGTTTCAATGGACGAGTGGAGGCTGTAGTTTCTGATTATAACGCGCGAACCAAAAGGAGACTTATGGATATAATACATTACTTTTTCTAACAAAAGAACCATGGATTGTCTATGTTGGACACTTAGGATGACCTCAGCAGAAGTTCTTCAACAGGTAATTGATTTGTTTTCGCTGTGAAATGTGTTTTGTGTGAACCGTGAAGGCTAATGAATTCATGGTAATGGGAAAAATAGTAAAGGTGTTACCCTCAAACAATCAAATGTGGTGCTTTCGCCGTAAAGCCTTTTTGAAATCTGACGGTGTGATATTGCCAAGAAACAGAGCTTTTGATGACTATGAAACACTTGTATATTGGTGCATGTTTAATAATTCAACTTTTGGATTTTGAATTTGGCGCCTTGCATTTCACCTGGTAGTATCGGGATTGGGGCGCTAGCGCCCCACCACTGCCTAAGAAGTTAAATAATGAACATGTAATTTGTGATTGAAACCAGGTGTGTATAATGAAGACAAAAAACATAGAAAATTATAAGTAGATCGGCAGCAGCTAGAAAATCGGCGACGTCAACCGCCAAAAGCCCCCCGAACAATGAGAGGGACCAACTTCAACTGAAGTCGTGACAGTACCCTCCCCTTGACACGCAGCTCCAGCCGCGCGCCGACACCGGCCTCGGGGACGACCCGGAGGACGAGGCGCAGGGCGATCCGGGTGGAGACGGTGAAACTCCAGCAGTAATGACGGGTCCAGGATGTCCTCTACCAGCACCCAACATCTCTCCTCCGGCCGTATCCTCCCACTCCACGAGGTACTGGAGGCCCCTCGCCCGGCGCCTTGAGTCCATGATGGCTCGGACAGCATACGCCGGGGCCCCCTCGATGTCCAGAGGGGGGGGGGGCTGACCAAGACCCCCAGACGTTCCATAAACGTCCTCCAAACCCTGGACGTGAACTGGGGACCCCGATCAGAAACGATGTCCTCAGGTACCCCGTAGTGCCGGAAGATGTGGGTGAACAGGGCAAATACAGTCTGTAGGGCCGTAGGGAGACCGGGCAAAGGAAGGAGGCGGCAGGACTTAGAAAACCGATCCAAAACGATCAGGATCGTAGTGTTTCCCTGTGACGGTGGAAGATCTGTCAGGAAATCCACAGACAGGTGTGACCATGGCCGTTGTGGAACGGGTAGGGGTTGTAATTTCCATCTGGGCAGGTGCCTAGGCGCCTTGCTCTGGGCGCACACTGAGCAGGAGGAAACATAAACCCTCACGTCCTTAGCTAAGGTGGCCCACCAGTACTTCCCACTAAGGCAACGCACTGTCCGACCGATGCCAGGATGACCAGAGGAGGGTGACGTGTGGGCCCAATAGATCAGACGGTCGCAGACACATACAGACGTCCAGCTGGACAGTAAATGGGAGTCGGCTCTGTACGTAACGCCTGCTCTATGTCCACGTCCAGCTCCCACACTACCGGTGCCACCAGGCAAGAGGCCAGAAGTATGGGAGTGGAATCTATGGCCCGCTTCTCTGTGTCATACATCCGGGTGGCGTACCCGAGCGCTGGTGGCGTACCCGAGCGCTGAGACAGCACAGCTCCTATCCCAGCCTCGGACGCGTCCACCTCAACTATGAAGGCCAAAGAGGGATCCTGGTGAGCCAGCACGGGAGTCGAGGTAAACAGAGCCTTCAGATGACTAAAAGCCCTGTCCGCCTCAGCTGACCACTGCAGTCGCACCGGTCCCCCCCCTTCAGCAGTGAAGTAATAGGAGCCGCCACCTGACCAAAGCCCCGGATAAACCTCCGGTAGTAGTTGGCAACTCTAAGAACCGCTGCACTTCCTTTACCGTGGTTGGAGTCGGCTGAAATGCGGTCACTCTCCATCTCCACCCCTGACGTGGAAATGCGGTACCCTAGGAAAGAGACGGACTGCTGGAAGAACATACATTTCTCAGCCTTGACGTACAGGTCATGCTCCAACAGTCTGCCCAGCACCTTGCGCACCAGAGACACATGCTCGGCACGGGCACAGACCTCCATCCTTCTTCTTCACAAAAAAGAAACTCGAGGAGGCAGGTGAAGTGGAGGGCCGAATGTATCCCTGCCCCAGAGATTCGGAGACATATGTTTCCATAGCCTCCGTCTCCTCCTGTGACAGAGGATACACGTGACTCCTGGGAAGTGCTGCGTCTACCAGGAGATTTATCGCACAATCCCCCCCGTCGATGGGGGGGTAATTGAATCGCCTTCTTTTTATACAAGGCAAGAGCCAAATCGGCATATTCTGAGGGGATGTGCGCGGTGGAGACCTGGTCTGGACTCTCCAACGTAGTTGCACCGATGGAAACACCTACACACCACCCCGAGCAGTTTCGTGACCATCCCTTTAGAGCCCTCTGTTGCCACGAAATAGTGGGGTCATGACGGGCCAAACAGGGTAGACCCAGCACCACGGGAAACACAGGAGAATCAATGAGGAAGAGCCTAATCTTCTCCTCATGACCCCCCTGCTTCACCATGCTCAGTGGAGCTGTAACCTCCCTAATCATCCCTGACACTAATGGTCGACTATCTAGGGCGTGTACAGGGAAGGGCATATCAACAGACACAATAGGAATCCCTAAACTACGGGCCAATGAACGATCAATAAAGTTCCCAGCTGCACCTGAATTGACAGGCGCCTTATGCTGGGAACGCGGGGAAAACTCAGGAAAAGCTATAAACAAATATATGAGGGCAACGGGGCTCTGGGCGAGTCTGGTGCCTACTCACCTGGGATGACACGACAGTGCCCTGCCTGCTGCCTCGACTACCTGAGGCACCCCCCCAGCACCGACCAGCAGTGTTCCCTCTGCGGCCACCTAAGGTGCAGGGAGTGGTCCCTCCTCCGGCCCCCCTAAGCGCAGTCCCTCCTAGCTCCATGGGTGTAGGATCCAAGGTATTGGGGGATGGAACTAACAGGCCCTGATCCGGACGTCCACGGGTGGCCAGCAGGGTATCCAGCCTGATGGACATGTCCACCAGCTGGTCAAAGGACAAGGTGGTATCCCTGCAGGCCAGCTCCCGTCGGACGTCCTCGCACAGAATGCACCTGTAATGGTGGATCAGGGCTCTGTCATTCCATCCCGCTCCTGCGGCCAGGGTGCGGAACTCCAATGAGAAGTCCTGTGCGCTCCTCGTCTCCTGCCTGAGGTGGAAGAGGCATTCACCCGCCGCTCCACCCCCAGGTGGGTGGTCAAACACTGTCCTAAAGTGGCAGGTGAACTCCTCATAGTGGTCCAACGCCGCTCCGTCCTCCATACGGCGTTGGCCCACTCCAGGGCTTTCCCAGATAAGCAGGAGACGAGGGTGGACACGCTCTCGCGTCCTGAGGGAGCCGGGTGAATGGCCGCCAGGTAGAGCTCTAGCTGGAGAAGGAACCCCTGGCACCCGGCAGCCATTCCATCTTACGCCCTCGGGAGCGCGAGCCGAATTCCACTGGGACCAGGTGAAGGAAGGGTGGACCTCTGTGTAGGTGGTGGAGTGGGAGGTTGGGATGAAGGTGGAGGCGCTGAAAAACCTCCTCTCTCCAATCGTTCCATACTTTTCTGCTGTAGACGCTCCTCGACTGGAGGAGGTTGGTGCGCTCTTGCTGACTCCATTTCAGGTGATTGATTCTGTCATGCTTCTGTGTGTCGCTGGTGTTGAGGAGTCAGGCGCAGGACAGCAGATATGAGTCTCAAACGTATTTACTCAAAAATGTCACAAAATACAATTAAAAATAGCGAGCCCACAACGACGGACCGTATTACAAACAAACAATCAATCACAAAGACATGGGGGGGACAGAGGTTTAAATAATGAACATGTAATTTGTGATTGAAACCAGGTGTGTATAATGAAGACAAAAAAACATAGATCGGCGGCAGCTAGAAAACCGGCGACGCCGACCCCGAAAGCCTCCCGAACAAGGAGAGGGACCAACTTCAACTGAAGTCGTGACAATATGATGGGTCTTGAATAGAAGCAAGCACAGTATGTATGTTAATTAAGGGAAACATAGATGACCATGTATTAGAAACATAGGACCAGATATCATAAATTCCTTCATCTGAAAAATGTACTACATTTGCGACAGGAAAAAGTATTATATTTAGAAATGGTTAACAGAAATAATCTACGGTGTAACAGCTATTAAATGTGTTGATTGGAAATTGGTCTATTAACTACTTAGGGAGTGGTGGGGCGCTAGCCGGTGAAACCCGGTGAAATGCAAGGCGCCAAATTCAAAATCCAAAAGTTGAATTATTAAACATTAATCAATATACAAGTGTTGCATAGTCATCAAAAGCTCTGCTTCTTGGCAATATCACAGCGTTGTCAGATTTCAAAAAGGCTTTACGGCGAAAGCACTACATTTGATTGTTTGAGGGTAGCACCTCCAATATTTTCTATTAGCATAAATTCATAAACCATCACGGTTCACACAAAACACATTTCACAGCAAAAACAAATCCCTTACCTTTTGAAGAACTTCTGCTGAGGGCTTCCCAAGTGTCCAACGAAGACAATCCATGGTTCTTTTGTTAGAAAAAGTCATTTATTATATCCATAAATCTCAGTTTGGTTGGTGCATTATGTTCAGATAATCCAACTTCGAATCGCCCATTGAAACGTGAAGAGAACACGTTCAAATATACCTATACACTTGTCCAAGAACAATCAAACATCATTGATAATGTATCCTTAGGAACACTTTTATGTATATTTACTATAATATTTCAACCGGATTATAAACTGGACGATAAGAAAGGAAAAAACCACAGCGCACGCGAGCCCGTGAACGCGCAGCCTCTTTTGTTTACATCATGTGACAAGTTCAAAATTCTTCTTCTATTACCATCCAGAGCAACCTAACATCACCAAACACTGTCTAGAGACTGTTGACATCCAGTGGAAGCAATAGGTACTGCAATCTTACTCCCATATATGACTGTTTTCAACAGGGAGGAGTTCAAAATGAGGCAATGTGTCAAAAACACTTTTTCCAGGACAGAAATTCCTCTGGTTTTCACCTGCTACATCAGTTCTGTTACACTCACAGACAATATTTTAACACTCTTAGAAACTTCAGAGTGTTTCCTATCCAATAGTACTAACTAATTACAGACTCTCCAAAACCGACACCTCAGCTGCCGCTCCCTAAGAAGTGAACATTTATGAGAAACACCATTCTCTATCCAAATTGTACTATTACTTTAGGAAATTATTATTATCTTTGGAAATCAGGCTTGGGCAGATAACCAATATGATTAAGTGTTAATAGTCAGACAGAGAAAGGCTCCCTTCCTTATGCCGAGAGTGACCTTGATGGGTTGAGAGTAGTAGTGTCACGGTTTTCCGATGGAGCGGACCAAGACGCAGTGAGGTTTCCAGTATACATACTTTAATTAAAGTGCAAACTGGCAAAAAACAATAAACAAAGAACAAACCGCCTTACATTTCACCGGGTAGTGTCGGGAGCGGCCCGCTAGCGCGTCGCTTCTCCCTAAGTATTTCCCAGATCCAGGCCAGGGGGGGAGACGGTCCTTATCATCAACAGTTGAAGATAGTATTGTTTGAGTGGTATGGGACCTGAAACTTCAAAAGCAACACCCCATGAAGGCCGAGGCCATAGAAGGGATTACTCCCACATTCAAACAATGGGTAGGAAGGGGAGTAATCATAGAAGGAGATGAAGAACAGTACAATTTTCCCAGCAAAGAAAGCAGCATCTAGTAAACGACTGGAGAATGGTATTAGACCTACCAGGAGTGAATCAGAGTGTAATACCTAGAGCTCCATGTGTCCCAGATCCACATACTTTGATGAATCAATTGAAACCAGAAGAATACCTATTCTACCGTGATAGATTTGGTTAATGTACTCTTTAGTATACCAGTACATCCTGTTAGCCAAGGGTGGTTTGGTTTCACCTTCAGGGGAGGAAGTAAATTACGTGACCTTATCAATGGGCAGGCAATGGCCGCCCATGATAAAATAATTTCGAACTCAGAGGCAGAAGAACAGTTTATGAAGATAGAGATATTGCTCACCTCTCCAACAGTTTTGGCATTCCCTAGATATGACCGTCCTTTTACTCAGACTGTGGACTGTAGGGAGGGGTTCATGACGTCAGTTTTGACCTAGAAACAGGGGGGAATAAGCCAGGGGCTTATCACTCCTCTCTTTTGGATAAGGTGGCGCAGGCTCGGCCTTTGTGTCTTGTATGATTATATTGTTAGACATGCCAAATTTGACTATTGAGAGATGTACTACTCTGAACCCCTCCACCCTTATTCACATAGCTAATGAAGGGAGTCCACATGATTGTGTAACTGAGATGGAGAAAGTTGTGTTGCATAGGCCTGATTTTACAGATTTGCCATTAACAAATGGAGAAATTACTATGTTTGTAGACGGGTCTTCCAGGAAGTACCCAGATGGTTCGAATGCAACTGGGTATGACGTTGTTACTCTTACTAAGACCTTAGAGGCTGAAGTACTACCTAGTTACTATTCTGCACAGCAGGCAGAAATTGTGACCTTTACAAGGGCATGTGAGTTTGGCATAAAAGTAATTTACCAATTTTGCAAAGTCCCTGTTTAGATATGCCGCGGTTTTGATACATGGGCAGAGCCATGTATCAACAGGAGGGACATGGTAGAAATTGTTAGATATGGTAGAGATTGATAGACAACACAAATTACTTTAAAAAAAATGTTGGTTCTCATTGTGTTATATGTGCTCAAAGTATACTCCACAGGGTGGATATCCCTCTGCTAAATATCGATTCCAACAGTTGGAAATTGATTTTATAGAGCTCACCAGGAGCAAAGGAAAGAAACAGTGTTTAATTATTAGAAATTGAGAACACCTTAGTAGAACACATGAGGAGATTATTCATTAACCACACCCACATGTCAAAGATCCTGTGCCCCATAGGTGAAATTTCCAAGGAGGTGAGCCATTCGATCCAGTATGGTGATTGGGTGTGGATTCATTCTCTGAAGAGAAAAAACTGGAAACAGCCACGGTGGGAGGGGCCATACCAGGTTATGTTGGTCACCGCCTTCGCTGTCAGGATCGCTGAAAGATCCACCTGGGTCCTTATTACACATTGTAAAGAGGTAAACCCTG
This sequence comes from Brachymystax lenok tsinlingensis, assembly GCA_030435695.1. Classification (NCBI taxonomy): domain Eukaryota; kingdom Metazoa; phylum Chordata; class Actinopteri; order Salmoniformes; family Salmonidae; genus Brachymystax; species Brachymystax lenok. The sequence continues at coordinate 1,555,313 of CM059803.1, read as the reverse complement.
CCACCACTGTTGAATAAACAGAGTTAGGAGAGACAGATCCGAGTACTGAAAGGGGTCGGGGGTTAACGCTCAACGCAGATTGGTGTCAGAACACCTTTCCTCACTGTTGCCAAAAGCCAACCCATGCCCCCACTCTCAGTTCCTCAGAGTGGGGGCATGGGTTGGCCTTTGGCAATGGACCTCAGGGCAGGAAGGGGGTGGGGCTTCATGGGAATATTGATTGTAGTGAGTTGTATAATTGTGGGGGCCATATTCCTGACACACTCAGACCCTCCTGATCAGACAAGAGTAGAGGGTAACCTTCACACCTGGTAGGGGAACAGGTGGAGCATAGTGAAGACGGGGAGGTTTGTAGGAAGAAGGGAGAGTAACACAGATAAGGGAAAGTATTGCCTCAAAGTTAGAATTACTCTGAAACAGGCTGTAAAGGAGGACGTAGGGTTTTGGTTTATCGGGTTTGATCAGAATGGGGTGGAGACATTCGTGGAATTCTGGGTAGGGTTTTATCAGAAAACTTCTGATAGCAGCACCACACCCATCATTGTACCCTATTCATTAAATTATACTAAGGTGAGAGGTTCGGCTGGGTCACTGGTACAGATAGTTCAAACTATGGACCGGAAGGAGGCATTTGATGTGAAGACTGGTTATAAGGACCCGAATCCGTGGTTGGAAAGGATTACGGCAAGAACCATGTCTAAGGAGGAATGGTATACCTGTGGCATGGCTAAGCCTAGGTTAACAACTATGCCCTTCCCCTTGATGGGTTTTCATTCTCCATCAGGTTTATCTTGCATGGTTGAATTGTTCAAGCCAATTGGGAAGGAGGCGAATGGGTCCTGTGTTAATCTACACTATCTGTATTCCCCAGTATTGGTATCCCCCGACCTAGATTACCTCCATTTGTAGTTTCAGAGCAGGCTTATAATAGTTTCTCCAGGACAGACAAAAAGGGGTGAGGTAGTATAATAATAATATATTTTCTTAATGTTGTGTGTTAGAACAGTTTTTTTGTATGCTGTATATAGTTATTTAATTCAAAATGTATCACTTTACCAATTCGACTACTTGGGTACATTTGGGCAACTTGTGTGGGACCTGGGTGACTTCAAATGTCATGTAGCTCGCTCATTCCTGAAGTTATCCGTCTGAAACTTTGCACACACACTGTTGCTCTCTTCTGTTCTCTAAATTATCCCCAGCATCCTAACTGAATGTTTGGTGTTTCTTGTTCATGTGAAAGTTGATGCAACAACAATAAAAACAGAAAACGTATGTTTTTTTCTTTGTATTTATTATACCAGATTTATTGTGTTATATTCTCCTACATCCAATTCACATTTCCACAAACTTCAGAGTGTTTCCTTTCAAATGATACCAAGAGAATGCATATCCTAGCTTCTGGGCCTGAGTAACAGCCATTTTACTTTGGGCACGCAAGACTCTCCAAACACCGATGCCGCTCCCTAAGCAGTTAAAACAAGTCAAACTAAGTTTCTATTTAATACTCAGGTACCCTAAATTGTAAATAAACTATGTTTAATAGAAAAGTAAAATTAGAAAGTGCACGTCCTCTTCATCGCACACCCACAGACTGTTTTCCAACTGTGTCTCTGTGCCAAAACTCCAAATTCTTCCTCTTTCGGGAAGAAACAAGTCTGAAACCTTGAACAAAGACTGTTGACATCTAGTGGAAGCCATAGGAATTGAAATCCGGGAGCTGGAATTGCATAGGACCCATAGCTTTCCATTATAAGAGCATGGGATCTCAACCAAAAAAATACATTTTTTTTTTTGTTTTTTGATTTTCTCTTACCTTATCAATTGTGTTATAGTCTCATACATAATTTTAACAGTTCTACAAACTTAAAAGTATTTTCTATCCAATGCTACCAATTATATGCATATCCTGGCTTCTGAGCCTGAGTAACAGGCAGGTTACTTTGGGTACGTCAGTCAGGCGGAAATTCAGGAGAAAAAAAAATATGTTTACAATGACGGCCTCCACTGGCCAAAAACCCGGACGACGCTGGGCCAATTGTGCACCACCCTATGGGACTCTCAACCACGGACGGCTGTGATACAGCCTGGATTCGAACCAGGGTGTCTGTAATGACACCTCTAGCACTGAGATGCAGTGCCTTAGACAGCTGCGCCACCCGAGAGCCCATTGATCAACATCTCAACCAAATATTACCTAATTACCCATGTTGAAATGACATGGTGTGCCCAGTGGGTTTGCTTTAATATATCCAATGTTTTCCAAGTCACATGAGTCAGAGAAGAGATTTAAAGGTGAAATACGGACAAGGGGAGGTGGAGTTACGTCATGTATCTCAAAGTTAACTACTATTTAAAGTCTAATTCTAACCAATGAAATTACAAATCGCAAATGCTCTATTTATTTGAATGAATGAACAGTCGCAGGCCGCAAAATAATGTTTCTGATCCATACGGCGTGGCGGGCAACCATGTAGCCTTCTACTGCTGTGTCCTAATCAGGGGTCCAAGGTTTACTCTACGTAATGAGCCATGAGTTAAATAATAATAACGGCAGTGGTTGGCGGGCTAATTAAAGCTTCATGGAGCATCCTTCATTTTGACAGATGACTGACCTTTGTTTAGCTGCTGCTAGCATCACTTGGTCTAGAATCACTTAATGTAAACACCTGACAAGTAGCCGTGTGTGTGTGTGTGTGTGTGTGTGTTAGGCAGTCAGTTACCAATGGGAGGAATTGTAATAACATTTATGGGATTAATTTGGGGCTGGGTGGGGGGAATAGTAACCTGATTTATTACACGGGCTATAGGTTCTACATAGTACAGAAGTTTTGGAAATGGTGTTCTTGTTTTTGTCACTCCAGAGTAAATATTGTTGTTGATTCCAATCTTCCCTGCGACCTCCCCTGTCTGGAACTGCGAGGAGTAACAGCGTTACCTACGCTGCTACAATGACAAAGACGAACCCAGCGGGAGTACCGTTGAGGACAGTGGTGTCTCTTTATAACAAGTGAAGGAAGTTTTAAACGAACAAAATAGTTCTACAAGCAGTTGTTACAACAACAAGAAAATAGCTTCAGGTGTTGTGTACAAATACTGGAGTCAACTAATGAAAGAATGGACGACCTGACCAGTGGGCTCCAGATCTCCCAGGGTCAGATCGATGAGTTTAACTTCTTACGGAACAGTGTCCCACTAGCGTGCCACCTCGACAACATCCGGTGAAATTGCAGAGCGTGAAAATCAAAATTCTAAAATAGTAATATTAAACAATCATGAAAATACAAGTGTCATACACCATTCTTTAGCTTAGAATTTGTTCGATAAAGTCCCTCTTTCTATCCCAAAAACTCATTTTGGTTGAACGGGTTTTGTTCAGTAATCCACCGGTTCAACATACAGACAAAAGAATCCAAAAAGTTACCGATAAACTTCGTCCAAACAAGTCAAACAACGTTCTAATCAATCCTCAGGTACCCTAATATGTAAATAAACAATCAAATTTAAGACGGAATGTAGTATGTTCAATATCGGAGATAAATAACAAAGAGCGCGCCCTCAGTCACGCGCGTCACAGGACTACAGACCCAAGGAGAAACCAAATGATAAACTACAGCTACTTGTTCATTTTTCAAAGAAACAGCCTGCAACCTTAACTAAAGACTGTTGGCATCCGGTGGAAGCCATTGGTACTGCAATCTATGAGCTATTATTTTCATTGTGCAATAGGAAACCATACCAATGGCATGGGAGCTCAAAAAAGCAATTTTTCCGGTTGGATTTTCCTCGGGTTTTCACCTGCCATATCAGTTCTGTTATACTTATATTTTAACAGTTTTAGAAACTTAAGTGTTTTCTATCGAATACAACTATATATGCATTTCCTAGCTTCTGGGCCTGAGTAACAGCCATTTTACTTTGGGCACGCCAGACTCTCCGAACTTCGGAACACTGCCCCCTAGCCCGGAGAGGTTAGTTGTTCATGGTTCATTGAACAAGCATGGGAAATAATATTTAAACGCTTTACAATGAAGATCTGTGAAGTTATTTGATTTTTACAAATTAACTTTGAAAGACGGGGTCCTGAAAAAGGGACGTTTCTTTTTTTGCTGAGTTTATCTGTATAACACATTATATTATCAAGCAAAGTGTCCTGCACTTTGTCCTAATTGCAATTTGAAGATACATCATGTAAAACCTTAATAAAACTACCTAGAACACTGAAGGAATTGGATTTTAGCTCGTCCCCACTCTCTAACACTACACTTCACCATGAAATATAATGATTAGAATCCTACAGAAATAGATTTTTTTGTATTATTGTGTGACTCTATTTCCAATTTAGGCATTAAATACATTTTCTCATTGGAAATTCCTAATATGTTAGTTAAAATACACATTTTAGTCGTGTCCACAGGTTTTCACTCAGTCCTGTTACGCTGACACATTCCCCCCTTTAAAAATTTGGGACATTCCACAAGTAACATGATAAACAGGAAGTAGCATCATTTGAGTCTCCTGAAGGCCATGGGAAGTTCTCTGACTCTTTGGTCTGTATTTTGTATCATATTGTAAGTATGACTGAGAATATCAAACTCAACGTACAGTCCTGTTACCTAAATTATTTCTTTGATGTTATAATGTTCTTGTTTTTAAAGATAGTGTTGGTAAGCCACTTGAAGGTGCTAAGTGTTCTCATGCTATTAGCATTGATGCCATGTGGCTACATTTAATGTATTTGCTAATGCTATGCTAAAAACTCAGTCCTGTTACTTTCAGTCAAGTTACTCATATGAAGGGTAACAGGACTGAATAAGAGTAACAGGAGTGAGAAGTTTGAATGAAATAGCCATTTTAAATGTGTATCTGGTATAGCGATGGATTAATTATAATACTATTCTCTTGAATTTAAGTTTTACAGTTACTGAATTACTGAAGGTGTTTTCAGTTTTACAATGTGAACATATTACTTACAGGGAGCCAATCGATTAAGTGCTGCAGAGAAGCAGGGGCGATATCTCAATCGATGCGATGCCAACCCAGAAAGGAGAGAGATACTTAAAGAAGGAACTGCAGAAATGCAGGGAGTACATAGCATCGGGCAGGAAGTAAACAGTCAATAACATTAGCAAGAGGGAAAAGCGCAGACGTCGCAAAAAGTGGAGGGATCAAGTCCAGGATAGAAGCCCTAAAGCACCTCGCCACTCCTCCAGATAGCCCCCAGCTTTCACCAGACAGAGCTGTTAATCCAGAGCCAAGCACTTCTAGGTCAGGATGAGAGTTAGTGCTAGTGTATGAAATGGATTATGTGTAAAATGAGTGATGGCCGGTTAACTTCTTCCAGCCAGGGGGCAAAATACCAAGTTTCCGCCTGTCTGACATGCCCAAAGTAAACGGGCTGTTACTCAGGCCCAGAAGCTAGGATAAGCATATAATTGTTGGATAGAAAAGACTCTGAAGTTTCCAAAACTAAAATTATGTATGTGGCTATAACAGAACTGATTTGGCAGGCGAAAAAAAATAGAAGGAAATACGACCAGAAAAAGAAACTCAGCTCCCATGCTCTTATTTTGAAAAGCTATTGAAAAACATTGTATCCGTCCCCCATTTTCCTATTCCTTTGGCTTCCCCTACATGTTAACAAAGTTTAGTGGTAGCTTTTTGGATGACTTTGTCTGCATGTTAAATGAGTGGATTACTCAAATCAATGGCGCCAACTAAACTGACTTTTTGGGATATAAAGAAGGATTTTATCTAACAAAACGACCATGCATGTTGTAGCTGGGACCCTTTGGATTGCAAACAGAGGAAGATTTTCAAAAAGTAAGTGATTATTTAATCGCTATTTGTGATTTTATGAAGCCTGTGCTGGTTGAAAAAATATGTTGATGTGGGGCGCCATCCTCCAACAATCGCATGGTATGCTTTCGCTGTATAGCCTATTGTACATCGGACAATGCAGTTAGATTAACTTCTTAGGGAGCGGCAGGTGAGGTGACGGTTTTGGAGAGTCTGGCGTGCCTTAAGCAAAATGCCTGCCACTCAGGCTCAGAAAATGAGATATGCACATAATTAGTACTATTGGATAGGAAACACTGTGAGGTTTCTAAAAGTGCTAACATAATGTCTGTGAGTATAATAGAACTCATTTAGCAGGCAAAAACCCCCAAAACATCTATCCGAAAATCAGTTTCTGGTGACCTATTGCTCTGTTTGACACACTCCCTATTGAATCCATTTGTAACCAGGACTGAGACTGCAGTACCTATGGCTTCCACTAGATGTCAACAGTCTATATACAAAGACTCAGAGAGATTGGAGTAAACAGAACGAATAGGTACAGGAAATGGTCAAGGTAGCTCAGATGTCAACAAGTTTTCTCGGGGCGCGAGTCTGGCTGCGCGCCCCACTTTATTTTACTTATATAAGGTATAGGTGACCATCAGAGTGAAATATTATCGCTAATATTCATAAAAGGATAGCTAAAGATGCATTTTAACTGGTATTTGATTTGTTTAGGAAAGGTTTATAGGTATATTTGAACACAGTCTCTTCACGTTTCAATGGGCGATTCGACGTTGGATTTTCTGAACATAACGCGCCAACCAAACAGAGATTTATGTATATAATAAATTACTTTTTCTAACAAAAGAACCAATGGATGTCTTCGTTGGACACTTGGGAAGCCCTCAGCAGAAGTTCTTCAAAAGGTAAGTGCTTTATTTTAGCTCTTATATGGGTTTTGTGTGACCCGAGCTGGATATGAATTTATGCTAATGCATAAATATTGGAGGTGCTATCCTCAAACAATCAAATGTTGTGCTTTCGCCGTAAAGCCTTTTTGAAATCTGACAACGCTGTGATATTACCAAGAAGCAGAGCTTTTGATGACTATGCAACACTTGTATATTGATGAATGTTTAATAATTCCTATTTTGGATTTTGAATTTGGCGCCTTGCATTTCACCGGCTAGCGCCCCACCACTCCCTATTAATAGACCAATTTCCAATCAACACATTTAATAGCTGTTACACCGTAGATTATTTCTGTTAACCATTTCTAAATATAATACATTTTTCAGATGAAGGAATTTATGATATCTGGTCCTAGATTTCTAATACATGGTCATCTATGTCTCCCTTAATTAACATACATACTGTGCTTGCTTCTATTCTTCCTGGAAGCAAGAATTCTATTCAAGACCCATCATATTGTCACGACTTCAGTTGATGTTGGTCCCTCTCCTTCTTCGGGAGGCTTTCGTCGGTCGACGTCGCCGGTTTTCTAGCTGCCGCCAATCTATGTTTTTTTGTCTTCATTATACACACCTGGTTTCAATCACAAATTACATGTTCATTATTTAAACCTCTGTCCCCCCCATGTCTTTGTGATTGATTGTTTGTTTGTACTACGGTCCGTCGTTGTGGGCTCGCTATTTTTAATTGTATTTTGTGACATTTTTGAGTAAATACGATTGATACTCATATCTGCTGTCCTGCGCCTGACTCATCAACACCAGCGACACACAGACCCACTCCGTAAGTAGTTTTAACAATAATTTAAGCTTTTAACCAATATAAGATACTTGTATGTTCACAAATGTTTAATATTACGATTATTTACTTGAATTGTGCACCCTCCAATTTCACCGGATGTTGTCGACAGTAGCCTTAAGAAACTGACTTGCCTAGTTAAATAAAAATAAAAAATAAAAATACATGCAATTACAACCAATATTTACCCACTCAAATAGATAGTTGAATTTCCAATGTGTTATCACTATGCTTTCAATCATCTAAAAACAAACGAAATTCCAATGGAAAAACAATGTCTGTTTTTTGGTTTAGCCAAATGTTCACCCAAATGTCTATCACTGTACTTACAGCCATTTAAAAGCACATAAAATTAAAATGGGAATACATTTATTTATATTACAGATGAATCACTGTGCTTCATCTAATAGTAGAACCGAATGTCGTCGAGGCAAAGATGAACGGAGCAAAATACTGAGAGATCTTTGATGAAGATCCCGGACTTGAACCCGATTGAACATCTCTGGAGAGACCTGAAAATAAGGTAGCTGTGCAGCAGTACTCCCCATCCAATCTGACAAAGCTTGAGAGGATCTACAGAGAAGAATGGGACAAACTCCCCAAATACAGGTGTGCCATGCTTGTAACGTCATACGGGGCTGTAATCGCTGCCAAAGGTGCTTCAACAAAGTACTGAGTAAAGGGTCTGAATACTTATGTAAATGTGATATTTCAGTTTTTTTTTATACATTTGCAAAAATGACCTAAAAACATGTTTCTGCTTTGTCATTATGGGGTATTTTGTGTAGATTGAGTGGGGAAAAAAAACAATTTAATCAATTTTAGAATTAGGTTAACGTAACAAATTTTGGAAAAAGTGAAGGGTTCTGAATACTTTCCGAATGCACTGTATGTGAGTCATTATTTCCCTCTAAACAAAGAAATCCAAAAACATATTGAAAGATTATTTTAAATCCTGCAGATATTTCTGTGATTACAGTAATGAACAAAAATAACACATAATTACCAACAACGTGAAACAATATTTAAAGGGAAAAACCTTAAGGAGAGAAATCTTTCCCCAAAATAATCTCTAATGTATTTCACTCAGGGAGAGCAGGGGAAGCTTTAAAATACTTAGTATTTCAGGTTCAATACTGGATCATAAATGTATCAATGACAGCATCTGGACCTAGAGAATAGCATATCTATGAGTGTGTGTGTGTCCGTGTGTCTGTGTGTCTGTCTGTCTGTGTCTGTCTGTATTTGTGTGTTGTGTCTGTATGTGTATGCAGAGATCTTTGCGTGAGTGTCTCTAATTGGCAGCAGAGGGTAGCTGTAAGCTGACATCTGCAGCTGATTTTTGGTGATAATAAATCAGGTTTGTTTCTCAACTGGCGTGCTTCCACTGAGGTTTCACTCTCTCTCTCTCTTCATTCACTCTCTTTTCCCCCTGCCCAGCGGAAACCCAAAGACTAGAAATGGAGGTCTGAAACACTCTCAACCGCTCTCCTCTTTTTGGGTGGCCGGAAAACTCCACTTTTTTGGGTGGCCGGAAAACTTATGCTTCCTGGCCAAACTGGAAAGAAAAATGGATGAAGAAATGTGTCTCAATTCACTTCACTGGCTGATAAACGTGTGAACAGACCACAGATTAAAAAGGTAGCTAGTCGCCCCCTGCCCCAACGGGAGCGTGTGTCACGTCAAATCACGTCTCTATCAGAACAAGTCTCCTTATAGATCTGTCCCTGCACAAGTGTCATATTCAGTGCAATAACTCTCACAAAAAAAAATAACGAAAACAATCACTCTAGAAAACTGACATGCTACACGACAGGGTCCTTTCATGACTAAGGCACTACCAGTGTCCAGAATGCTCTTCCTTACACATGTATTTGTAGCTGAAAATTATTCATAACATCCACATTTATAGACAAAATGCAGGAGACGAGTACAGGGAGACCTACAGTAAGAGAAAAAAGTATTTGATCCCCACTGACAAAGAAATGATCAGTCTATAATTTTAATGGTAGGTTTATTTGAACAGTGAGAGACAGAATAACAACAAAAAAATTCAGAAAAACGCATGTGAAAAGTTTTATAAATTGATTAGCAATTTAATGAGGGAAATAAGTATTTGACCCCCTCTCAATCAAAAAGATTTCTGGCTCCCAGGTGTCTTTTATACAGGTAACGAGCTGGGATTAGGAGCACACTCTTAAAGGGAGTGCTCCTAATCTCAGTTTGTTACCTGTATAAAAAATAACTGTCCACAGAAGCAATCAGATTCCAAACTATCCACCATGGCCAAGACCAAAGAGCTCTCCAAGGCTGTCAGGGACAAGATTGTAGACCTACACAAGGCTGGAATGGGCTACAAGACCATCGCCAAGCAGCTTGGTGAGAAGATGACAACAGTTGGTGCGATTATTCGCAAATGGAAGAAACACAAAATAACTGTCAATCTCCCTCGGCCTGGGGCTCCATGCAAGATCTCACCTTGTGGAGTTGCAATGATCATGAGAACGGTGAGGAAGCAGCCCAGAACTACACGGGAGGATCTTGTAAATGATCTCAAGGCAGCTGGGACCATAGTCACCAAGAAAACAATTGGTAACACACTATGCCGTGAAGGACGGAAATCCTGCAGCGCCCGCAAGGTCCCCCTGCTCAAGAAAGCACATATACATGCCCATCTGAAGTTTGCCAATGAACATCTGAATGATTCAGAGGACAACTGGGTGAAAGTGTTGTGGTCAGATGAGACCAAAATGGAGCTCTTTGGCATCAACTCAACTCGCAGTGTTTGGAGGAGGAGGAATGCTGCCTATGACCCCAAGAACACCATCCCCACCGTCAAACATGGAGGTGGAAACATTATGCTTTGGGGGTGTTTTTCTGCTAAGGGGACAGGACAACTTCACCGCATCAAAGGGACGATGGACGGGGCCATGTACCGTCAAATCTTGGGTGAGAACCTCCTTCCCTCAGCCAGGGCATTGAAAATGGGTTGTGGATGGGTATTCCAGCATGACAATGACCCAAAACACACGGTCAAGGCAACAAAGGAGGTGGTTCAAGAAGAAGCACATTAACTTCTTAGGGAGCGGCAGCTGAGGTGTCGGTTTTGGAGAGTCTGGCGTGCCCAAAGTAAAAGGCCTGCCACTCAGGCCCAGAAACTAGGATATGCACATAATTAGTACTATTGGATAGGAAACACTGAAGTTTCTAAGAGTGTTCAAATATTGTCTGTGAGTATAACAGAACTGATATAGCAGGTGAAAACCAGAGGAATTTCTGTCCTGGAAAAAGTGTTTTTGACACATTGCCTCATTTTGAACCCCTCTCTATTGAAAACAGCCATATATGGGAGTAAGATTGCAGTACCTATTGCTTCCACTCGATGTCAACAGTCTCTAGACAGTGTTTGGTGATGTTAGGTTGCTCTGGATGGTAATAGAAGAAGAATTTTGAACTAGTCACAGGATGTAAACAGATGAGCATGCTCGTTCACGGGCTCGCGCGCGCTGTGGCTTTTTCCTTTCCTATCGTCCAGTTTATAATCCGGTTGAAATATTATAGTAAATATACATAAGTGTTCCTAAGGACACATTATCAATGATGTTTGATTGTTCTCGGAAAAGTGTATAGGTATAGGTTGAACGTGTTCTTTTCACGGTTCAATGGGCGAGTGGACGCTGTATTTTATGAACATAATGCGCCAACCAAACAGAGATTTATGGATATAATAAATGACTTTTTCTAACAAAAGAACCATTGGATGTCTTCGTTGGACACTTGGGAAGCCCTCAGCAGAAGTTCTTCGAAAGGTAAGGGATTTTATATTAGTGATTTTATGTGTTTTATGAGACCCGCTTTGGTTATGGATTTATGCTAATGCATAAAATATGAGAGGGGCTATCCTCAAACAATCAAATGTTGTGCTTTCGCCGTAAAGCTTTTTTGAAATCTGACAACTCTGTGATATTGCCAAGAATCAGATTTTTTGATGGCTATGCAACACTTGTATGTTGATGAATGTTTAATTATTCAACTTTTGGATTTTGAATTTGACGCCTTACATTTCGCTAGCGCCCCACTGCTCCCTAAGTAGTTTAAGGTCCTGGGGTGGCCTAGCCAATGTCCAGACCTTAATCCAATAGAAAATCTGTGGAGGGAGCTGAAGGTTCGAGTTGCCAAACGTCAGCCTTGAAACCTTAATGACTTGGAGAAGATCTGCAAAGAGGAGTGGGACAAAATCCTTCCTGAGATGTGTGCAAATCTGGTGGCCAACTACAAGAAACGTCTGACCTCTGTGATTGCCAACAAGGGTTTTGCAGAGGGGTCAAATACTTATTTCCCTCATTAAAATGCAAATCAATTCATAAACATTTTCACATGCGTTATTCTTTATTTTTTTGTTGTTATTCTGTCTCTCACTGTTCAAATAAACCTACCATTAAAATTATAGACTGATAATTTCTTCGTGGGCAAACATACAAAATCAGCAGGGGATCAAATACTTTTTTCCCTCTCTGTATAAAGACAAGGGAAATAAAGTAATCACAATTCTACAGTAGGGGGTATTTTATTTTTTTAATACATCAGAATGACAAAAAAAACTCTTGCAGAACCAATGATTCTTCCTGCTTACTCTTCTCCAATTGCATGAGGACACAGATGCACTTGTGGACAGGGGACCTCTGATTACGCAGACAAACCACACTTGGAACACAACACAAAGCCGAAGAATTGCCAAGATCAACATGGGGAACGGAACTAGCGTGTGTCTCATTATAGAGTGGGGATTGAGAGAGAGAGCGAGAAAGACAGGAGGGGACAGACGGGCCTGGGGTTATCTCACACAGACGAGGAGAAAACAGACATGAGCAGAGGTGGAGAAGGGGCTCGGTCACATGCTGCTAGCTAGAGAACTACAGTCTGAACTACAGAACTACAGTTCCCTGTTCAAATGCTTCCCAAAATGCATTCTACCTTGAGCTGAGCTGGCAGGGTTGAATTTGTCAAAGTAACAGGATGAAACCTTGCCTTCACCTTTCCAATCATGTAGTGATCAATGGTTAGCTCAACAAATGAACACTGGAAAGAAGCAGTTTTTTTTAGAAGCAATTATTATTATTATTTTACATGGCACAGGAGGAGGGAGTTGTTTTGAAAAGGTTTTGGGCTTTTTTGCCTATTCTCTTTTAACCGTACTGTCATGGTTGCATTTGTCATCATAGGGCGGCAGAGACCATCCTAGAGACTTTAACGCCACAACAGTTGTGTCCTATTTACTCATTATGATTTGAAAGAGGTGTGTTTTCTGTTTTCCTGTGCTGAAGCTTGAATTGTGTGCTGTGTGCGTTCGTCTCCTGAGTGAGTTTGAGACTTAGTGTTTCTTGTTTTCCCAGTGTTACTGTAAACCTTCCGTTATCATTTCTTACCAACTCTCTCCAACCACAGTCAAACCACAACCCAGGAGGAGCCAATGCCCAAGTCTCATCACCCAGTGCTACAGGCGTCGCAGTGCTCTCTGGGGTTCAAGCTACAGTCCTCCTCGTTCCACACCGATCGGGCCATGATCAAGTACATCATCTCTCTACTCTCGGGCAAAGGCAGTGTGGTAACAGCAGCCACCATCCTGCAGATCCATATTAGCCTTCACTGCCGAGCTGCGACAAGTCTTTAACCACCCAGTCTGCAGATGAGAAGACCAGTGGCTGACTTGGCCATTGAGTTCCGCACCCTGGCCGCCGAGAGTGGGTGGAAAATGGAGGCACTGGTCACTTCTTTCCACCATGGGTTGTCTAACTCCATCAAGGATGAACTGGGAGAGGACCTCAAGTCCATGATACCACTGGCAATCAGGATCGCCAACCGCCTCTAAGAATGAGTGAGACAGAGCTTTTTTGACAGCACACCGAACCTAGCATTGAGGAGCCCATGCAGCTGGGATGCACAAGTCTGAGCCAACAGGAGCGTGACAGCGCATGTGCGATGGTAGCTGCCTCTACTGCAAGGTCTTGGCCATCTCCATGCTATCTGCCCATAGCTGACGGGAAATGCCAGCGCTCACCAGGACACAGGAGACCCTGATGAGCTGTGCAGTTACCTCCCATCTACCCAGTCACCGTCTGTTACTACCCGCAAACCTCCACTGGGACAAGCGTCAGCACCAGTTCCTTTGAGGACTCCAGGGCCGCGGATAATTTCATTGATCAAGACTTTGCCAGAGAGTTACTGATCCCCTGCGTGAAATGTCCCATCCCTCTGCAGATTCAAGCCCTCGATGGACGCCCCATTGGCTCTGGACAGGTGGAATATCAGACCAAACCCATTCTACTGCAGGTTGGGGTGAACCATTCTGAGACTCTTAGTTTTCTGTTGATCACTGCTCCTGAGAACCCCTTTATCCTAGGGTACCCTACACAACCCAAACGGCCAGACTAAATGCCAGACTAACCCCTCTGTCCCCTCGACGGTTGCCTGGCCTACACTGTCCAGCGTCTGTTGTAGGCTCATAGGGTCCGAGGCACCCTGCAGTACCTGGTAGATGGGAGGGCTACGGCCCAGAGGAGCGGTCGTGCGTGCCAGCCCAGGAGATCCTGGATCAGGGACTCTTTCGGGACTTCAACCATCTACGTGGTGGTCGCCCTAGCTCCATGACAACTATTTTCAGCACTGTTATGAACTGGGCCACTGTGTAGTTACTGGAGGCAGGGAGTTTTGCACTACATACTGCATCTCCATCACTCTTGGTTACTGATGACTGATTACTCGCGATAAGGGTCCGTTGGCCACTTATGTGTTCGCTGGGCATTTGACAAAACAATTCGACATTCAGCCATTATGACCTTGAAGAGGTTTGGCCATAAATTTTGAACAAAAGTGAAAACAGATGCAGAAAGACGGGCTTCAACTAGGCCAGTGCTCTCATTCAATACAAAGCTCCCGCTTCAGATGCTGAAGTTCTTAAAGCAACCCCTTCCCCTAAAATGTTCCCCCCTCTAATGAATCACACGAGAGAATTAAATAAAGATATGGCCTGATGTATCATTAAAGTTTATGGAGCATTACCCATACCCGCACATATGGCCCGCGGCAGGTTTTTATTGCTCGTTTACAACTCGGTGGTGGAATAACAGCAGCTTCTTTGCTGACGTGGAGAGCCAGTGTGCTAGGGAGTTAGAAAACTACAGGGCCGGTGTAGGGAGGTGTCACATATGGGCCAGTGGAGCAGAATAAACATGATCTACTCTCTACTCTCTCTTCGGTCTCACCTTGTTGAGCACAGAGCAACACTCAGAGCACAGGGCATGGTTTGTGCTACGAGGATGTTCTTTGAACATTCCTCAGCCAGCTAAGTGATAGGACAGCAATGGCTGATATATCTTAACCAAAAAACTATACTAGGATGAGGGTGTGGAAGGTTGGATAAGTTCCCAGGTGAGGCGTGCTTTAACATGAAACTTGGGCGGGCGCTAAAAATCTGTTTGAACAGGGAGCAACGGAGACCCTTTCTAATGTGACCACTTCAAGCGGCGCGCTAAGCTGTGGTCAATGCCGATTGACTGGGTGGTACGGCTCCCCCGTCCTCCCTCCTCCCCCACCACCACCCCGCTCCATGAGTAAAGCATCACGGCTTGTCCCCCTCCACCCCCCAGTCCCAGCTTCATGTGTTTTCCTCATTACGCTCCTTTTCCCATTAGAACCACTTATTTAATAATAATAATAAATTACATTTCCATAGTGATTTTCATAACAATCTTAAAGCTCTTCAAAAGCTATAGTTAGCTAGGTCAACCACTAGAAGTCTTTGAGTGCATGCATCCAAAGATGGATAGGGACAGTTCATCAGTTCCTCCATTCATTTAAGTTATAACGCTGGCCGACATGCTCAGATCACACAAGGCTGTAAACGGGGTAGAGGAGGGATGTGGGTGGGGTGGGTGGATGAGCCGGGAGGCATGCGCGGGGGCTCACCGAACACGTCCACTTCGTTCTCTGGTGGCTCCGGTTACCCCCCACTCCCGAGTGTCATTTAATACCGCAACTGTACATTCTACACTAAGGGTGTGAAATCACAGATGCATGTCACAGTGAATTTACTTGGACTAAACACGATCTCAACTCTTTAAATCTCCTGGGGGAGGGAAATTAAAGCTATTCATTTTAAATCAACCCCCAAATAGTGTGATACATTAACACGTTTAGGAACATACCTGGCCCAATTTACTTTATTAACAACAATAGCCTGTATAATTGTATTTAGCACATGTTCTCTATTATGAAATAATTTATATTTGCACTTAGCCTACAGCTCATTAAATACTTAATGGTCTGTGAATGTGAATAATAACAAAGAGATGTTTGATGGGACGTTGATGGAATATTCTCCTCCCTCAGAAAACTGGGCACAGGAATGTTCTTTCAACGTTCCCATGAAACGTGTGAAGAACATTCATATCTCATATTCGGAAAACATGGTAACCATGTTCCGTGTATGTTTGATGGGACGTTGATGGAATATTGTCCTTACCCACAGCAAACTGGATACAGGGATGTTCCTGTTACGTTTTCATGGAACATGTCTAGAACATTAATATTTAATATTGTGAGAACATGGCAACCATGTCCTGTGTAGGCATATGTTTGGAGGGTCGTTGATGGACTATTCTCCTAACCCTCAGAAAACTGGACACATGAATGTCCATGCAACGTCTCAAAAAATGCATCTTGAACATTAGTGTTGCACATTCTGAGAACATCGTAACCACATTCTAGATAAGTTCTGCTTGAGAAAAAAGAAGAAACCAACATACTGCTCTTGCTAGTTTGACTAAGCTTTATTAAGCTCTGACGAAGGCCTTGATGCCGATACGTAAAGCTTAATGAAGATCAGTGATACTAGCAAGAGCAGTGTGTGGGTTTCTTCTTTTTTCTTATTCAACTGTTACCATGCACCTGTAAGAAGGATAGCTCAGATTTGTGAGTGCCTTTTGAATTTAGATAAATACTGCTTGATATTAACGGAATGTTCTGCTAACTTTAACACCTAGATATGCTAAAAAGGTTCTCAGAAGGTTTTTTGCTAACTTATATAGAATGTTCCCCTAACTAAAGTTAAACTGGACTCTCAAACATTACAGGAACATTACGGGTAACATGTTCTCTCTCCTTAGAATTGTTAGCTGGGTATGCACAGCAACTGCGTTCCTTAAGAGAACCAAGACTGAGTGTACAGTGTGGCAGTGCACGGGTTTCTACTTTGTTTATGTTAAAGTACCAAATGACCATGGTGGCTCAGAACAGTGGCAACAGCGGAGCGAGGCTTTTTAACAGACGTTCAGTGGAGGTGGTGTGCAGTCAACTGACTACACACAAAGCATTAAATGGAAAACAACAAACACATTGCCTGTGACATTGTTTGGAACAACAGTGAATTGCACGGGTTTCCGAGATGAATGAAGTTGGGTTAATTCAATACCGGCCGCTCTTTTGCAAATGCAAAAGGATTGAATTATGACTAATTCATGCATTTCCGTACCCCTTGCCAGTTCATTTGGCAATGGCCCAATAAATTATAGCGGTGCCACAGCTCCCTGTAAGTGTATTCTCTTGCTCTGGAGCGAGAGAGCCAACATTAAGACTGGTGGCTTGTAAACTGAGCTGATAAATTTAATTGATCTAAAATAATTTAATGTGGCGTAGTGAATCGGGGCAGACAGCATGGATTTATCTCACAGCCTCCATAAGAACATAATATTGTGGACGTTTTACAGTGTGGACATTAAAGTTTTTATTGTGACCACAAAAATGATTTACCTTGTGTTGACTTAAATTACAGCTCTGCGCCAAAGTCCAGCTTTAATTCCACTCTGAATAGAAACATTGGTTAGAGAGGCACAGAGCATTTTTAGGAGCAAAGTAAATTAACTAGATTTTTCTATAAACATAGGCCTACATTCAAAATATATATGTGGGTCATTCTTGTGATAGTGTTACCTAGCATAATGATCATTTAATTCTACACAATACTATTAAAATATTTGACATATTATTAATCAATGTTTGGTCAAGACATTGTCATCGCCTTTTTTTCTTAGCTCTTGCATAAAATAGTGACTAGTCTATTCTGCATAGAGCTCTTATCAAAATATTGTCAAGATTTCAACAGAAAGCCAAGATTACTCTGAGCCAAAGGGTTCAGCACAATAATACAACTGAAAAGTTGTGCATCTTTAAAACAAATTATGACTCCTTTAGTAAACCTCTGAGGGAAGCAAATGTTTGGAAAAAATATCCACAATTCCCGTAAGACATACTGGAGCAAGAGGAGGTTGAGAAAAAATGACTACCCTTATAAAAATAGGATTCCTCACCAAAAACAGCAATACAGTATTACACAGAGGATTACCTGCTGCAGTCATTCCAGACAAGCCCAGCCACCGGGAGAACAGAGGACTAGTTAAACACGGCCCAGCCAGACCACGCCTAGGCTTGGTAATCCATCTGCCTGTCCTAGAGAGAATTTACAGCACGGGCCAATACTTTTACTGGTCCTCCGCTGAGGGGATCTTTCACAGGTGTTTTTGTATTGCTAGACCTCCACCTGCGAGGGTGTCCTATCAACACAACTCAAACTCTGAGGGAAATGTGTCATTCATCTCTATTAGCTATATGCACCTCAAAAGAGATATTACCAAGTTACTAACTAACATTGAAACAAGGGATGACTTCATAGACTCATGTTTTTCCTTGAGCAACATGAAGGGAAGTAGTAAACCTCCCTTTCATCAATTAGTTTCTACTTCCACTTGTCTGCCGACACAAAACAAATGGTGATACGTGGTGAGTTTTCAATTACCTCTACGTTTCATATTTGTAGTTTCAGATGCAAACACGTAAGAAAATATGGGTGTGATTGCAAGGTCTCTCAATTGATTTGGCACAAGCAAAGTTCTATAATGTAAATGTCTAAAACACCTTTCAGTCTTGAGGAAAAAAAAGAGAACAAATCGAGATCAAAGGGCGATCAGTGGAGCGTGTCAGACAATGGCTTTCAACCTGGCCCTGGTGCACTGTTATCCTCTTGATCAGTTAAAACTGCAGTATCAAGTGATACTGCATATCAGCTATTAGGCCCAATGACACAGGTCCCTGGGCCATTGTCACCAGAGGGCCCCGGTGGCAGTGGCTTTGAAGTCCTTTTGTTATTGGCTCCTGTTTAAACTTCGTGAGTTTCGTTGACACTCCAATGAACCTCATCGGTCGCCTGGCAGATAAATGTACAGCCGAGCAAAAGAGTCACCGGTAAGCAAAAACGTAAAAAAGACCAGAGCGGGAGACGTTTACAAAAATCACGTGGGGATGAGAGTGGCCAGACACTTGCTGGATACGGAACCGTGGAGGCCTTTCGTCGAACGCATGCAGCTTTGTGTTTGGTTTCGTTGCTAACCACTCTTCTGCAAGGGAGACAGTCAGGGCATCTGATGAAAAGACGTTTAGACCGTTACTCTTTGGATGCTTGCCAATTAGCTAAGTAGATTTTATCAGCAGTGAACATCCTGAAATACAGCTTGGCTAAGTTACACTGCACGCACTGTCATTTTCAATGAAAACTGGACATAGGAGGAGTGTAGACAAAATAGTTTGCAAGCAAAAATATTTGCTTGCTGGCTGCTGATGTATTGCAATCACTATGCTAGAGTGCAGTGCATTGATGCCAAGACAATAAAGTCACTAATATGGGTCAGTTGATCCCTTTGGTCACATTCACTAGACTATTGTATCCCATTCCCACACCAATCCTATAAACCTTTCTCTGACTCATGGCTCCTCCAGCCAGGTCTTACTATTGACTGGCTCCACCTACTGCCGGGGCCTCAAACTCCACTCCTGGCCGGCTGTGTTGAGAAGTAGAATAATAATTGTAACTTTATTTTTAAAGCACATTTCATGCATTGAATTGAAGTTACTGACAAAAGTTACTGACTGTTACTGTTACCAACACCGCGATAGCAGAATAAAGAAAATAATACAATTGAGAATAATTAAATAGGCTTACAAAATAAATTAAATCAGTCAAAGCCCACATGAAAAAATACTATAGTATGCTATGGTATAGATACTATACTATTCGATGTAGTGTTTTTACAGACTTTACTGCAATACTGTAGACATTACTGTAGTATTTACTATAGTGTTTTTGTTTGATTATATTTGACATAGAAGTGGTTGGTTGGTTGGTTGGTTGGTTGGTTGGACTGGCGTCTGAACAGATAGTTTGGGGCTTCTGTTCTTTTCCATAATCTGTAAGGAATACAAATAGGTCTATACTGTGCATGTAGGATTCTCACTTATGGGTGGCACAGATTGCGATATGGGGAAGGGGAATGTGCAGGGTATATGCACATTGAATACTGTACTATTTACTATAGTTAAAAAAGTGTAGTGTTTTGCAGACTTTAGTGTCTTTATGAACATTACTGTAGTATTTACTACAGTGTTTTTTTTGCGGATAATACTGTAGTTTACTGTAGTATTCTACAGTACTACAACATTCTATAGTAAGTATTACACATGATCGAGGGATACTACAGTGTGTAGTATAGGGTTCTACAGTTTACTACAGAATTCTATAGTAAGTACTGTAGTATTCTATAGTAAACTGTACTATTTCTTCAGGTGGGAGAGTGCCAGGTTTGGGAAAGCCAGCCTGTATCAAACAATTACACTGGCTGAGTCAGACAACACTCTGCCATAAAGCCATTGACCTCACTCTGTTTCACTGATCATAGTGGAGAGGGCTTGTCCTCAATGCCACTGCCCTGAGTCACAATCTGCCTAAGTGTCTGTATGTCCAGACACTAACATATGGTGCAGTGGCTTTAGTTTTGTCCTCTATCCGGGCAGCGTGAAGGATTTGACCTCCTTAAATGTTCCTCAGCGACAGTGTTGCTGAATGTTTATCATGTGTGAGTGAATCCTCTCTTAACACAGTAAAACGATTTTGGGGATTTTTACTCTACGGGCATATTACATTTCCAGAGTAGAATCTCTGCAACTTTTAGAGTTATGATCCATTTCTAAGCATTATCAACAGAGTGAATGGTACATTGCCTACTAGTGATTGGTTACATTGCCTACTAGTGTAATTTCTCTGTGTAAAATAGGCCAAAGCTTTTAAACTATCAGAAATCCCACTCAGGAACTTTGATATGCCCGTAGAGTGTATTATGTTCAACAACATATTGAAACATTTGCCAAATATTATTTGTATATTTTCAATATTCATGTTTATATTATTCAATATTCATAAATTAATGTAAGACAATTGTTATTGAAATCCAAATAATTCTCATATTCTAGAGCAAGCCGTAAAGCTTCATATGACACCAATTTCGGCTTTGTAGCACCTACAGATGAAACATTATGAAGCCTTAAATGAGGACTGGGTAAGGGCAATTTTTTTCCCAGGGGCTTAACTTTGGTTTTAGAAGTGGGGGGGGCCTACCGCTTGGAAACAGCCGCATGGTCCTAAAGCACACAGTTGCCTCGTTTTGTACCACAAAACCAATGATAATACTGGGAGGGGACAAAAATGCTATTTCAAATCAAATCAAATTTCATTGGTTACATACACATGGTTAGCAGATGTTATTGCGAGTGTAGTGAAATGCTTGTGCTTCTAGTTCCGACAGTGCAGCAAGCAATATCTAACAAGTAATCTAACAATTCCACAACAACTACCTAAAACACACAAAGTAAAGGAATGGAATAAGAATATATACATATAAAAATATGGATGAACAATGACCGAGCGGCATAAACAAGATGCAATAGATGGTATAAGATACAGTATACACATATGAGATGAGTAATGCAAGATATGTAAACATTATCAACGTGGCATTATTAAAGTGACTAGTGATCCATTTATTAACGTATTAAAAAGTATTAAATGTAGGCAGCAGCCTCTCTGTGATGGCTGTTTAACAGTCTGATGGTCTTGAGATAGAAGCTGTTTTAAGTCTCTCAGTCCCAGCACAATCATCTCGTTTGTTTTGTTGACGTTGAGTGAGAGGTTGTTTTCATCGTTATTGGTAATCAAGCCTACTACTGTTGTGTCGTCTGCAAACTTGATGATTGATTTGGAGCCATGTTGGGGGGATATGTCCCCTCCCAAGTGAAAGTTGCACACCTGATTATTTCTCAATTATGCTTTTAGATACAAATGTCAAATACTCTGTATGTCAACAATCCTTCCTCCAAAGGACCATTCTATGTATTACATTTTGTGAAAATCCCCAAATAATGGTACTTTGTTGTCTGGGTTTCGTGAGGAATTAATTGTATGTCAAATCGTGGTTTTGCTTGGTTGAATATGGGCAAAACAGAGCACCTGGAATTCAAGCTAAGGTCACCATTGGTGAATGGAAAACAAATGTGTGGTTGTCAGATTTTTGATAAACTTTTGTTTTGAGGGAAATTCTATAGGACAGCATAACCTGCTTAGCAAATTCTATTGTGGCAAAAAACATCAAGCGCTACGATGAAACTGGCTCTCATGAGGACCGTCACAGGAAAGGAAGACCCAGAGTTACCGCTGATCCAGAGGATAAGTTCATTAGAGTTAAATGCACCTTAGATTGCAGCCCAAATAAATGCTTCACAGAGTTAAGTGAACAGACACATATCAACATCAACTGTTCAGAGGAGACTGAACAGTTGAAAAAATCTGCTGAAAATTCACATTATTTCTGACTACCTCCCATTGCAGCGGCACGGTGCTTCAACTACAGTTTGAGGAACGGCCGTTGCCACATACACACACCTCATGCCATGTGATACCTCCTGATTCACTTCCACTCAAACGCCCATTCCAGTACTGAACAATGTTAGTCTAAAGCAAAGCACAACCTTAACCATAACAACCCAGGCAAAACCCCACTGGCTGGTAATGTTAAAATCAAGGGGAATTGCCCAACAAAACCTTAATCAGTTCCATATGAAACCATATGAGATTTCCATTTCATATGTAGTGCTATAAAACTGCCAAGCTGTGACAAAAACATGTAAAGATATATTCACCATACTGTGTGTCATGTTGTGGGTAGATCTCAGATTTCATTGCACAATAATTGTAGTAGTTACCCCATGGTCATTCAATGCAAGCGAACACACATTTGCGATCTGTCACTCTTGTGCAGACTAGTGCAATTAGTGAATGAAAGTTTTGCTGCACCACTCCACCCCCCAAATCAGTCCAGGTTTGGCTGAGTTCCTCTTGAGCATTGTTGTGGGTGTGTATGGTATGTGTGCTGTTGCCTGAGGAGTCATCTGGATGATTTACAAGCCATAACAACGAGGAGCAAAGCTGTAATGAGCTACAGGAAACACCACCTCAAAATCCACAGCCTGGTATTGATACTGTATCGTATATCAGTATCAGTGTAGCATAGACTACTTACCTGGGCCCAAGGAGTCAGTTTACTTGTCGCTACGTTGCAACATTTGAGTTGTACTACAGCAGGGGTGTTCAATGTTGGTCCTGGAGGGCCAAAACACTTCTGGTTTCCATTCTCATCTACTAATCAGGGACTGATTCAGGCCTTTCTCACTAAGAAGTAGGTGTCTTTCCATGGGATCAGCCAAAAACTGCCTCTCATACTGTACTTGTCTTTGCTCAATGTCAAATCAACGCCTACAGATCTCCACTACGTATGACATCGATACATAAGGCCGGACTTCAAGTTAATTTGGCAGTCATTGAGCCGGGGAGGGCAGTGGTGATGGGGACAGGGATGTTAAAACGAGTCTGGTTGTCGTCTGTTATCTCCGGGCATGCTCTCAGGATATTATGTGCTGGCTATGACAAAGCGGCGGTGGCGCTCAGCCTAATTGCCTGGCACCTCGGTAAGGAATATGTGTGGTGTCACTGGTATCAGAGCTGGGAGAGAGGTGGAGGAGTCCCCAACCCCCTTAATTAGATTCATTATGAGAGCATGGCTCATTACGAGATGAGAGGAGGGGACAGGAGGGAAATGAACAGCATCCGGCCCATGTCCTCCTCCTAAGGCTGACAGCCAGGGATAAGAGAGGAAGTCTCGGGTCTCCTTGAAGCAGCCACAGAGAGAGAGGAGGATGACAGAGACAGAATGAGAGAACGAGAGGAGAGTGAATGTGTGTGTGTGTGTGTGTGCGAGCGTGAGAGAGACAGAGAGAAAGAAAATAAGAATAGTGTGTAAGGGGGAAAACATTTGAGACAGGAGTGAAAGAGAAAAAGAAGGGGTGAACAAGAGAGGGTGGGTGGTTGAGGAATAGCATTTTATGGATCTAATAACGGGTGGTGGGTGATGAGGGGGACATCATTCATAAGGATATATCAATTGTAGAAAGAGGAACAACAGCAACCCGAGCTGTGGCAAAATGGAAGATATAGTAACTGCTTTATAGCAACGGAGAGGGGGGTGGAGGGATAATTTTCCTGATAAGTACGGTGGGCTCTGTGACAGCGGAGGCAAACAAACGAGTGGCAGCATCTCTCCCCTGAGCTGCAGATGAGATCAGACGATGGCAGTGTGCTGTGGTTGCTGGCCTTATTTCTTCCGATGGTCCATGAGGCTGCAACTCCAGGCCTCCTTCATTCCTCTTGGCAGAAAGCAAAATAAAAGTCACCGACAAATGCGGGGGTGGCGGCGCGCTGTGATAGCAGCCATCCGTTAAGGGCAAATTGGACTGTCACCCTCAGTGTCATATCCCTGCTGGGGCGGATGACAGAGAGAGGGGAGTTCACTGGGTGATCACATGCAGCAGCAGCAGCAGCAGCACGGAATGTTCCGAGGCATTCATTCCTGAAGAAGGGCGAGAGAGAGAGAGAAAAAAATACGGCTGACAGAGAGATAGAGGGATGGTAGGATAAACAGGCGCAGAAGAAAGGCAGCTTCATTCGTTACGCTAAAGAGATCTGCCACATTGTTTTGAGTGTCGTGTGATTAAAAAACACCTCGTATGTTTTGTAATTGAATTTGACTCATGGTAACACCATTTGAGCATAGCTCAAATTGCTAAGTATGTGTTTACAAAAAAACGTATTTGTGGTTCTGGCGTTTATTATCTT
This sequence comes from Brachymystax lenok tsinlingensis, assembly GCA_030435695.1. NCBI lineage: Eukaryota > Metazoa > Chordata > Actinopteri > Salmoniformes > Salmonidae > Brachymystax > Brachymystax lenok. The sequence continues at coordinate 1,530,655 of CM059803.1, read as the reverse complement.
TAAATAAGAGAATCAATGTTAGATATGGAGTCTGTGACGCCAAGGCGGTTTTAAACCATAAAACCCACAATCAGCAGTTCATGCGTCAATGTCAACCATAATTAATAATCACATTGTTGTAAATACAACTAAATGAGATCTAAGAAGTGGACATGTGCTCACACACAACCACAGCAATGAATATGAACCTAGAAGGGATTACACTAAGTATTATTTTATGTTGTTAACTGTAAGGAGTTAAAATGCTCTCTCTCTCTGTGTGCCCCCAACCCCCACACCACTCTCTCTATCCACTCACTTAAATATTTATAAAGATTCCGATTATTGTATTAACTATTTATTGATTTGTAATTTAAAAGATTTATACAGGTCCATTAGAAATGTTCGGGAAACGACTTTCCCCTGGAAGAGATGTCAGGGGCGCTTTGTTGTCTGTGAATGTCAAATCTAGCCTGGCTCAGCCCCACAACATTGTGGGAGAGAGAGAGAGCAAAGCAGAGTGGGTTATATACACTGAGTGTACAAAACATTAGACTGACAGGGTGAATCCAGGTGAAAGCTTTGATCCCTTATGCCACCTTCAATTAGTCTAGATGAAGGGGAAGAAAAAGGTCAAACAAATATTTGTATGCCTTGAGACAATTGAAATGTGTGCCATTCAGGAGGTTGAATTGGCAAGACAAAATACTTAAATGCCTGAATGTAGTATGGTAGTAGGTGCCAGTTTGGTTGTGTCAAGAACTGCAACGCTGCTGGGTTTTTCACACTCAACAGTTTTCTGTGTGTATCACAACCAAATGACATCCAGCCAACTTGAATGCGGGAAGCATTGGAGTCAATATGGGCCAGCATCCTTGTGGAACTTTTTCGACACCTTGTAGTCCATGCCCCGATGAATTGAGGCTGTTCTGAGGGCAAAAGGTGGTGCAACTTAATATTAGGAAGGTGTTCCTAATGTTTTGTACACTCTTGTTCTACTTTTTGGTGGAAGCCATTATGGGCCTTTTCAGTTTCCACCTTGAATATAGTATTTTTGCTGTATATCTCGTGATGGAAGTCTTCATGAGGCCTGGTCTCTCTGTCTCTGACACTTCACACAATCATTGCATCAAACCTACTCAAGTAAAACAGGGTTGGAAAACACACCCAACTATAGGATGACCCCCCTTTTTAGTGCCGGTTGAGATCCCCGAAGACATCATAAGGGCAGGATAAACATTTCCAGCTATGTTTGTTAGTCAGATAACACAACTGAAATTGTTCACCTTATTTCCTCGCCAGTGCTTTGACTTGATCACACAATATGTGGAAGGAGACAAAAAAGGTTAAAAGCTCATGAATATCTCATCTCTTACAAAACAACAACTGTTTCTAGTGCATGCAGGGCCCAGTTTGTATTGAATATGAATTAAGGAAATTAGCAATTTGTTCTCTCGGAGAGGGCCGACGTAATGCAAGACGAGGAGTGGATTCATCATAATTCCCTTCAGTCAAATAAAAAATGATAGAAAGGAGAGGTCTGTGGCAGTGGCTCGACTCAGCGGGTAGTGCTCATTCCTTACAGCGAGCAATGGAGGGAGCGCAAGGGGAGAAAAAGCTTGCTCTCGATGTGAAAAGAGGAACATCTTTTCTTACGGTGCCGGTGAATGACAAGGAAACCATTAAAGCCAGGGCTTCGGCCAAGGGATTAAGTCCACACATGCTTGGCTATTATTTATTATTTTTGGGGGCCAAGAACAATGACAAAAAAAGAACCAAGAAACAACTTAGCGGGTAGGCAAAGCTGGCAATATCTTAGAAGGGATATTATTGTGTTTGTTACTTTGTGTGGTATTGCAGCAACCATAATTTTTTTCTACCTATTCATGCCTTCACTACTGAAGATCTCTGGCAGCTTCATTAAATAGTACCTGCAAAACACCAGTCTCAACATCAACAGTGGAGAGACAACTCCGAGATACTGACCTTCTAGGCAGAGTTGCAAAGAAAAAGCCATATCTCAGACTGGCAAAAAAAAGAGAAGATTAAGATGGGCAAGAGAACACAGACACTGGACAGAGGAACTCTGCCTAGAAGGCCAGCATCCCGGAGTCGCCTCTTCACTGTTGACGTTGACTGGTGTTTTGCGGGTACTATTTAATGGAGCTGCCAGTTGAGGACTTGTGAGGCATCTGTTTCTCAAACTAGACCCTCAAATGTACTTGTCCTCTTGCTCAGTTGTGCACCGGGGCCTCCCACTCCTCTTTCTATACTGGTTAGAGCCAGTTTGCGCTGTTCTGTGAAGGGAGTAGTGTACAGCGTTGTACGAGATCTTCAGTTTCTTGGCAATTTCTCGAATGGAATAGCCTTCATTTCTCAGAACAAGAATAGACTGACGAGTTTCAGAAGAAAGTATTTGTTTCTGGCCATTTTGAGCCTGTAATCGAATCCACAAATGCTGATGCTCCAGATACTCAAGTAGTCTAAAGAAGGCCAGCTTTATTGCTTCTTTAATCAGGACAACAGTTTTCAGCTGTGCTAACATAATTACAAAAGGGTTTTCTAATGATCAATTAGCCTTTTAAAATGATTAACTTGGATTAGCTAACACAACGTGCCATTGGAACACAGGAGTGATGGTTGCTGATAATGGGCCTCTGTACGCCTACATAGATATTCCAGAAAAAAATCTGCAGTTTCAAGCTACAATAGTCATTTACAACATTAACAATGTCTATACTGTATTTCTGATAAATTTTATGTTATTTTAATGGACATACATGTGCTTTTCTTTAAAAAAAACAAGGACATTTCTAAGTAACCCCAAACTTTTGAACGGTAGTGTAAGTACTTGGATGTCTAGATTGAGGACACCTTGTTGTCCTTCGTAACGCAAAAAATCTGACTAAGAAGCTAAGATCAAAGATCGTTTTTTATATCGAAATAAATCATGACTTAGTATTAAAAATAGAAGAAAGATTTTGGGGATATTGTTTATATGCATGCGGCAACCTCTGTTTTAAAACCCTTGGACGCCGTCTACCATTCAGCAATACGTTTTATCACAGGGGAAAATTATAGGACTCATCATTGTAGTTTGTACACAAATGTGGGTTGGACCTCTCTGTCTGTAAGAAGAAAGCTGCATTCTCTTTTATTTATTTACAAAGCAATCTGACAGAAACTCCCTCTGTATGTAACATCATTAATTACGTTAAGAATCATAAGTTACCAAACCGTTGACAGGAATGGATAACACTAGAGATCCCTCCAGTCTCCACAGATTTGGGAAAATCTGCATTTAGTTTTTATGCCCCAAATTTGTGGAACAATCTGCAAAGTTCACTGCAGTTAGATGTGCTGGTGCCACTTAAGCAGTTTAAATTATTGATTGAGGACCTCTTAGTTAAATGTGATTGCTTTTATTAAATGTTTGTATTATTAAAAAAAAATAAAAAAATATTGTGCTATACACAATTTGATTGTTTGATACACGTGTATATTGTTTTAATATTCTGTTTTTATTGTAATGTGTACAGGGCTCTCTTGTAAAATAGATTTTCATCTCAATGTGACTCCCTGTTTAAATAAAGGTTAAATAAAATGAAGAAATACATTTTCCCTGAAATCCACACCCTAATTAAAAGCAAATTTGTATTTCAAACACAATTAAGCCCTCTGAGTTGTGATTATCTATCATTGCGCGATGTTTGGGTAAAAATAACCACGTTTAGATAATAGTCAGTTGACCCCTTTGCTTAAATGCCTCATTAAGACTATGGCTTCGGGCTTTTTACATTCAGGGCCTGCTAGTTTCATTTAGGAATTACTCTAAAAGACTTTCCTTAAAATAATCCTCTCAACATCTCCAAAAAAGGTTTAAAGTAGAAACATTAGATCTTTTTTTCTACAGAACATAATTCACTTGTCTTTTTATCTTACAGTGTGATTTATCTTTTCATAATAAATGGAGCATATGGTACGGTAGAGGGACAGTCAGAGTTGTCTACTCCACTGTGGCGAGGCACAAACCTCAAACAAATGCTCCATGGCCACAGTACGTCAAAACAACCATTTAATATACAATCTCTTTCTTGTTGCCTAAAACCTGCAAAAAGTGTAGAAGTTATCCATAAAGGTGTAAAAATAAGCAATTAAATAGTTAAAAAAAAGGGCCTTTGGTGTTGTGCTCAACACATTGTACCTGGTGACAGGAAGAGGTGTCACCAAAAAGAACCAGTAAATCACATGACAGGAATATTATTGCACACAGCTGAACAGAGTCCCCCCTCCCCTTCCAGGAATGTAATCTGAGCTTAAATGGTTTTTAATTCAAATGTATAAATGAGGTGTGCACTCCTACTCAACATGTTTTTCCAATTTGGAGGGCAGCTTTATTGGGGGACTGCAACAGGGGAGAGATAGAGAGAGAAGAAAAAAAGGAAAGGCAGTAGTGTGGAAGATTTGTTAGTAATCCAGTCCCACATACCAGGTGGCTTCATTACCATCATGCGAAAAATAGGAGTAAATCAATTTGAACATAAAGATCTATTCAACAAATCTAAACTGACCCAAAATGAAGTCGACAGAGTTAGTACGTATTGCCATGTGTTGTGTTCTTGGTGGGTAAAGTACTTTACAATGTATATTTTTGACAACATTAACTTTTACTTCACTACATTCCAGTGTGGAGCAGGAATAACAACCTCTCCCTCAACGTCAGTAAGACTAGGGAGCTGATCGTGGACTACAGGAAACGGGGGGGCGATAAAACCCCCATCCACATTGACGGGGCTGCAGTGATGCAGATCGAGACCTTCAAGTTGCTCGCAGTCCAAATCAGAACATGAAATGATCCACACTCATGTTCATAGTCATGGAGAAGGCGCGGCAGCTCCTCTTCCCCCTTAGGTCCTCAGGGGGTTCTGCCACTGTACCTTTGGGAGCATCTTGACTGGCTGCATCACTGCTTGGTATGGCAATACCGCCCTCGATCGCATGGCGCTGCAGAGGGTGGTGGGGATAGCCCAGTGCATCCCTGGGGCCGAGCTCCCTGCCATCCAGGACCTCTATATCGGGCAGTGTGAAGGGAAGGCCCGGAAAATCGTTAGACGCTAACTAAAAATAAAATAAAATGTTTTTGGTCACATACACATGGTTAGCAGATGTTAATATGAGTGTAGCGAAATGCTTGTGCTTCTAGTTCCGGCAGTGCAGCAATATCTAACAAGTAATCTAATCTCTAACAAGTAATTCCACAACAACTACCTCATGGAATAAGAATATATACATATAAATATATGGATGAGTGATGACCGAGCGGCATAGGCAAGATGCAATAGATGATATAAAATACAGTATATACATATGAGATGACTAATGCAAGATATGTAAACATAATTAAAGTGACTAGTGATCCATTTATTAAAGAGGCCAATGATGTCAAGTCTGTATGTAGGCAAACTGTTCCCTTTGCTTTCGCATGGCAAGCGGTACCAGTGCATCAACTCTGAAACCAACAGGCTCCTGAACAGCTTCTATCCCCATGTCATAAGACCGCTAAATAGCTGCAGTGCATTCAGACCCTTTTACTTTTCCACATTTTGATACGGTACGGCCTTATTCTAAAATTGATTAAATAAATCATTTTCCTCATCAATCGTCATCACAATACTCCATAATGACAATGCAAAAACAGCTTTTTTGAAATGTTTGCAAATTTGTTAAAAATCTAAAACAGAAATGAATTATTAACATAATTATTCAAACCCTTTGCTATGAGATACGGAATTGAGCTTCGGTGCATCCAGTTTCCATTGATCATCCTTGAGATGTTTTTACAAGTTGATTGGAGTCCACCTGTGATAAATTAAATTGATTGAACTGAGGTCCAAGACAGGATTGTGTCGAGGCACAGATCTGGGGAAATGTTCCAAAAAATGTCTGCAGCATTGAAGGTCCCCAAGAACACAGTGGCCTCCATCATTATTAAATGGAAGAAGCTTGGACAACCAAGACTCTTCCTAGAGCTGGCTTCCCGGCCAACCTGAGCAATCCGGGGCATTCGGGAGTTGACCAAGAACCCGATGGTCACTCTGACAGAGCTCCAGAGCTTCCAGAAGGCCAGACGGAAGCCACTCCTCAGTAAAAGGCACATGACAGCCCACTTGGAGTTTGCCAAAAGGCACCTCAAGGATTACAGACCATGAGAAACAAGATTCTCTGTTCTGATGAATCCAAGATTGAACTCTTTGGCCTGAATGCCAACCATCACGTCTGAAGGAAACCTGGCACCATCCCTACGGTGGAGCATGGTGGTGGTATCATCATTCTGTGGGGTCGAGGGATAGGTGAACGGAGCAAAGTGCAGAGAGATTATTGATGAAAACCTGCTCCAGAGTGCTCAGGACCTCAGACTGGGGTGAAGGTTCGCCTTCCAACAAGACAACGACCCTAAGCACACTACCAAGACAACGCAGGAGTGGCTTTGAGATAAGTCTCTGAATGTCCTTGAGTGGCCCAGCCAGAGCCCAGACTTGAACCCATTCTGACATTTCTGGAGAAACCTGTGAAGCAACACTCCCCATCCAACCTGACAGGGTTATGCATAGTTGTATCGCCTCTGTGTCTTGTGCAAAACATACCTGTGCACCCCTGGCCTAAAAAACGCTCATTAGCTCTTAAGAGTCCCACAAAAAGCTAAATTTGAATACCTTGCTGGCATTTTTTTGTGTGTGTTCGTTATAGCCTACGAATAAACTATTAGAAGAGGGATGCAAGCTCTTGTTTGCGGAATGTTAAATACGGCAGCCAATAGAACTCACAAAAGGAAGAGAGAATGTGTGATGGCGGTAGGCTACATCAGTTATTTATTTAGACCCATCACCAATAACCATTGAGTCATCTTGAAGAGAAGTGCAAGCCGTCTGCATATTATTTTAGTCCTAAATGATCCAAACATGTCATTACAATGATGAAGATAAGGACAACGAAACATATTCCATTTAACTGCTGAAGCAAGGAAGGAATGAAGCAACACTTTTTCTCTCAACAATAGAGAAAAATAGGAAATAAGCTAATACGCACGTCGCACAACATTACGTGAAATAATATAAAAGGTAGCGTACATTGTTTTTCATTTTTATTCGGCCCCATCATACACTGAACAAAAATATAAACACAACATGCAACAATTTCAAAGATTTGACTGAGTTACAGACATATAAGGAAATTTGTCAATTGAAATATATTTATTTTGGCCCTAATCTATGGATTTCACATGACTGGGAATACAGATGTGCATGTCCATCAAAGATATCTTCAGTATCTGGTGTGACCACCATTTGCCTCATGCAGTGCGACACATATCCTTCTCATAGAGTTGATCAGGCTGTTGACTGCGGCCTGTGGAATGTTGTCCCACTCCACTTCAATGGTTGTGAGAAGTTGCTGGATATTGGCGGTAACTGGAACATGCTGTCGTACACGTCGATCCAGAGCATCCCAAAAATGCTCAATGGGTGATATGTCGGGTGAGTATGGAGGCCATGGAAGAACTGGGACATTTTCAGCTTCCAGGAGTTGTGTACAAGTCCTTGAGACATGGGGCCGTGCATTATCATGCTGAAACATGAGGTGATGGCGGCGGATGAATGGCACGACAATGAGCCTCAGGATCTCGTCACAGTATCTCTGTGCATTCAAATTGCCATCAATAAAATGCAATTGTGATCGTTGTCCGTAGCTTATGCCTGCCCATCCCATAACCCCACCGACATCATGGGGCACTCTGTTGAGATCAGCAACCCGCTCAACCACACGTCCACACGACACCATCTGCCCGGAACAGTTGAAACCGTGATTTATTCATGAAGAGCAGCACGCCAGTGGTCATCGATGGTGAGCATTTGCCATCAGAAGTTAGTCACGATGCCGAACTGCTGTCAGGTCAAAACCCTGGTAAGGACGACAAGCATGCAGATGAGCTTCCCTGAGACGGTTTCTGAAAGTTTGTGCAGAATTTATTTGGTTGTGTAAACCCACAGTTTCATCAGCAGTCCGGCTAGCTGGTCTCAGACGATCCCGCAGGTGAAGAAGCCGGATGTGGAGGTCCTGGGCTGGCGTGGTTACATGTGGTCTGCATTTTTGAGGCTGGATGGGCGTACGCCAAATTCTCTAAAATTATGTTGGAGGTGGCTTATGGCAGAGATATTAACATTCAATTATATTGCAACAGCTCTGGTGGAAATTCCTGCTGTCAGCATGTCAATTGCACACTCCCTCAAAACTTGAGACATCTGTGGCATTGTATGACAAAACTGCAAATTTAAGAGTGGCCTTTTATTGTCCCCAGCACAAGGTGCACCTTTGTAATGATCATGATTCATGCAGTTTTTTCAGCTTCTTGATATGCCACACCTATCTGGTGGATGGATTATCGTGGCAAAGGAGAAATGCTCACTAACAAGCTTTTTGTGCATATGGAACATTTCTGGGATATTTTATTTCAGCTCATGAAACATGGGACCAACACTTTACATGTTGTGCTTATATTTTTGTTCCATGTATTTCCAAATTAAATTCAATTTGCTAGCCTGTAATTCTAACTTTGTAGGCCGCATGTCCTACACCATCTTTGCATGTTCTCTCGCAGCTTGATGGTTTGAACGAAGTGCGTAATTTCTGTCATATAATACAGTTTAATACAATACAGTAATACAGTCCACCCTCAAAAATAATAATAGCCTACTGGAGCTTGTATCATTTATTTACACAAGAAAGCATAGCCACACCTATGCGCTTTTATGTTTTTCTGTTGTAACTTGTGAGTAATATGCAGTAGCCTATATATTATAATGACACAATCATTTGGGCTTTTTGGGGTTTGGCCTCAAAAAATGTCTTTAATGTAGTGCTCATAAAAAGTATGTAATGTACGGCTCATCAGGCTAAGGTAGCATCAGGCTTGAATTTTCAAGCCAATAAAAGCTCTAATCATTTCCAGACATATTTACTGTATGTTCTGTATATGCTTTAGAATGACAATTCCGGTTTTGTCGGGAAATACCGGGTTACCCAGGAGACAAGTGATTTATTCTTGGGATGGAACATTTTTTAAATACCTGGAAAATATTCAACCCTATGGCAGTGTGTGTGTGTTCGTACATGCATGCGTACGTGCATGTGTGTGTCTGTAAGCAGGCTCCATTGAGATGTGAAGATGACTGATAATGCAGGAATAGCAGGACCCCTTGCTGAGCTCATTGGCCTGGAAGTGCCTCTTTGCTGGATGTGTCCCTTATCTTGCTCTAACAGCCCTAACAGAATATGCATAGCTCTATTAGCATACAAGATAATGGTACCCTTGAGGGGAGCAGTGACATAAAACTTTAAGTAGAAATCTAAACATGGGGCAGGAGGAACCTTCTCACCCAGTGGCAAAGGGGCCTGGGGCTTAGGTCACCCTATACACACACACACACACACACACACACACACACACACACACACATACAGTGGGGCAAAAAAGTATTTAGCCACCAATTGTGCAAGTTCTCTCACTTAAAAAGATGAGAGAGGCCTGTAATTTTCATCATAGGTACACTTCAACTATGACAGACAAAATGAGGAAAAAAAATCCAGAAAATCACATTGTAGGATTTTTAATGAATTTATTTGCAAATTATGGTGGAAAATAAGTATTTGGTCACATACAAACAAGCAAGATTTCTGGCTCTCACAGACCTGTAACTTCTTCTTTAAGAGGCTCCTCTGTCCTCCACTCGTTACCTGTATTAATGGCACCTGTTTGAACTTGTTATCAGTATAAAAGACACCTGTCCACAACCTCAAACAGTCACACTCCAAACTCCACTATGGCCAAGACCAAAGAGCTGTCAAAGGACACCAGAAACAAAATTGTAGACCTGCACCAGGTTGGGAAGACTGCATCTGCAATAGGTAAGCAGCTTGGTTTGAAGAAATCAACTGTGGGAGCAATTATTAGGAAATGGAAGACATACAAGACCACTGATAATCTTCCTCGATCTGGGGCTCCACGCAAGATCTCACCCGTGGGGTCAAAATGATCACAAGAACGGTGAGCAAAAATCCCAGAACCACACGGGGGACCTAGTGAATGACCTGCAGAGAGCTGGGACCAAAGTAACAAAGCCTACCATCCGTAACACACTACGCCGCCAGGGACTCAAATCCTGCAGTGCCAGACGTGTCCCCCTGCATAAGCCAGTACATGTTCAGGCCCGTCTGAAGTTTGCTAGAGAGCATTTGGATGATCCAGATGAGGATTGGGAGAATGTCATATGGTCAGATGAAACCAAAATAGAACTTTTTGGTAAAAACTCAACTCGTCGTGTTTGGAGGACAAAGAATGCTGAGTTGCATCCAAAGAACACCATACCTACTGTGAAGCATGGGGGTGGAAACATCATGCTTTGGGGCTGTTTTTTCTGCAAAGGGACCAGGACGACTGATCCGTGTAAAGGAAAGAATGAATGGGGCCATGTATCGTGAGATTTTGAGTGAAAACCTCCTTCCATCAGCAAGGGCATTGAAGATGAAACGTGGCTGGGTCTTTCAGCATGACAATGATCCCAAACACACCGCCCGGCAACGAAGGAGTGGCTTCAGAAGAAGCATTTCAAGGTCCTGGAGTGGCCTAGCCAGTCTCCAGATCTCAACCCCATAGAAAATCTTTGGAGGGAGTTGAAAGTCCGTGTTGCCCAGCGACAGCCCCAAAACATCACTGCTCTAGAGGAGATCTGCATGGAGGAATGGGCCAAAATACCAGCAACAGTGTGTGAAAACCTTGTGAAGACTTACAGAAAACGTTTGACCTCTGTCATTGCCAACAAAGGGTATATAACAAAGTATTGAGATAAACTTTTGTTATTGACCAAATACTTATTTTCCACCATCATTTGCAAATAAATAAATAAAAAATCCTACAATGGGATTTTTCTGGATGTCTTTTTCTTATTTCGTCTGTCATAGTTGAAGTGTACCTATGATGAAAATTACAGGCCTCTCTCATCTTTTTAAGTTGGAGAACTTGCACAATTGGTGGCTGACTAAATACTTTTTTGCCCCACTGTATAAGCACAAGTGCAAATACCAAACACACCCCCGACACACACGGTCATGCACACAGTATGAAAACACAATGCACACACCAATAAAACACCACACACACCATCATCTCTTCCATTCCCCAAGGGCTTAAGAAAAAATGAAAGGGGATAGGATGCAGTAAATGCTATTGTGGAAATACCATTGTCTTTATGGCATTTGCCAACATTGTAACTGATTGTCTTGGGCAGAATGGCACGCTGTAAAGACGATGAGGAGGCTGTGTAGAAAATGTGAATATGTGATGGGTTCTATTTTGTCTGGCTTTACTATAGAGCCATGTCAATTCCCTCTAGAGCCATCACTTGAGCTGAGGCACTAAATCACTTACTAAACAGTAAGGTATAGATAGCAAAAGAGATATACAGTGGGTCAGTTCAGTGTCGCATAAATCTACATGGAGGTTGGCACAATTCAGAGCTGGACACCATGTTGAAGACTTCAAAATAACTTCTGTGAGCTCCAATTTGTTCATATTGACTGGGATACAATTCCATGGCAGCCATGTTTTTGACATCAAATCCTGATGGTCTAAGATCAACAGCATGTTTTTTGGTTGAAACTCCTGACGGCCCAACTCTGTCTTCCTATTGTTCATGGTCAGTCCAAACTGGCCAAATTAGGCCAATTGGGAGACTTGCATAAACTCCCTGGGGCAGACAGGAGAGGTACAGTAGCCTGAAGGCTGACAATAGAACAGCTGTCTGTGTACATCTGGAGGATTGCACAAGCTTTATCTGACCAAGAGAGGTTTCATCCGGCCCTCTCAGTTGTGGTACATTTCCAAAATGACGAAATCAGATAAATAACAGAAGGCTGGCCAGGACCGATAGCAATTTGCTTCCCAACGTCACACACAAAATAATATGAAGCGAAAGTCTCGTATTTAGAGCCCCGGAACGAGCCGATTACTCTAAAGCCGACAGACAGATTTAGCCTGCTGCATTTCCACGTTTTAACTTTTATTAACAATATGTTAACCGTGGGGATGAGCCTGAGGAAGCTGTGGCAGAGGAGGTTAAGAATTAACACCTGGAGGGCCAATGGTTTAAGGATGAAATTGCTATACAAGCCAGCTATAATAAGTGTGCAAAACAAAACAGTAATAAGGAGATACTAAGAGGTAACCAATAATTTGTGTAGGTCTTGGGAACGAGGTGTTTCAGAGTTGCTGACCATTGATTGACTGGTTTAGCTCATTACCGCTGTAGAAAACCAAACATGTTTATTTTTTTATTAAACTAGGTAAGTCAGTTAAGAACAAATTCTTATTTACAATGACCGGGGAACAAGCCTAACGGGGAACAGTGTGTTAACTGCCTTGTTCAGGGGCAGAACGACAGATTTTTACCTTGTCAGCTCGGGGATTCAATCCAGCAACCTTTCGGTTACTGGCTCAACGCTCTAACAACTAGGCTACCTGCCACCACTGATATTGCCTTCTGACACGAGCAATGACTCATTCCCAAACTCAAATATCAAATTTTACACGGCTGACACATAATCAGGCTTGGCATGACATTTATGGGCTATTTTGGACCTTTAACAGCTCTGTGCTCTGACTCAAACAGAACAATAAAATATTCCCTGCATTGTAACCGAGGTGTCATTTCTAGCTGGGCATCATTGTGCCCAAAAAATACTGTTGGAGCAAAGACATGCGATTGAAATGTGGTTTATTGCATGAGTAGCCAGTTTAACAGGCTGCCTCTGGACTATATCTGGTAACGTACCTAATAGAATCGTTCCAGCACAGTCCAAGGTGCAGACTGACTGACTACATTTGGACATTTCTGACCCCTGGATATCAAGCCATTTACAACTGTTCAAGATGGCTGAAATGATGGACTCTACTTTGTGGATTTCATCGATGATAACATGGAAGGCACTGACCAGTAAAAAGAAAAGAAAAATCCTGTAAATTCTTAAGACCATTGAAAGTCCAGGTCTTGAATTTGAGCAATTGAGACTATTGAGCTCTAACTTTAGCGTAAAATGGACGACTGGATTGTAAAACATCCCGAGGTTCCCTCTGGTGCATACAGATGGTTTGGCAGAGTGACAAAACAAACTGGGCCCAGCACCAAACTCCAACCTCTATTTCATGGTGGCTTAGCACTTTTCCTTTCACCAGATTACAGTTGCTGTGCTTTAAAGGGATACTTCGGGAATTCGGCAATGAAGCCATTTATCTACTTCCCTACAATTTTTGTGATAACTCTGTGTCCAGTATGAAGGAAGTTCAACGAGCCAACGCTAACTAGCATAATTCATGGAAATCTGTGGGTATCTGATAGCATGTTGGCAGATACCCATGGACTTCCAGTCATTGCACTAACGCTAGTTAGCAATTTCGCTAGCGCTAGTTGGTAACTTCCTTCAAAGCACACATAGACACATAAAAATGGTATCCACAAATTAATCTGACTCTGGGGAAGTAGATAAGGGCCTAATTGCCAAAATAGAAGTATCCCTTTAAGGGCCTTGTCCTTCATACTGTCTTACCAAGCCAATATTCTATCCGTTTGGCCAGATATCACTGGATTATAATACAAATCAGTATGAGAGAAACAAGAAATCATCATCATCACCTTGGACCAGGCGATTCAATCAGTCCAGATACTTTTTTATTTAACGCGACTGCAATTAATTTGGAAGGTGCAGCGTTAATGGAGAGAATGATCTGATGATTAGAAACATAAGTGCAAATTTGACTCTGGGAGCGTTGACTATGAAATGTGATATACATTGTGTGTGTGAATGTAAAAGTGTGTGTCCCCAAGGCTTTCCTAGAGGCCTGGGCTGAAGCTCGCTCACACATTCAGTACATGCACACTCACAACACACGCTAGGGGGCAGTATCCTGAATTTCCACCTGTCTGACGTGCCCAAAGTAAACTGCCTGTTACTCAGGCCCAGAAGCTAGGATATGCATAGAATTGGTAGTATTTGATAGAAAACACTCTGAAGTTTCTAAAACTGTTAAAATAATGCCTGTGAGTATAACATAACTGATATTGCAGGTGAAAACCCGAGGAAAATTGATCCGGAATTGTTTTTTTTGGGAGGTCGCAGGTCTTTCCAATGAGTGCCTATTGACTATACAAGAAAATAGCTCCCAGATTGCAGTTCCTATGGCTTCCACTAGATGTCAACAGTCTTTATACAAGTTTTTTGCAGGTAGGTAATACAAGAAATTGTAGTTTTTCCAAGGTGTTCCTCATTAGGACAAAGGTGTTTTGGTGCCTGTGAATGAGGTGCGCACTCTTCGTTATTTCTCTTCCCTATTGAACATACTATTCTCGGTCTTAAATATTATTGTTTATTTAGATATTAGAGTACCTGAGGATTAATTAGAAATGGTGTTTGACATTTACCGGTAACTTTTTGGATTACTTTGTCTGCATGTTGAACGAGTGGATCACAGAAATTGATGGCGCCAACTAAATTGACTTTTTCGAACAAAACAAAAAAAAATTGTGTAGCTGGGACCCTTGGAATTGTAAACAGAGGAAGATATTCAAAGGTAAGTGATTTATTTTATCGCTATGTTTGATTTTGTGACGCCTGTGCTGGTTTGAAAAATATGTTGTAGTGGGGCGCTGTCCTCAGACAATCAAATGTTATGCTTTCGCCGTAAATTTTATTGTAAATCGGACAACACAGTTGTCCGAATTACCAAGATCCTAAGCTTTTGAATGAGGTATAACACTTGTATTTCCATGCAGATGGATGAGGTGATACTCCAATTGGTCTATTTACTGTAATGCACCACAGAGCATAGTGGCGTGGCTTCACTTCAGTTTCTCTCTGACAAACATTGTATAGCTGGAATTGAATCAAGTGGCAGTGGGATTGCGTGAATCCTCACTGTGGATTTACTGCAGTGCGGGATTGATTGAATTCAACCCTGTGTCTCAGCCTCTCTATTCCCCCCTGTAATAAAAAGTGTCCAGGCGGGACTCTACAGCGTCCTACTTCCCTGCCATGGCTCACTTAGAGATTGAGTGGAGGGGCACACAGAAAGAACTGTCCTTGCTTACTCATTACTTAACCTGTAATGTGTTCTGCTCCTCTGTCTGGATGTCATGCTCCTTTCTTCCCTTCTCCCTTTTCCCCCCACTCTTCTCCTAAATATATTGACAAATATTCGCTGCCCTGGGCTACCGGTGAACTTCTCACTCTCTGCATCCAATTTGGAGGAGCACCCCATGATATTGCAGGAAAGACAGAAAGACTGGGAAAAAGTATAGAGAGAGGAAGGGAGACTGGGGTGGTGTTGTAGGTGGTTGGGGGGTTAAGATGGTAACCTTGAGAACTCCAAGGTTGCGGTTCTTAATCCTGATATTTAAAATCCAATAACACTTCATGAATGTTTTAGTTAAGAGTCATTAATGCAGCCATCTGTTTCCATAATAACACAAATGAGGTGCCATCCCCTGCTCCTTTCTTTCTCCTCGCTCCCCATCCATCTCTCTCTGCCTCCAGGCGTCCATTTCCTGGTGTGTTGGGAGAGCAGCGACCCCCAGGACATGGGGCTACAGTGCTAAACCGCAACAATCTCCACTGATGGTCTCAACCAAGGCATACAGTCAAGGAGGAGGTGGACACCATTCAGGCTAACATCTGGTCTTTCAAACTCAAAAGGCAAAGGGCTCCATCATGCAAACATTGCATTGCACTTATGATGAACTTCTACAAACTTGAAGTTAAAATCTCAGGAACGGGTATGGACCCACTCCAATTTGCATACCACCCCAACAGATCCACAGATCACGCAATCCCCATTTCTCTACACATTGCCCTATCCCTCCTGGAGAAGAGGAAGACCTATGTGAGAATGCTGCTTATTGACTACAGCTCAGCGTTTAACACCATAGCCTCCTTCTAGGCTTAAAACTAAGCTCAAGGCCCTGGGAATGAGCTCCTCCCCTCTGCAACTGGATCACACACAACTGGACACACAAGATGGCACTGATTGACATGGTTGCCCTGTTGATAGCAGTATCTCTTTTTGTGTGTGTTATTTTCTCACATTATTAGCTCAGAACAACTTTTTCACTATTACATACAGCAGGAAATATTTTTTTATATTGTAGCAGTGATAACTCACCAGCATTCTGACCAGAAACACGGCTTTCCGGAGTTGGACGTACCCTTTGTTCGTACCCCCCAAGGCAAATCCACTTATCCCAGAGACTGCTCCAAGACACCGCCGGTGGAGAAGAGGTGGACTTTTAGTCCAACTCAGGAGGTGTGCATACCATCCACCCCTTCCAAGTATATTACTCGCTAATGTTCAGTCCCTGGACAATAAAGTAGATGAGGTCAGGGAGAGGATCTCCTTCCATAGAGAGATCAGGGACTGTAACTTACTCTGTTTCACTGAATCATGGCTTTCCCCAGATATACTGTCCCCATCCATACAGCCACCTGGGTTCACAGTGCATTGCACAGACAGGAAAAAATTAACTATCCGGGAAAAAGATAGGCGGAGGTGTATGTTTCATGATTACACTTCTGACTATGTTTGTTTACTCCAATGTGTAACTCTGTGTTGTTGTATGTGTCGAATTGCTTTGCTTTATCTTGTCCAGGTCGCAGTTGTAAATGAGAAATTGTTCTCAACTTGCCTACCTGGTTAAATAAAGGTGAAATAAAATAAAAATAAAATTCAGGCTAGGGTCTATTTTTCTCAATTTCCGCCTGACTGACATGCCCTGAAGCCAGGATATGAATATAAATGGTACCATTGGAAAGAAAACACTTTACAGTTTGTAGAAATGTTAAAATAATGTAGGAGACAATCCAAAGAAAAACCAATCAGAATTATTTATTCTTTTGAGAGCCCATGCTCTTCTATTAGAACATATGGGGAAAAAATGTAATCCAGCTCCCAGGATGCAATTCCTATGGCTTCCACTGGATGTCAGTAGTCTTTGTTCAAGGTTTCAGGCTTGTTTCTTTCCAAATGAGGAAGAATTATGAGTTTTAGTACTGGGACTCAGAGTTGGAAGTCAGTCTGTGCGCGCGTGACGAAGAGGACGCACACCTGCTAATATCGTTTTCCTGTTGAACATACTTCTTTCCATAATAAATATTAGTTTTAGGGTACCTGAGGGTTACATGTAAACTTATTTGGGCTTTTTTTCCTTTCTCTGCATGTTGAACGAGTGGATTACTAAAATCGATGGCGCCAACTAAACAGACTTTTTGGGATATAAAGAAGGATTTTATCTAACAAAACGACACTATATGTTGTAGCTGGGACCCTTTGGATTGCAAATCAGAGGAAGATTTTTAAAAAGTGAATATTTAAATCGCTATTTGTGAATTTATGAAACCTGTTGCTTGTGGAAAAATATTTTGATGTGGGGCGCTGTCCTCAAACAATCGCATGGCATGCTTTCGCTGTAAAGCCTATCGTAATTCGGACAGTGCAGTTAGATTAACAATAATTTAAGCTTTTAACCGATATGACACTTGCATGTACCTAAATGTTTAATATCCATATTTTTATGATTATTTATTTGAATTGCACGCGCTTCAGTTTCACTGGCGGGACGCCTAGCCTTACTACTCATGGTGTGAATGTGGTAATGTACAGGAAATCAAGTCCTTTTGTTCACCCGAATAGAATACCTCAGAATCACATACAACCGCTCCCATGGACTGTGACCTCTCGTTCTCCTTGGCCGATGTGTGTAAGACATTTAAGCGTGTTAACCATCACAAGGCAGCCGGCACAGACAGCCTCCCTAGCCGCGTCCTCAGAGCATGCGCAGGCCAACTGGCTAGTGTGTTTAAAGACGTATTCTATCTTTCCTTTCCCAGTCTGTTGTCCCCATTTTCTTTAACATGTCCACGATTGTTTCTGTACCCAAGAAAGTGAAGGTAACTGAACTAAATGACTATCGCTCCTTAGCACTCACTTCTGTCTTCATTAAGTACTTTGAAAGGCCAGAAACACATATGGATTCAAGGCAGCTTTGCACATTCTTGGCATTCAGTCTTGAAGGAGTTCCCACATATGCTGAGCACATGTTGTCTGCTTTCCTTCACTCTGTAGTCCAACTCATCCCAAATAATTTCAATTGGGTTGAGGTCTGGTGATTGTGGAGGCCAGGTCATCTGATGCAACACTCCATCACTCTCCTTCTTGGAAAAATAGCCCTTACACAGCCTGGAGGTGTGTTTTGGGTCATTGTCCTGTTGAAAGACAAATGATAGTCCCACTAAACGCAAACCAGATGGGATGTCTTCTCGCTGCAGAATGCTGTGGTAGCCATGCTGGTTAAGTGTGCCTTGAATTCTAAATAAATCACTGACAGTGTCACCAGCAAAGCACCCCCACACCATCAAACCTCCTTCTCTGTGCTTCACGGTGGGAACCACACAAGCAAAGATCATCCGTTCACCTACTCTGTGTCTCACAAAGACACGGAGGTTAGAACCAAAATTCTAAAATCTGGACTCATCAGACCAAAAGACAGATTTCCACCGATCTAATGTCACTTGCAAGTCTCTTCTTCTTATTGGTGTCCTTTAGTAGTGGTATCTTTAGAGTAATTCAACCATGAAGGACTGTTTTGCACAGTCTCCTCTTGAATTAACTTGTTAGGGAGTGGCAGCTGAGGGGTCGGTTTTGGAGAGCCTGGCGTGCCCAAAGTAAAATGCCTCCCATTCAGGCCCAGAAAATAGGATATGCACATATTTGGTACCATTGGATAGGAAACACTCTGAATTTTCCAAAACTGTTAACCATTTGTCTGTGAGTAAACAGAACGCACATAGCAGGCGAAACACCGAGGAATTTCTGTCCTGGAAAAAGTGATTTTGACACATTGCTCATTTGGAAACACCTCCCTCATGAAAATGACCATATAAGGGCATATGAATGCAGTACCCATCGCTTCCTTTAGATGTCAACAGTCTCGAGACAGTGTAAAATTTAATTTTGGATTAATTAGACCAGAGAAGAAGAGCAAACCAGGAAGTGACCTATTTATGTAAACAGTACCCAGTGCGCGCGCCCGACAAGGCACGCTGTGTCTTTTTTACCGTCTTTATCGATCAGTTTATATTCCGGTTGATTTATAATAGTAAATATACGTAAAAGTGTTCCTAAGGATACATTTAAAACTATGTTTGATTGTTCTTGGACAAGTGTATAGATATAAGATGAACGAGTTTGCGTCACGTTTCAATGGAGGAGTGGAGGCTGTCGTTTCTGATTATAACATGCGAACCAAATGGAGGATTTATGGATAAAATACATTACTTTTTCTAACAAAAGAATCATGGATTGTCTTCGTTGGACACTTAGGATGACCTCAGCAGAAGTTCTTCAACAGGTAATTGATTTGTTTTCGCTGTGAAATGTGTTATGTGTGTGCCGTGATGGCTAATCGATTCATGGCTATGGGAAAAATATGTGAGGTGCTACCCTCAAACAATCAAATGTGCTGCTTTCGCCGTAAAGCCTTTTTGAAATCTGACAACGCTGTGATATTGCCAAGAAACAGAGCTTTTGATGAGTATGGAACACTTGTATATTGGTGGATGTTTAATAATTCAACTTTTGGATTTTGAATTTGGCGCCTTACATTTCACCTGGTAGTGTCGGGAGCAGCCCGCTAGCGCCCCAGCAATCCCTGAGAGGTTAACAAACTATAGTTTTGGCAAGTCGCTTAGGACATCAAATTTTTCACTAAGTTGACTGTGCCTTTAAACAGCTTGGAAATTATGTCATGGCTTTAGAAGCTTCTGATAGGCTAATTGACATCATTTGAGTCAATTGGAGGTGTACCTGTGGATGAATTTCAAGGCCTACCTTCAAACTCAGTGCCTCTTTGCTTGACATCAAGGGAAAATCTAAAGAAATCAGAGAAAGCCATGAGAAAAAAAAAATGTAGACCTCCACAAGTTTGGTTCATCCTTGGGAGTAATTTCCAAATGCCTGAAGGTACCACATTCATCTGTACAAATAATAGTACGCAAGAATAAACACCATGGGACCACACAGCCATCATGCCGCTCAGGAAGGAGACGCGTTCTATCTCCTAGAGATGAATGCACTTTGGTGATGAAGTGCAAATCAATCCCAGAACAACAGCAAAGGACCTTGTGAAGATGCTGGAGGAAACAGGTACAAAAGTATCTATGTCCACAGTAAAACGAGTCCTATAGCAACAAGCAAGAAGCCACTGCTCCAAAACCGCCATAAAAAAAGCCAGACTACAGTTTGCAACTGCACATGGGGACAAAGATCATACTTTTTGGAGAAATGTCCTCTGGTCTGATGAAACAAACATATAACAGTTTGGCCATCGTTATGTTTGGATGAAAAAAGGGGGAGGCTTGCAAGCCAAAGAACACCATCCCAACCGTGAAGCACGGGGTTGGCAGCATCATGTTGTGGGGGTGCTTTGCTGCAGGAGGGACTGGTGCACCACAAAATAGATGGCATCATGAGGCAGGAAAATTATGTGGATATATTGAAGCAACATCTCAAGACATCAGTCAGGAAGTTAAAGCTTGGACGCAAATGGGTCTTCCAAATGGACAATGACCCCAAGCATACTTCCAAGTTGTGGCAAAATGGCTTAAGGACAACAAAGTCAAGGTATTGGATTGGCCATCACAAAGCCCTGACCTCAATCCCATAGAAAATTTTTGGGCAGAACTGAAAAAGTGTGTGCGTGCAAGGAGGCCTCCGAAACATTTGACCCAGTTTAAACAATTTAAAGGCAATGCTACCAAATACTAATTGAGTGTATGTAAACGTCTGACCCACTGGGAATGTGATGAAAGAAATAAAAGCTGAAATAAATCAATCATTCTCTCTACTATTATTCTGACATTTCACATTCTTAAAATAAAGTGGTGATCCTATCTGACCTAAGAATTTTTACTAGGATTAAATGTCAGGAATTGTGAAAAACTGAGTTTAAATGTATTTGGCTAAGGTGTATGTAAACCTCTGACTTCAACTGTACATACTGCACAACTCAGTGGATATTTTTCAGATTGGTCAGATTCTCAAGATTGACTCAATACAAAACCCTAACACAGTCCACAAGCTGCATTCTCTGTTGAATTGACAAATGAATCCAATACAAAATAGCAGAAGAGAGAGCGAGAGGTAGAGAGTCACTGCAGCAAAAAGTGAGTGAGAATGCATTGCTTAAATAACAAAACAGGGTTCCATACTTTTCCATTTGACTAACGATGGGAGCCGGTCACAGGAGAGAAAAGGGCCACGGGTAAAATAGGGAATAAAGGTGGCGCAGCTGTGATGAGGATGATGGAAATATGATTCCAAACAGGTAATTTTGGATTTGGCGGGCTCCGTAAAGGCTGGCCTATTAACTTGTGACCTTTTTGATCCTGTCAGTGGACACAGGACTATGATTAACAATGAAGGATTACATTTTTTGTAATGTTTTTTAAATGCTTGTCATGTCCAGGCCTGAGAAGACAGGCTGGTGTGTTTAGTTTTGTTTTTGGTGTAGGGTTTTTTAGGTTCTAGGTGATATATTTCTATGTTGGGGTAATGGTTCCCAATTAGAGGCAGCTGGGTGTCGTCTCTAATTGGGAACCATATATATGTTTGGGGTTTTCTATTAGGTTTTGTGGGTTATTGTTTATGCATAGCTTGTGCGTGCGTGCGTGCGTGCGTGCGTGCGTGCGTGCGTGCGTGCGTGCGTGCGTGCGTGCGTGAGTGCGCGCGCCTGCCTGCCTATGTTTATGTTGCGATCTTTGTTGTTTTGCCCAGTTACGTTCATTCATTAAAAGATGTATACTGGATGCCTCGCTGCGCCTTGGTCTGTCCCGCATGAAGTTCGTGACAATGCTAAATAAATACAACTACTGCTGGTACTATTAAAAATATTTGATTCCTTTTAAAATGATTTTATAGTTGTAGAAATACATCTTACTTCTATCTCAAGTTTTCACTAACATCTCCAGTACTTCATGTTATCCCCAATATTCTTCATCTAAATGTAACTCCAAGTCTTGTCCTGAAGCAAAAAGTTATTTGGACATGTCAAATGGGATATAAATCAGCGTTATATGGAAGGATTGGGTCTGTTGGTTTGGTTCTTGGGCTTGGTGTTGGTGTTGTTTTGTTTGGTTTTGTCCTGCCCCCTGCTTAAACCTCCCGGCCGCACGGTGAACAGAAACTCAGAGCTGGAGCTGTTTGATGACTTGGCCGGGAGCTTTTTACACACAGGCTTCAGCAGCAGCTGTAGGCCGGACGACGTCAGAATACTCCCAGTACTTGCTCCTCTGCACTGTACGATAAAAAAAATCCTTGCAAGATTTCAGGAAATCACAACTGGCACTGTTATGGCCTACATCATGACAGTGGACATCCCTCTCTTCTGGCCTTTGGCTGGGGGGCTCAAAGTTCCTGGATCACTCCCAAACAGTCCCTCTGCTTGCAGTCTTTCCTTTACAACCCAGAACAGTTAGATACATCAGTCTGTCAAAGCCAAGTAGTACAGCTCTGCTCCCCCACACACCGCATGGAGAATCAGAGGATGAATATGAGTAGAAACACTGCCAAGAAGGAGCTGACAAGTTAGGAGAGAACATATAATTTGTTTCAATTACAATAAAACAAATATCAGTTAGTGAAAATATTTCCTCAGTGCCTTAAAATGTTATGTTATGTCCGTTCACTCAGAAAATCAAGTTGACAGCATTAAAGCACTATGTAGAATTTTGCATTATAATATCATAAAATGTCCATAATATATCTGCAGTAATAGTCGAATGATAGTGTTTCAACCAAAAATTGCATTCAGAATTTCAGTTTTCCTAATGGTCAGCAAAAGTCTCTTGTTTTCGAATTGGAGGGCTGCACCCTCCCTCTTTGAGCATCGTCACTCGGAGGCGTGGTCATCGTCTTCCGAGCGCAGTCAACAGTGGCGGATTTCTTAGGCAAGTATCCAGCCCCATTGGTTTTTGATACAGGTGCCCCCAAAAAAATAGAAGTCATGAGCCACTTGGAAGAACTTCAATTTCTTGTTCGTTTTTCAAAAAACAATCTAGTGGAAGCCATAGGAACTGCAATCTGGGAGCTAATTCCCTCTATAGTCAAGTCAATGGAAAGACAGTGACATCAAAAAAAACACATTTTCCAGATGTATTTTCCTGTGGTTTTTGCCTGCCATATCAGTTCTGTTATACTCACACATTATTTTAACGATTTTAGAAACTTTAGAGTGTTTTCTATCCAATACTACCAATTATATGCATATCCTAGCTTCTGGGCCTGAGTAACAGGCAGTTTACTTTGGGCACGTCAGACTCTCCGTACTTCCGAACTCTGCCCCCTAGCCCGTAGAGGTTAACAAAAATACTGTAATAATTTTTCATATACAACGTTAAGGATGGAGACTTCATACATGTAGTGTATATACTTTTCAAGTTGCAGTATTTTCTTTATAAAACAAAAATAACAACCCATATGACAAAATAACAACCCATATGACATTATTATTCTTTATATCACCTCTTACCATTGCCCACGTTTCTATGTTAGAAATATCATTAGAGTATTCGCGATGAAAAGTCTCCGGAGACAAAGGAACATTCCTGTGTTCATTTGGAGAGGGATGTTCTCTGGATCGCCTCTCTTTTAATTTACAACAGGGCATGAGGTGTCAACCCCACACCCTCTGTGGGTGAGAGAGGGTCTGGTTACTGTCATCCATTGCAAAGCTGATCTGACCCATTCGGATCCTCACAGGACTGTCATGACACTGTAAAAGGGAAGACACATACGAGGAGTTTATTGTAAGTCATATTTATCACTCTCATTTATGTGTTATGTTTGAGTGATGATGTACTTATTGTATTGTGCTTAGCTGTGAGCTAGCACTCGTCCCTGAGTTGCTGAAATCATATCTGCAATAGGCAGATTTAACTGCATGGATTTAACTGCATGGATTTCGAATGTATGTTTCAGGACCTGTGGAGAGGTGTTCATTCACCATGTGGTGAATGAACACACATGGACACTGGGACATTGTGAACATGACTGCCTGGGGGACAACCACAACAATGAATGGATCAAAAAGGGCTCTCCAGCACATCAGGCTCTTACAGACATCGTCCTCAACACAAGGTGACTGAAGGATGTTCATAAATACCTGAACTTCAGGTGGGTTACATACTTTCTCAAGAATCCTTCCCCATATTTAGCAATTGGTTACATATAATGGTCCATTATGTATTACTGCAGTATTGTCCTCGGGGACCACCAGAAAATGTATACAAAATATTGGTCACATAGGAGATGGTTGGGAAACCCTGCATTAGGGTGATGTTCGACATGCACACAGCCAAAGGAAGATTACAATTTAGTTGACTTCATGACGCATTCATTATGACTTGTCTGTTATTTTTAAGTCTGCCCCACGCACCTGTTCACACTCACACATTGGCCAAACACAGGGTCTTTCTAAGTTAATATTTCCTGAACTGCTCCCAACCTCTCTCCTTGCCTCCTTTTCAAAACCTATTGGAGAAGAGGGTCAGATGGGAGTGACCCTGGACCTTCTTCTACTATACGATTTAGAAGTAGGCAAGGAAGTGGGATGCAAGAAAGATTTTGTAATTGAAAATAAACAGGAACTGTATTTGCAGTGCATTATAAACCATCCAATCTCCTTTCTCTAAACCATTGAGGGAGGTGATGCACAACCTTATTTGTTCTGTTGTACTTAGGTCTGTGACCTTACTAATTGTCCTTGAAAGTACATTTTTTATGTTATAACAATGCAAACTTTCAAATTGTTGATTTATTGATTTACTGTAAAAAAATTAAAAAAAAATAAGCTTAATGTTGGAGGGTCTATCCACTAAAGACGAGGCAGACATATGGGTACATTCCGGATCTACAATGCAAGATTTTGAAGAAGCAGTTGGAATTTAGTGGAGGGGACGCCATGGAGAAGACCCTAAATCCCGAAGACCCTAGAAGACTTGGACTCCTACCCCCGTATTCCTCGACCAACATCTGAGGAACTTGTGCAATCACAAGTGAGAAGAGGCCTAGGTAAGTAAAAAACTGAAGGCAGGAATATCAGGTAGAATTACATTAGACCTCAGAGTGAGTTATAACAAAGCCTGTAGGATTTTTTTCTATGCAGTCAATTCAGATTTTATTCTTAGAATTTCACGGTATCGGTACACTAAACCTCCACATTCCTCATTCTCTCCCCCCCCCCTAGCGTTGGGTGAACCTCGAGACCATGCAGGAGCTCCAGAAACCTCATCAAGCTCAGCAACCCTGTGAGAAACACAGGTAATGACCCAGAAACAGTACCAGTCAAACGTTTGGACACACCTACTCATTCAAGGGTTTTTCTTTATTTTTACTATTTTCTGCATTGTAGAATAATAGTGATGACATCCAAACTATGAAATAACACAGATGGAATCATGTAGTAACCAAAAAGGTGTTAAACAGATACATTTTAGATGCTTCAAAGTAGCCACCCTTTGCCTTGATGACAGCTTTGCACACACTTGGCATTCTCTCAACTAGCTTTACCAGAAATGTGTTTCCAACAATCTTGAAGGAGTTCCCACATACGCTGAGCACTTGTTAGCTGCGTTTCCTTCAAAATCGGTCCAAATCCTCCCAAACCATCTAAATTGGTTTGAGGTCAGGGTGATTGTGGAGGCTAGGTCATCTGATGCAGCACCATCACTCTCCTTCTAAGGTCGAATAGCCTTTCTTGAAACGTTCGGAATTGAATGACCTGTCCTGTGTTTGCGACTGCACTTGAAGAAACTTTCAAAGTTCTTGAAACGTTCGGAATTGAATGACCTGTCATGACTGTCATTTATCTTTGCTTGTTTGAGCTGTTCTTGTCATAATATGGACTTGGTATTTTACCAAAAAGGGCTATCTTCTGTATACCGCCCCTACTTTGTCACAACACAACTGATTGGCTCAAACGCAATGAACTTTTAACAGGGCACACCTGTTAATTGAAATGCATTCCAGGTGACTACCTCATGAAGCTGGTTGAGAGAATGCCAAGAGTGTGCAGAGCTGTCATCATGGCAAAGGTGGCTACAAATATATTTTGATTTATTTAATACTTTTTTTGGTTACTACATGATTCCATATGTGTTATTTCATAGTTTTGATGTCTTCACTATTATTCCACAATGTAGAACATAGTAAAAAATTAAGAAAAACTCTTGAATGAGTAGGTGTGACCAAACCTTTGACTGGTACGGCAGTCGGAGGGTTGCAAGTTCGAATGCAAGTTCGAATCCCTGAGCTGACAAGGAACAAATCTGTCGTTCTGCCCCTGAACAAGGCAGTTAACCCACTGTTCCCCGGGCGCCGAAGACGTGGATGTCGATTAAGGCAGCCCCCCGCACCTCTCTGATTCAGAGGGGTTGGGTTAAATGCGGAAGACACATTTCAGTTGAAGGCATTCGGTTGTACAACTGACTAATAATGGTGACTTTGACTTTGACTACTTTACATACAAACCATTTTACACCAAATACATTACAATGCAGACTTTGAAAGAGGTTTAATTTAGGTTTTGCACTACATAATTATTTGCCCCCTATAGTAACAATTATATTTTTCTGACTTATCTGTTGGAATACATCTTTAGTTTAACAGTAAAGGCCCTGATGGTGCAAGACCCCTGCTGCTGGACCTCTCTAAAGAACCCTCTGAAGAGTCCTCTATCAAGCAACTAGGGGGAAACCTCCCTGCCTGCCTCCCAGTCCCAACCCCAAAACTGATGCAGCACTTTGTCCATGTACCAGGCCACACACACACCGACTGATGACAGGAACATACACATGGCTCTATGTCTGGCATAGTGAAGGAATGGGATGAAAGGAGAATTGATCTAATGCTGTGCGGAGGTCCTGCACTGCCAGATTATTTTCATAGGTTTACTTTGCTCTGTAAACATGGCCTTACTTTGGAGAGTACATTACTTAATTAAAGGCCCACCGTCATCACATGATCACCCCGTTCAATTTGCCAAGCAGCTCCTCCTAAAAGGCTCTTCACAAAACGTGACATCACACATCCCAATACAAAATCAGAGTGACAACGGGATTCTAGCCTATTGAAACACAGAGCAGACCATCCCCCTCCACAAACCCCTTGCTTCACACCTGAACCTTATTTTGATTTAGATTGTGGTCGGTGGTGTACATGTGAGGTCATTTGAATGGGGTGATCATGTGATGACAGTGGGCCATTAAACAGTTAGTTCAGATTAAATCTATAGAGGTCTTTACACACCTAGATCCATCTATGCTGCTACTTCTTACCCGGACCACCTGTCAGCCATAGCTCTCTTCAAATAGATTGTTGGCCTCTTTACCCTCCTCTAATCCTCCCATCCCTGTGTTCACGGGGCTCTACCTGCCTCTAGGGGTGTCTGGTCATATTCTGCCATTTATCAGTTGACCATTTTCCTTGGTAGCTAAGGGTTAACTTGCGTTTGATCATGTTCAAATTGCATCTTAACTCCTTAAAGCTGGAATCAGCGAGTCGCCTGCGACCACCAGTACGCACCTATTTTCTTATTTGTAATGAAACCCAACACTTACCTCTTTTTCTCACTTCTCTTTTCGAGTCGAGTTCATCCAGATCCAATACTAATGATGATGACACTTGTTCAGTAGAACATTTCTAAAAAGGCTGTCCCTGCTACCACACCTGTTTATCCACAACTAGCTAGCAGCTGACTACTCTGCTGTTTACATTCTAGCTCTCTCACGCAAGCTCATGTGCAATCCCTCATGCCCAAGCACTCTCTCTCACATCTATGCCCTCTCCAACTCTCTCACAACCATAGATTGTGTATATATAAACAACACAAGAAGCACGGGGAAGCCTGGGGCCATGGACGACTAGCTTTTTACCACTTTAAATATGTCATTGAGTTCATTTGTCTAGGGGTGGGTATGTGTTTTATATCTCAGTTAAACTCCTGGAATATCGGTACCATAACCTAATAATTTCACGTCTCTGTCTTATTTCACTGGACATCCCATTTCTCTTCTAATAGCAAGGCTTGGAGTAATTTACCTGCATAGACCTGGCACAAGTCATTGGTGGGGTGACATTTGAACCGTACAATTATGACAATGGTAACCAATTTTCAATATAGACAAACGTTGTCAAAAATGTGTAAAATAGTGCATTTTGAAACTTTATATCCGGAAGAAAAAAAACCGCAAACAAACTTATGTAAAATTATTTATTCAAGCACACTTTCAGATGTATAAATAAAATCTGACATTTTCCCATTTAAACTTTGTTGTGCCGGGAGAAAGTGCAGTGATGACACTTTTGGTTGATAAATAAACTAACAACCTTTAGAATCTTCGATATGACATGATGTGCCCAGTAAGAAGGTTCTAGATGTCCTGAAGATGCACCTGGCAGGTGTTTGAGTGCGGAAAATGCTAACTGAGAGGTTGTGTTCTGTTCACAGCAAGTGACATGATGCCAAAATAATGTCATGCCAATAAGTGTCTGGCAACGGACACTCTTTGGGCATAACGCTAGTATGTCATCATGCCAAACCCTTTGAGAATCCTAGCACCCAGGGTGGAACCCAGTGTACTGTGAAAGGGGATCAGGGAAAGTGTCCCTGATTCTCCAAACACAGCAACTGGGGATGACTACTCAGTTTCCTGCACCAAGGGAACAAAGCTTCCCCATCACAAACATCTCTGTGCTCTGCTGCATCAGCCAATGCCAATACGTCAACACTATAACGCCTGTGCAAACATAAATATCCATTGTCTAGGCAGCAATTGGTGAAATGTGGCAGCTGGCTTACACAGAGGTCTCGTCCCTGACCACAACACTTCCTGTCTCTGTCCGTAGGCATCTCCCTGCATTTGCCACAGGTGCAGGTGGTGGCTCACCATTCCGCCGCCGGTAAATCTCTAGGACATCAATACCAATACTTTTTGGAGTTTGCCGTTATATTTCACCTCATCACTCCACATTCTGTGTGTCCACTGGTTATCTAGAAGACTGCTGCTGTAGCTGTATGAAATGGCTGGCTAGCTAGATAGTTAGCTGTGCCTATGTAAATAAGTCCACACGTTTTAGAATGAAAGGGAGAGAGCATGCAAAGCGGGAGTGACTAGGCTTGTTGAGGAAGGGGGGCAGGGGTGGGGAGGGGGGAGAGCCTAGCTGTTGTTGTAATAAGCCAAGCTTCCATGACGTGGGAGAAAATAGGGATATCTCCTTTAAATACTAGATGATAAACAAGTCAATAGAACTTAACACTTTCAGTCAGAGGTGTAAAAGTGTGGGTGTCAATGGTTTTCTGACTTCCCCTAACTGACAACAAATACTACATCTCTCCGGCGTCAACATCCGTCCTGTGCTAGTACATCTTTGAGAGGTTACAAGCAACGTACGGAGTATCCAGTTCACACAACGTTTGGGCAGGTCACATTCTTCCGTTCTGTTATATGTAAAAGTGTACAAGACGAGAGCTATCCCGCTTTCTTATCAGTGTCAAAACATACTCACTAAGCTAAGAGGGAAGGGAAGAGAAGAGAACTTATGGTTTAAGACTGCATACTCCAGACCTCCAATCCACAACCTTGTATTTTTATTTCTAACACTGGTAATAACCCTGTATCACATTTAACACTCTGTGGGTCATTGTGGAGGGGGAAGGGATACAAATACTAATTTCTGCAATATAAAATGACACTATATCAAATCAAGCATTTCCATATGTTGGCTGCTGCTGTGGCTGCTGCTGCAGTGGGTTGTGTAACAGACAGACAGACAGGCAGGCGAGCAGCAGTAAATGTTTGGGGCAAGGAGAGGAGATTCAGTGGGCTCTGGAGCCTCCTACTGAGACAAGAGAGGTAGTGCCTCTGTGATGACTATCTGGAACAGGACACTGCATGGAGGTTTAAGTCAGGGCCATAGATCTTTAAGAGCAACTCCAGCAAGAGCTACATACATACTATGACTAATCATTGTCTTGATTTAGCACATACAGACAGACAACATTCTATTACTGTAACTGTTTAAGAGTGATCAAGAGGTTGTGACTGGCTCTACAGAGCCAGGTTACCCATCCCAGCCTCAAGCCTCTGCTCTCACCAGCACTGGGGAGGCCATAGTTGATAACGCATCTGAGCTAAGCTTCTGCAGACCCAGAGAGCAACGGGGACCGCAGTGCATGAGAAAGACTTACTCTCTATTGCTGAACTTTGACAGGTTAATGTCTTCGACTTCACCGTTATGCAAGGGAATTCTTCACATAAATCTAAAGGGCACCAAGAGCTTGTCTGGGGGCCAACTCTGATAATTGCACAGTGCACCACAGTGTCAGGCTTTATGACAAAAGAGGATGTTCCACTATATAAAGGAGCCACATTTTGGTCTGCCATCGGGGATCATGGGAATGGTCAAAAACTGCAAAAGAAAACTGCAATCGAAAGTTAAAGTTTCTCAAAAACACCCCAAAGAACATTTGAAAATCCCCATTTCTTGCAGATGGCACAACACAGTGGAGAGTTCTGCAACAATGAAAACATTTCTGCTTCCTCAGTCTTTTAAAATAAATCAAATTAGCCACTCGCAGTGGCCTTTACTGGAAGCTCCCCTTTGCAAACGTGTCTTTACAGACATAAATTAGCCAGAGAGTTCTTGGCAAGAACATGTCAGGGCTAAACGAAGATTGAGCGATGAGGTCGAACAGGGGAGATTCTGGACCAGGGGGAGTGGCGGGAGCGAGAAACTATGATTTACCTCCCCCTCCTCTGAAAGCCCCCAACATTTTAAAGGGGAAAAACCTCCAGTACATGAGTTGGCACAAACTAGAAGTCAGGAAGTCCAGGAGACGCCTCTGCCTGCCCTGAGTGAAACGCAAAACCAGTGACAGAGCTAATACATGTCATATTCTCCCAGTCATGAACAGCTTATTTTTCATGGAGGAATTTCAACCTAAAACCTGCTATTCATAATTATCCTGATTTCTTTGAAAACCAAGGTGGATAGTCCTGGTCCTAAAACAATGATGAAAAACACATCTACTTCTTCTCAGGACAGAGTAAATACCTTTTCAGTGGCTGAGCCAAATATCAACAAATATGGTAAAGAGACAGAACCTTCCCTGAGTTCCCTCAGCACCGAGCATGCCATAAAAGCAACCACAGTCACATATATTCAGTCTCTGCGCCTAAGGGTGCTTGGAGCAGTTGCAGTTATCAGTCTAAATACTGTAAGCTCCGTCATTGGAAAAGGCTTCCGCAAGTCCAAGTGATCCCTGCTTTAGGCAGAATCCTTCTCAGTGTCTCTGGAGGAGTTTTTATAAAGTTTTTATAATTACTCTCCGTCTTAAAACAGGAAAATCTCCCAGAGCTGTGTTGAACTAGATTGTAGGAAACGTATTTAAAACTGGTAAAATATTCTCTATAAAATCAAAACCCATTTGCGACCAAGCTTTAACTTCCTGACTATGTCTTGAGATGTTGCTTCAATATATCCACATAATTTTCCTGCCTCATGATGCCATCTATTTTGTGAAGTGCACCAGTCCCTCCTGCAGCAAAGCACCCCCACAACATGATGCTGCCACCCTCGTGCTTAACGGTTGGGATGGTGTTCTTTGGCTTGCAAGCCTCCCACTTTTTCCTCCAAACATAACGATGGTCATTATGGACAAAAAGTTATATTTCTGTTTCATCAGACCAGAAGACATTTCTCCAAGAAGTACGATCTTTGTCCCCATGTGCAGTTGCAAACCGTAGTCTGGCTTTTTTATGGAGGTTTTTGGAGCGATATAGCTGAGCAGCCTTTCAGGTTATGTTGATATAGGACTCGTTTTACTGTGGCTATAGATACTTTTGTACCTGTTTCCTACAGCATCTTCACAAGGTCCTTTGCTGTTGTTCTGGGATTGATTTGCACTTTTCGCACCAAAGTACGTTCATCTCTAGGAGAAAGAACGCGTCTCCTTCCTGAGCGGTATGATGGCTGCGTGGTCCCATGGTGTTTATACTTGCATACTATTGTTTGTACAGATGAACGTGGTACCTTCAGGCATTTGGAAATTGCTCCCAAGGATGTACCCGACTTGTGGAGGTCTACAATTTGTTTTATGAGGTTTTGGCTGATTTCTTTTGATTTTCCCATGATGTCAAGCAAAGAGGCACTGAGTTTGAAGGTAGGTCTTGAAATACATCCACAGGTACACACGTCCAATTGACTCAAATGGTGTCAATTAGCCCACCAGAAGCTTCTAAAGCCATGACATCATTTTCTGGAATTTTCCAAGCTGTTTAAAGGCACAGTCAGCTTATTGTTTGTAAACTTCTGACCCCACTGGAGTTGTGATACAGTGAATTATAAGTGAAATAATAAGTCTGTAAACAGTTGTTGGAAAAATTACTTGTGTCATGCCCAAAGTAGATGTCCTAACTGACTTGCCAAAACTATAGTTTGTTAACAAGAAATGTGTGGAGTGGTTGAAAAATGAGTTTTATTGACTCCGTATTGACAACCGTATGTCCAAACAAATGTACTTAACAAAAAATGGGGATTGTGCCTTTAAAATTCTAAATGTAATGTGTGGTACACACTACCTTGGTGAGGCTTGGAGAAAAAAGCTACCTTTCTCAGTGTTTGCTTTGTGTGGGAAAAACCTTGAGGTATTAGTGTGCACTGATCTTTAAAAGGTTAATTTATTCATAGAGATTTTGACAGAGATGTATGGCCAAGCCAACATCTCAGGCAGCTCTTCCCAGAGGTAGACGGCTGGTGAGAAGAACAGAGGGAGGAGAGAGAGATGGAGTGCGTGAGAGGAGGACACAAGTAGGGAGTCAACATTCTATAAACACTAAGAAATAATTACCTCATAGGGGTTGTCAATGGCTGGCCTCAACCCAGTACACTTAACTCCAAACCTATCATTTTAGCTCGGAGAGAGAAGGTGGTGACTTGAACATACAGTAGATATTTGACTGATAACTGTAGCGTATGATTGAATAAAGTGTCAAAATGACACTGTAGATGTTTGAGTGTTGCAGGGAAAATGCCATACATGCCTTTATTTTGATCAAACAAAACACTGTATGATGATAATCTGTAAGAATTCAGATTCTTGAATAAAGTAACATTTTTGCCATTTAAAACTTAAATTCATCTAAGTTTGAGAGTGGTTATATTTCCCCAGCCCCATCCCTCAGGTACTAAACAAAGTGGCAGGGTCAGGCTGTTCAAATAACAGATTGTGCCTTTATTAACATGTACTCTACGTTTTAACAATTAGGTTTAAGGCAAAGATCACTTAAATAACTCATTTTAATGGTTATTCTTTGTGAAGCTTGGTTCACACCATCCATAGGAGGGTTCCGTACATAGCAGCGGGAAGTAGGGGGGCTGCGAGTATTGCAGCACCCCCTGATAAATCACAATGAAAAAATTTTTACAAGTCGCCACCCTTTGCCTTGATGATAGCTTTGCACACTCTTGGCATTCTCCTAAACAGCTTCACCTGGAATGCTTTTCCAACAGTATTGAAGGAGTTCCCACATATGCTCAGCACTTGTTGGCTGCTTTTCCTCTGCGGTCAAACTCATCACAAATCATCTCAATTGGGTTGAGGTATGGTGATTGTGGAGGCCAGGTCATCTGATGCAGCACTCCGTCACTCTCCTTCTTAGTCAATTAGCCCTTACACACCCTGGAGGTGTGTTGGGTCATTGTCCAGTTGAAAGGGGGGTCTGTGACTGGTTGATCTATTGGGCCCACAAGTCACCCTCCTGCAAGGCTCCTGCCCAGAGGGAAGTTACAACCCCTACCCGTTCCACAACGGCCGTGGTCGCACCTGTCCGTGGACTTCCTGACTGATCTTCCTCCCTCACAGGGCAACACCACGATCCTGGTCGTTGTGGATCGGTTTTCTAAGTCCTGACGTCTCCTCCCTTTGCCCGGTCTCTCTACGGCCCTACAGACTGAGGAAGCCCTGTTCACACACGTCTTCCGGCACTACGGGGTGCCTGAGGATATAGTCTCTGATCGGGGTCCCCAGTTCACGTCCAGGGTCTGGAGGGCGTTTATGGAGCGTCTGGGGGTCTCGGTCAGCCTCACCTCAGGTTTTCACCCTGAGAGAAACGGGCAGGCGGATAGAGTAAACCAGGATGTGGGTAGGTTTCTGCGGTCATATTGCCAGGACCGGCCGGCGTTCATCCCATGGGCAGAGATGGCTCAAAACTAACTCTGCCACACCTCCACTAACCTTTCTCCCTTCCAGTGTGTACTGGGGTATCATCCGGTTCTGGCACCTTGGCATCAGAGCCAGATTGAGGCTCCTGCAGTGGACGAATGGTTTAAGCACTCGGAGGAGACTTGGGACGCCGCCCATGTGCATCTGTAATGAGCCGTGAGGCGGCAGAAGGCGAGCGCCACCGCAGTGAGGCCCCGGTCTGGCTCTCAACCCAAAACCTGCCCCTCCGCCTGCCCTGCCGGAAGCTGGGTCCGCGGTTTGTGGGGCCATTCAAAGTCCTAAGGAGACTGAACGAGGTATGCTACAGGTTGCAGCCTCAGATTACCGTATTCATCCCTCGTTCCATGTGTCTCTCCTCAAGCCGGTGGTGGCTGGTCCACTCCAAGAGTCTGAGGAGCAGGAGCGACATCCTTGATAAATACAGAGAAAAGAGTAGGCCCGAGAATTGAACCTTGTGGCACCCCCATAGAGACTGCCAGAGGTCTGGACAACAGGCCCTCCGACTGTCAAGACCTCAGAAAAATTGTAGACCTCCACAAGTCTGGTTTATCCTTGGGAGCAATTTCCAAATGCCTGAAGGTTCCACGTTCATCTGTACAAACAATAGTATGCAAGTATAAACACCATGGGACCACGCAGCCATCATACTGCTCAGGAAGGAGAAGCGTTCTGTCTCCTAGGGATGAACATACTTTGGTGCGAAAAGAGCAAATCAATCCCAGAACAACAGCAAAGGACCTTGTGAAGATGCTGGAGGAAACAGGTACAAAAGTATCTATATCCACAGTAAAACAAGTCCTATAGCGACATAACCTGAAAGGCCGCTCAGCAAGGAAGAAGCCACTGTTCCAAAACCGCCATAAAAAAGCCAGACTAGGGTTTGCAACAGCACATATGAACAAAAATTGTACTTTTTGGAGAAATGTCTTCTGGTCTGATGAAACAAAAATCTAACTGTTTGGCCATAATGACCATCGTTATGTTTGGAGGAAAAAGGGGGAGGCTTGCAAGCCGAAGAAACACCATCCCAACCGTGAAGCACAGGGGTGGCAGCATCATGTTGTGGGGTTGCTTTGCTGCAGGAGGGACTGGTGCACCACAAAATAGATGGCATCATGAGGCAGGAAAATTATGCGGATATATTGAAGCAACATCTCAAGACATCAGTCAGGAAGTTAAAGCTTGGACGGAAATGGGTCTTCCAAATGGACAATGACCCCAAGCATACTTCCAAAGTTGTGGCAAAATGGCTTAATGACAACAAAGTCAAGGTATTGGAGAGGCCATCACCTCAATCCCATAGAAGATTTGTGGGCAGAACTGAAAAAGCGTGTGCGAGCAAGGAGGCCTACAAACCTGACTCCGTTACACCAGCTCTGTCAGGAGGAATGGGCCAAAATTCACCCAATTTATTGTGGGATGCATTAGCATAAATTCATAAACCAGCGTGGTTCACACAAAACCCATTTCACTGCAAAAACAAATCCCTTACCTTTTGAAGAACTTCTGCTGAGGGCTTCCCAAGTGTCCAACGAAGACATCCAATGGTTCTTTTGTTAGAAAAAGTCATTTATTATATCCATAAATTTCCGTTTGGTTGGCGAGTTATGTTCAGAACATCCAACGTCGAATCGCCCATTGAAACGTGAAGAGAACGCGGTCAAATATACCTATAAATATTTTCTAAACAAATCAAATACCAGTTATAATGCATCCTTAGCTATCCTTTTATGAATATTAGCGATAATATTTCACTCGGATGGTCACCTATACGTTATATAACTAAAATAAAGTGGGGTGCGCAGCCAGACTCGCACCCGAGAAAACCTGTTGACATTTCAGGTCCCCTTACCATTTCCTGTTCCTATCCGTTTTGCTTACTCCAATCATTCCCAGTCTTTGTATATAGACTGTTGACATCTAGTGGAAGCCATAGGAGCTGGATTGCCTTGAAGTCAATGGGGAGACTGTCAAACAGAGCAAAGGTCACCAAAAACTGCATTTCCGGATGGATTTTCCTCAGGTTTTTGCCTGCTATATCAGTTCTGTTATACTCACAGACATTATGTTAACACTTTTAGAAACACTTGTGCATTTTCTGAGCCTGAGTGGCAGGCATTTTACTTTGGGCACGCCAGACTCTCCAAAACCGTCACCTTTGCTGCCGCTCCCTAAGAAGTTAATGTGAGTCTGGAAGGAGAGTTTACAGTCTAGCCAGACACCTAGGTATTTATAGTTGTCCACATATTCTAAGTCAGAACCGTCCAGAGTAGTGATGCTAGTCGGGCAGGAGGGTGCAGGAAGCAATCGGTTGAAGAGCATGCTCTTAATTATACTAGCATTTAAAATCCGTTGGAGGCCACGGAAGGAGTGTTGTATGGCATTGAAGCTTGTTTGGAGGTTTGTTAGCACAGTGTCCAAAGAAGGGCCAGATGTATACATAATGTGTTGTCTGCGTAGAGCTGGATCAGAGAATCACCAGCAGCAAGAGCGACATCCTTGATAAATACAGAGAAAAGAGTAGGCCCGAGAATTGAACCCTGTGGCACCCCCATAGAGACTGCCAGAGGTCCGGACAACAGGCCCTCCGATTTGACACACTGAAGTCTATCTGAGAAGTAGTTGGTGAACCAGGCGAGGCAGTCATTTGAGAAGCCAAGGCTATTGAGTCTACAATTGCAGCGGATACTTTTAGAAAGAGAGGGTCCAGATTGTTTAGCCCAGCTGATTTGTAGGGATCCAGATTTTGCAGCCCTTTCAAAACATCAGCTATCTGGATTTGGGTGAAGGAGAAGCGGGGGGGTGGGCAAGTTGCTGCAGGGGGTGCTGATATGTTGGCCAGGATATGGTTAGCCAGGTGGAAAGCATGGCCAGCCGTAGAAAAATGTTTATTGAAATGATTGATTATCGTGGATTTATCGGTGGTGACAATGTTTCCTATCCTCAGTGCAGTGGGCAGCTTGGAGGAGGTGCTCTTATTCTCCATGGACGTTAGTGTACCAAAACTTTGGGGAATTAGTGCTACAGGATGCAAATTTCTGTTTAAAAAAGCTAGCCTTAGCTTTCCTAACTGACTCAGTGTATTGGTTCCTGACTTCGCCTGAAAAGTTGCATATCGCAGGGGCTATTTGATGCTAATGCAGAATGCCACAGGATGTTTTGTGCTGGTCAAGGGCAGTCATGTCTGGGGTGAAACAAGGGCTACTGTATATCTGTTCTTAGTTCTACATTTTTTAAGTGAGGAAAGCACTTTTAAAAAGAGCAACCAGGCATCCTGTACTGACGGGATGAGGTCAATATCCTTCCAGGATACCTGGGCCAGGTCAATTAGAAAGACCTGCTCACTGAAGTGTTTTAGGGAGCGTTTGACAGTGATGAGGGGTGGTCGTTTGAGCGCGGAGCCATTACGCACGCAGGTAATGAGGCAATGATCGCTGAGATCCTGGTTGAAGACAGTAGAGGTTTATTTAGAGGGCAAGTTGGTCAGGATGATATCTAAGAGGGTGCCCATGGTTACGGATTTAGGGTTGTACCTGGTAGGTTCCTTGATAATTTGTGTGAGATTGTGGGCATCTAGCTTAGATTGTAGGATGGCTGGGGTGTTAAGCATGTCCCAGTTTAGGTCACCAACAGTACGAACTCTGAAGATAGATGGGGGGCAATTAATTCACATATGGTGTCTAGGGCACAGCTGGGGGCTGAAGGGGGTCTATAACAAGTGGCAACGGTGAGAGACTTG
Source organism: Brachymystax lenok tsinlingensis (assembly GCA_030435695.1). NCBI lineage: Eukaryota > Metazoa > Chordata > Actinopteri > Salmoniformes > Salmonidae > Brachymystax > Brachymystax lenok. The sequence goes on along the minus strand of CM059803.1, from coordinate 1,492,507 downwards.
TTTCTGGAAAGGTGGATTTTTAAAAATAGAAGCGCGAATTGTTTGGGCACAGACCTGGATAGTATGACAACTCTGCAGTACATTGCAACTCCGCCCCCTTTGGCAGTTCTATCTTGTCGGAAAGTGTTAGTTAGGGATGGACATTTCTGGAGTTTTGGTGGCCTTCCAAAGCCAGCTAGGACATCCGGATTGGCAGTGTGCTAAAGCAGTGAATAAAACAAACTTAGAGAGGAGGCTTCTAATGTTAACATGCATGAAACCAAGGCTTTTACGGTTACAGAAGTCAACAAATGAGAGCGCCTGGGGAATGGGATTGGAGCTAGGGGCTGCAAGGCCTGGGTTAACCTCTACATCACCAGAGGAACAGAGGAGGAGGAGGATAAGGGTACGGCTAAAGGCTATAAGAACTGGTCATCTAGTGCATTCGTAACAGAGTATAAAGATCAGATTCATGGGCGCGGAAGAATAGATTCAAGGAATAATGTACAGACAAGGGTATGGTAGGATGTAAATATAGTGGAGGTAAACCTAGGCATTGAGTGACGATGAGAGAGGTTGCATCTCTGGAGGCACCAGTTAAGCCAGGTGAGGTCTCCGCTTGTGTGTGGGGTGCGACAAAAGAGCTATCTCGAGCATGTTGAGCAATAATCACTAACCAAAACAGCAATGGACAAGGCATATTGACATTATGGAGAGGCATGTGTAGCCGAGTGATCATAGGGTCCAGTGAGTAGCTAGGCGAGCTGGAGTCACAGTGATTCAGACAGCTAGCGGGCCGCGGCTAGAAGGCTAGCAGATGGGCCTCCAGGGGGACGTCGCAATCCAGGGGACGTCGCAATGGAAGAGCCTGTTGAAACCCCCTCGAACGGTTACGTCAGCAGACCAGTCGTGATGGATCGGCGGGGCTCCGTGTCGGCAGTAAAATGGTCCAGGCCAATTGGCAAAATAGGTATTGTAGCCCAAGAATTGGCTGATGGACCTCTTCGGTAGCCGGGAGATGGGCCTAGCTCCAGGCTAACTGTTGCTTGCTATAGGACAGAGACGTTAGCCAGGAGTAGCCACTCGGATAGCAGCTAGCTGCAATGATCCGGTGTAACGGTTCAGAGCTTGCGGTAGGAATCCGGAGATGTGGTAGAGAAAAAGCAGTCCGATATGCTCTGGGTTGATATCACGCTGTGCAGACTGGCAGGAATTGACCGGGCTGAGGCTGGCTGATGTTCGAGTTAACAGTGGTGACCGCTAGCAGTGGCTAACTGACTAGCTTCTGATGGGTTTTCCCGTTCTAAAGTGTAAAAAATAGCAGATCCGTATCGCATTGGGTGAGGCGGGTTGCAAGAGAGTATGTTCAGTCCATAGGGTGTAATTTGAGATTAATAATATATATGAAATATATACGAAGAAAACGATATATACATGGGGACGGGACTGGACGGGACAAGACAAACTGACGCCCGACTGCTACACCATCTTGGAACTTCAATGAATGAATAGAAAGGGAGTCCCCATTCAAGTCAATGATTTGTCCATTCTATTTCTATGTATTTAATCCTATCCGATAGGCGAAAACCAGACAGATAACTTAAAAAAAAACTGGGCCCAGGTGTCTCTCTAGCACTAGAGGTAGAGGATTATTACTGTACATTGGGCAGCGTGCCTGTAATATGCTTAAGTGGCATTAGTGAAATGTTCCAGTGCCTCCAACCCTTGTCAGTTCTATTCTTGGTATTCAGGAAGTGTCCATTAGTCATAGCCTCCTTCTCTACCTGTTCCAAAAGCATACAGAGCCCTTTATATGGTATGTCCTCTAAATTAATATTCTGTGGAAATGCGACATGCCCTCTCTCTCTTTCACCTCACTCCAATCTTTGGCCAGGTTTCCCCCTCTCCAAAAACCACCATTGCCCTCGGCGCATCCAATTGAAAGAAAACTCTGAGCTGAGAGAGTTCCGTTTCTTCTCTAATCCCTCCACTGGGGAGGCTCACATGGTCTCAATTACCCCTGCACAATGGGTCCCCTCCGCAGTACCCTCTCCCTCTCTCCCCGCTCTCTTCCCGCCTGCTCTTTTGCCAGCTAAAGCACCGGCCCGGGCCCTTTTTCAGCAGTTTATGTTACTAACCGTGTGCTGCCTAGTTAATGTCCATCACGGGGCTTGGAGATGTTATCGCCACCATATACAGTTACCTCCAAAATATTCCATGAATTAGATTGGGATTGGCAATTCGGAATATGGAAGTGGGGTTTGGGGAGTGGGGGATGGACAGAGGGGGGCTGGTGTTGAAGGAGGCTGTGACACAATATAAGTAATAGCAAGAGAGGATCTCCCAGTGTTCACATTGGACGGAGAACCGTCTGGGAGCAGTGGAGGCTCCTGAGGGGAGAAAGGGGAGGACAATCTTACTATAAAAATCTTTTTTTTTAAATCACACTTTCTAGTTTGTTGACTTTGACGTTAATATGGTGACAACTATGTTGGCTGTGTGGCTGTTATTGGTTATGGTATGAAGGTTTGGCTTGGAGAGGTTTTTGCGCCTGATCACAGACAGCTGTTGTGTTGTGTATTGAAGTGCATAAGCGAAGGGAAAAGGTGAGAAGAGGAGAGCGAAAAGGAATTATACAGTATGTGACTGCTATAAAAGTGAACTGTGTGTGCGGGTGATCAGGGGTGTATTCATTCATTAATTTGTTGCAAATCTTTTCTTAAACATAACGAAACGGGGAGGGACCTACATTAATTTGTCCAATAGAAACTCAAATTTTAAGTCAATGTTCTGTTTGGACTAATGATTACACCCCAGATCAGCTAGATGCAGGCAAGAGTGTGCAGGTTGTAAAGGACTCCAGCGAGTATCGCTTCTTCCTGAGGCTCCGAGTATCACTTCCTCATGAGGCTCGAACCCAGGACCTCTGCTTTGCTAACACACGTGATCGCCCTCCTGTGGAGTAAGTTTCACACATCCCCATGTGATACACAAGGCGGTATTAAATGTGTAACTGTTCACTCCAATTTGTCTCTCGACCTGTGCGCTATGTTCTAAACTTTCATCTGTAGGCTAGGTTGTAGCAACTTCATGATGGGAATAGGGCAAATTCAAATATACAGGGGTCGCGTTAGCTTTCAGAAATCTCAATTTTCAAAATGCAGACCATCAAAAATATCTGCCTTTTAAACCATTTCACCTGCGTTTTATATTGAAAGTCAATGTTCTTTTGCTTCATTAGAGTGATCAGTGGCGTGAAAGTATAGTATTCAACCCTATGAGGTCCAGAGCCTGCTGGTTCTGTTCTACCTGATAATTAATTGCACATACCTGGTGTCTCAGTCCCTAGTTAGTGAGGAACAATGTGGAACTGGCTTTGAGGTCCAGATTTGAGTTGGAGGGGTCTAAACCATGCGCTTTTGAGACAAGGTAAAATCCCAAAGTTGCATTATATTAATTGGCTAAATATCATGCTAATTTCTAAAGTTAAATATTGACCTATGTGACCGACCAACTCATAAGTCTTATGTATAAAAATTTGATTGTGTTTGTTACATTGGATAAAAGTAGAGACTCAGAGCTACAAAAGTATATATCATACACTGCAGTTGGGGAACAATGGGAAAGTGATTCTGCTTTGAAAGTTGATAAACTTGTAAACTCACTTTTGAGAAAATAGCCTTTGAATCTGTTGGTACTACTACTGGAGAGCCCTTTGTCTACACCCATTCAGCATTTTTCACACCCTCTTAAGCTTTAGCCCCACACATCTCTTTAAGGGTTGATCCAAGCGTCCTGTACTAACAGAAGTCAAGCACCCAAGCTAACTTGCTAGCTACTTCCAAAATGACAAAACAGCTCACTGAACATTACTCGCCCTAGCAGAGCAGGTTAGGCTGTTATGTTATCCAGAGCGTTGGTGACTGCAACTGTGCTGTCAGATTGTCTGTTCGTAAATTCAAAACGTGTCGCGTTCAGAGCACACACCGGATGCTCTGGCCGATGAGTAGGGCTGATCCGAACGTTCTGACCTCATAACGGCAGTCAAGCACCCAAGCTAACTGGCTAACATTGGCTAGCTTGCTAGCTACTTCCATACACACAATGAGACAACACTCCACTCTGACCATTTTACTCGCACTAGCAGAGCTGGTTAGACTGTTTACATGTTATCCAGAGCACTGTGCTGCTGGCAACAATTTAATGACGCTTTTTTGCCGACGTTTACTGACACCGGCTATATTCAACGGGTGTTGAGCGTTAGTAAATTCATGATTTATTCTGTGCTCTGGCACACTCTGAAGAGAGTGCCTTGAAATCGGAATAGATTACCAGACTGAATTTACGAACGCACCCGAAATGGTTACTTGCATAGTGGAGTCTTTTAAGACATAGCTAGCTAAACAATGAACCATAATCCCAACAATTTATGTCCTGCATGAATCTGCAGGTAGCTAAACAACCAGGTTCAATGTTAGCTAGCTAACATTAGGCTATAGCTAGCCAAGCAAATGGCTCTTTCTGTCAAAATGAGAAACGTGGAATATATGAAAATGGAGCTTGCTGGACTAACCCTTATACATCATTCATGGATGGACTCGTCTCCTGACGGATACCATGGTTGCCCTTAGTTTGAAGATGTATTCCGGAGACAGTTGTTTTCTCCATCTACTTAGCCACCATACTTGAATTCCACTGATTTCAAAACTCTGCCCTCCAGAAAGTGGAGAGCAACACTTATGCAGTTTTAATACACGATACACTTAAAACTAATCTACAGGATAGCCCACTTTTTTCATTTTTGCCTAAATGACATACCCAATTCAACTGCCTGAAGCAAGGATATGCATATTCTTGGTACCATTTTAAAGGAAACACTTTGAAGTTTGTGGAAATGTGAATTGAATGTAGGAGAATATAACACAATAGATCTGGTAGAAAATACAAAGAAAAAACCAACCAGTATTTTTCTACCACCATCTTTGAAATGCAAGAGAAAGGTCATAGTTCTAGCCATCTCTGGTTGTAATTCCGATAGTGTCCACAGGATGGCAGCAGTGTATGTGCAAGGTTTCAGATAGATAACTTGAAGTATGAGTGAACTACAAGACTTTTAGTCCCCAGGTACATTTGGGCAAATCGTGAAGGAGACATTCGCATTCATATTACATTTTTCTGCAAGAATATCGTCAAATCTGTATACTTGGACTTATATACTTGATTTAGCTTTCCAAGTATTAGTAGCCATATTATAAGTTCAACATTTGCAAAACAACCAGTTTTCATCACTCTGAATATCCTTATAATTTTTGTCCAAAATGAAAAGGCATGCAGCCCAGCTCATTGGCTATCTAGCTAGCTTTGTTTGACCCCGATTGGTGCTTATTTTACAAATACACAGTGGTTCAAGTGATGACAACCCGCGTCATCGGCGTGCCATGAAAGTGTTGCTCTCTGACCAAATATGCTGTCCTATAGGATATGCTACACCTTAATGATATAGTGAAGTCTTGTTACCTTCTAGGATCTCTGAGGAATATATACAAATGTGATTTGACTCGTTGAAACAACATTTAGGGAGAGATTTTCACAGATTCCTTTCTTTGCAAATTGAAAGAGTGGAAATACAAAATCGATCTTGCTTGCTATATGGACATTTTTAGGATATGAAAAAGGATTTTATCTAACGACACTTCATGTTATCTCTGGACCCTTTGGATGATAAATCAGAGCAAGATTTCAGAATGTAAGTACACATTTCACCTTCAGAGGTGAATTTATCAAACCTATAGCAGTGAAAAAGTGTTTTGTTGTTAGGAGCTCTCTTCAAACAATAGCATGGCATTTTTTCGCAGTAATAGCTACTGTAAATTGGACAGTTATATTAACAAGAATTTAAGCTTTCAGCCGATATAAGACACTTATATGTACCGACATTTGTTGTTTCTCTAAAATCTGCGATCTTGACATAAGGCGCTGCAAGATTTACAACTGTCCCGTTGATGGGACGACAATCCTTATGAAGTTTAATCAGTGGGTGATGGTGATATCAGATATAAAAGTGTTGGAGGGGAAGCATACATTTCCCCCACCGCTAATCTGATAGTGGGGTGGTAGATGCTCAGTCTGCCCAACGGCTCAGCTCAGCTCAGATATTCACACACACTAACAGAGGGCCACTCAGCTTAGAGAAGTGATCTCAGAGAGATCCAGCTCAAAGAGGCCCAGCTCCTGAGCTCCCATCAGCAGCAGATATTCATTCAAAATGGAGAATGTTAGTGCATCAAATCGTTCCCCTAATCAAACCACATTTTTTCAAACTAAGATGTATTGTTCCTGTATCATACTGGAACCTATGCATCTAGATGCGTATTGAATCATTCAATAAAGGAGAGATTCTCATCCCTAGTCATCCAATAGTCTTTAATAGAAATCAAATATGATAAATTTGTCCTCCCTAACCCTAAATCCACCGACCGCCACTGGCTGGGAAATATATCACATGCAAAATGAAGGGGGAACACATGAGAGGGGGAAAGCGCTTAAGGGCTTTGGGATGACAGGGAGAAGAGACCCAAGTCCGTTTTCTATTTGGATAGAGATTCCTTCTGGAGAGGATTTGAATTTTTTTAAACACGGAAGGGGTGGGACATCGGGATTTATCGCTGGTGATAGCCGTGCATCCCTCTGTAATTAAACATTTCAACGCTCTGCCAGCCCCTGTCAATCCCCATAGCATGGCTAAAGGTCCTGAGCTGAAACAGCCATCTAAGATTGGATTAGTAGTAACCTGTGAGGTCTCCAGAGGATCTGTATTAACACAAACATGTCCCTCAACAGACTGTCAGACATCAAAGACAAACCCATTCCCAGTGATATCCAAACATTCACTAGTGATGGAGAGCATTATGTCAGGCTGATCACATAATACCGCAGAAAACACACATGTCAGTTGGACTGAATTTCACACACCTAGCCTAGTCCCATACTGGAAGAATTGGCTACAACACATATACAATAGAAGTCGGAAGTTTACATACACTTAGGTTGGAGTCATTAAAACTTATTTTTCAACCACTCCACAAATTTCTTGTTAACAAACTACAGTTTTGGCAAGTTGGTTAGGACATCTACTTTGTGCATGACACAAGTAATATTTACAATTGTTTACAGACAGATTATTTCACTTATAATTCACTGTATCACAATTCCAGTGGGTCAGAAGTTTACATACACTAAGTTGACTGTGCCTTTAAAATGCTTGGAAAATTCCAGAAAATTATGTCATGGCTTTAGAAGCTTCTGATAGGCTAATTGACATAATTTGAGTCAATTGGAGGTGTACCTGTGGGTGTATTTCAAGTGCCTCTTTGCTTGACATCATGGGAAAATCAAAATAAATCAGCCAAGACCTCTGGGTCATCCTTGGGAGCAATTTCCAAACGCCTGAAGGTACCACATTCATCTGTACAAACAATAGTACGCAAGTATAAACCACGCAGCCGTCATACCTCTCAGGAAGGAGAAGCATTCTGTCTCCTAGAGATGAACGTACTTTGGTGCGAAAAGTGCAAATCAATCCCAGAACAACAGCAAAGGACCTTGTGAAGATGCCAGAGGAAACAGGTACAAAAGTATCTATATCTACAGTAAAACGAGTCCTATATCGACATAACCTAAAAGGCCGCTCAGCAAGGAAGAAGCCACTGCTCCAAAACAGCCATAAAAAAGCCAGACTACAGTTTGCAACTGCACATGGGGACAAAGATCGTACTTTTTGATGAAACAAAAATATAACTGTTAATAATGACCATCGTTATGTTTGGATGAAAAAGGGGGAGGCTTGCAAACCGAAAGAACACCCTCCTAACTGTGAATTACGGGGGTGGCAGCATCATGTTGTGGGGGTGCTTTGCTGCAGGAGGGACTGGTGCACTTCACAAAATAGATGGCATCATGAGGCAGGAAAATTATGTGGATATATTGAAGCAACATCTCAAGACAAAGTCAGGAAGTTGAAGCTAGGTTGCAAATGGGTCTTCCAAATGGACAATGACTCCAAGCATACTTCCAAAGTTGTGGCAAAATGGCTTATGAACAACAAAGTCAAGGTATTGGAGTGGCCATCACAAAGCCCTGACCTCAATCCTGTAGAAATTTGTGGGCAGAATTAAAAAAGTGTGTGCGAGCAAGGAGGCCTACAAACCTGATTCAGTTACACCAGCTCTGTCAGGAGGAATGGGCCAAAATTTTGTGGAAGGCTACCAGAAATATTTGACCCAAGTTATACAGTAATATTAGGGAGTTGCAGCAGAATTCTCGGTTTTGGAGAGTCTGGCGTGCCCAAAGTAAAATGCCTGCCACTCAGGCCCAGAAAATAGGATATGCACATAATTAACTATTGGATAGGAAACACTCTGAAATTTCCAAAACTGTTAAAATAATGTCTGTGAGTATAACAGAACTTATATAGCAGGTAAAAACCCAAGGAATTTCTGTCCAGAATTTTTTGTTTTGTGTGACATGCCCTCATTTTGAATGACTCCCTATGGGATTCTCAGTAAAATAGCTCCCAGATTGCAGTACCTATGGCTTCCACGAGATGACAGTCTTTAGACAGTGTTTCATGCGTTTATCATGGAAAACAACCTTATAGAAGAAGAATTGGTAAGAGGACCCAGGAAGCCAGTTCATTATTCACCTTTTATATTGTTTAGGATACTATCCGTGTGAAATATAATCGTTAATATACATAAAAGGATACCTAAGGATACATTATAAATGATGTTTGATTTGTTTGGGCAAAGTTGATACGTATAATTTGAACGCTTTCTCTTCACTGTACAACGTGCGACTCAACGGTGGATTTTCTGAACATAACGCGCCAACCAAACTGAGATTTATGGATATAATAAATGACTTTTTCTAACAAAAGAACCATGGATTGTCTTGTTTGGACACTTCGGATGCCCTCAGCAGAAGATCTTCAAAAGGTAAGTGATTTATTTTAGCTCTTATGTGTTTTGTGTGACCCACGCTGGTTATAGATTTATGCTAATGCATAAAATATGAGAGGTGCTATCCTCAAACAATCAAAATGTTGTGCTTTCGCCGTAAAGCCTTTTTGAAATCTGACAATGCTGTGATATTGCCAAGACTCAGAGCTTTTGATGACTATGCAACACTTGTATATTGATGAATGTTTAATAATTCAACTTTTGGATTTTGAATTTGGCGCCTTACATTTCACCAGGTAGTGTCGGGAACGGGGCGCTAGCACCCCAGCGCTCCTTAATGATGCTTAAGAGGTTAACCTCTTCCAGCTAGGGTCCCATTTTCCGAATTTTCGCCTGTCTGACGTGCCCAAAGTTAAATGCCTGCCACTCATGGCCAGAAACTAGGATATTCACATAATTAGTACTATTGGATAGGAAACACTCTGAAGTTTCTAAAACCATTAAGATATAGTCTGTGGGTATACCAGAACAGATATAGCAGGCAAAAACCAGAGAAACTTCTGTCCGGAATTTCTTTTTCTGTTCCCTTCCTCTCACTTTGAAGCCCATGTAATATAAATCAATGGGGAATAGGACACAGGTTGCAGTACCTATGACTTCCACTGGATGTCAACAGTCTCTGGAAAGTGTCTGGAGGAAAAAGCTCTGAGCAGATCCTTATAGAGGGAGAAATACTACAGGAAGGGAAAAAGGTAAACAAACGTGCACGTTCACGAGAACGTGAGCGCGCCCAGCTTTCTTTTCGTCTTTTAACGTTTCAGTTACCGTTCGTGTAAAATATGATCGCTATTATTCATAAAAGAATGCATAAGGATGCATTATTAATGATATTTGATTTGTTTGTGAAAAGATGAGAGGTATAACTTGAACGCGATCCCTTCACTGTAAAACGGGCGAGTAGACGGACAATGCTTGGTGGAGTAGCTGAACATAACGTGCCAACCAAACTGAGATTTGTGGATATAATGAATTACTTTTTCTAACAAAAGAACCATGGATTCTCTTGTTTGGACACTTGGGAAGCCCTCAGAAGAAGTTATTTGAAAGGTAAGCGATTTATATTAGCTGTGATATGGACATTTTGAGAACCGAGCTGGATATGAATTTATGCTAATGTGGAAAATATGTGAGGTACTAGCCTCAAACAATCAAATGTAGTGCTTTCGCCGTAAAGCCTTTTAAAAATCTGACAACGCAGTGATATTGCCAAGAAGCAGAGCTTTTGATGGCTATGCAACACTTGTATATCGAAGGATGTTAAATATTACGAATTTGTATTTGCCGCGTTATGTTTGCTCTGAAAACGATCCTGCTAGCGGGATTCGTGCGCAGAGGTTAATAGACCAGGGAAACATGAAAGTAGGGTGAGATCTTCGGTATGGCTCAGAGTGCACGGAGCCAGGGCCAGCTAATATTCCAGGACGCACTGGAAGGGAGTCAGCTCGGTGTAGGAGTGATGAAGTGAGTTCTGGGCGTATTCCGTCCAGGGAAGGAACAAGGCCCACTCCTTAAGAACCTCTCCTCCTGCCCGTTGGTCTGAGGCCTGTACCCGGATGTGAGGCTGACCGTGGCCCCCAGCTGCTCCATAAAGGCTTTCCAGACCATCGACTTGAATTGGGGACCATGGTTGGAAACGATATCCTCCGGAAGGTCAAAGTGCCGGAAGACCTGCTGAAATAGTGACTCCGCTATCTGGAGTGTGGTAAGTATACCAGAGGGAGGCTTAAAACGGTAGGATTTATAGATTCTGTCAACAACCATAGTGGTACAACCATCAGAAAGAGGGAGAGCAGTCAATGGACAGATGTGACCAAGGCCGCTGAGGCTCGGGAAGGGGTAGTAGTTTCCTTGCTGGAGCGTGTCGGGGAGATTTGGATAGGGAACATACTGAGCATGAATTGACATAGTGGGAAACGTTCTGCGCCAAGGCGGGCCACCAGTACTTATCGGAGAGGGATGGGATGGTGCGCGTGATACCTGGGATTTCAGCGGCGATGGACGTGTGTGCCCAGGACGAAGATGCTCCCTGGAGGGCAGGTAGCAGGAGCGGGTTCCCTCTCCAGAGCCTGGCGGATGTCCATATCTATGTCCCAAACACAGGGCCAATGATACGGGAGGACATATTGATGGGCTGGAGGACACACAGGACCCTCCACCAACGTTGGAGTGTGGGAAAGCAGGTCCTCTGGCATCCTGGTCCCCAGGCGGTGATTATCATCCTCGACCAGGAGATGGTGGGGTTATGAAGTTGGATCGATGAAAGGTTGAGGATGACTTTGTGTATGGGTGCGGTGATGAGGAAGGAAAGGCTTTCTTGGTGCATGGCTGCCACGGTGAGGGTTTGTGGTGCTGTGATGTGCGTAATTGTGCAGGATCCCAATGGCCGTGTATGCAGGGCTTGGACAGGAAAAGAAGAGGAGAGCAGGTATGAAGTTATGCTCAGGGAGGAGGCGAGGGCCTGGTTGATAAAATTCCCTGCGGCACCAGAGTCCACTAGAGCTGTAGAGACAACACCTGAGGGACAGCCAGGCCCCCCTTGGAGGAAAACGTGGGCGTACAAGTTGGACCCAGATGCATACAGACAACAGTTCCATAAATTACGAAAGACAGCTTTGTGATTCTATGTTGAGTTCGCAAGGGAACATGCATGTATTTTTGATTGGTGGTGTGGTTCTCAAGAGATCAAGGACCTTGAGGATTTAAAGACACTCATACTTCTCGAGCAGTTCAAGAACTGCCTTCAAGAAAGGGTTGCAGCCTACATTTATGAGCACAAGGATCTCATTCTTGAGAAATCTGCATTCCTTGCAGTTTAGTTTTTGTTGACACATTAAACTACCTTCACAAACAAAGTACTCAGTAGTTATCCCTACGCAAAAAGCAATCCAGAGAAGTCCACTTCTACTGCAAGATTTCAGTCCTTTTCTAGAGTTTTAGAAACATATGTGATTTGACCTGTTTCTCAAAACTTGTGATTAAAATAAAAAAAAATACATATTTACAACAATAAGAAAGGTGTCACGCCATGGCCATAGAGAGCCCTCTAGGTTTCTCTAGGGAACTAGTTTTGAGTTGGTTCCCAATTAGAGGCAGCTGGTTGTCGTTGCCTCTAATTGGGAATCCTATTTAAGTTGGTTGCCTTTTCCCACCTGTTTGTGGGTTATTGAATGTTTTTAGTAGTGTCTGTGTTGAGCCTCACCTGCGTTACGGTCTTTCGTTGTTTGTTGTTTTTGCCAGTTGCACTACTTAATAAAAATATGTATACTGGAACACTCGCTGCATCTTGGTCCGCTCCTTCCAAAGATCGTGACAGAATAACCCACCACAAAAGGACCCAAGCAGCGGGGTCAGCAGGAATCCTGGACATGGGAGGGGATCTTGGATGGCAAGGGACCCTGGAGCCAGGATGGGGAGTATCGTCGTCCAAAGGAGGAGCTGGAAGCAGCAAGGGCAGAGCGGCGCTTCTACGAGGAGAAATATCGAGCAAGGAAGCCCGAGAGGCAGCCCCCACAAATTTTTTTGGGGGCACATGGGGAGGTTGGTTGAGCCAGGTTGGAGACCTGAGCCAACTCCCCGTGCTTACCGGAGGGAGCATCGCACTGGTAAGGCTGCGGTGAAGCGCACGGTGTCTCCAGTGCGCGTTCACAGCCCGGTGCGCAACATTCCAGCTCCCCGCATCTGTCAGGCTAGGGTGAGCGACCAGCTTGGAAGGAGGGTGCCGGCTCAGTGCTCTTGGTCTCCAGTGCGCGTCCTTGGATCAGGATATCCTGCGCCGGCTCTGCGCACTGTGTCTCCGGTGCGTCTCCACAGCCCAGTACGGCCTGTTCCTGCTCCACGCATCAGGTCCCCTGTGCGTATCCAGAGCCCGGCACGTCCTGTTCCTGCTCCACGCATCAGGTCCCCTGTGCGCATCGAGCGCCCAGCACGCTCTGTCCCTGCTCCACGCATCAGGTCCCCTGTGCGCATCCAGAGCCCGGCATGGCCTGTCTCTGCTCCACATACTAGGCCTCTAGGGTATTGTCCCAGCCTGGTACGTACTGTTCCTGCTCCACGCACCAGGCCTCTAGGGTGTCGTCCCAGCCTGGTACGTACTGTTCCTGCTCCACGCACCAGGCCTCTAGGGTGTCGTCCCAGCCTGGTACGTACTGTTCCTGCTCCACGCACCAGGCCTCTAGGGTGTCGTCCCAGCCTGGTACGTACTGTTCCTGCTCCACGCACCAGGCCTCTAGGGTGTCGTCCCAGCCTGGTACGTACTGTTCCTGCTCCACGCACCAGGCCTCTAGGGTGTCGTCCCAGCCTGGTACGTACTGTTTCTGCTCCATGCACAAGGCCTCTAGGGTGTCGTCCCAGCCTGGTACGTACTGTTCCTGCTCCACACACCGGGCCTCCGGTACGGCCCGCACCGGAGCCGCCACCGACAAAGACCCACCCGAGTTCCCCCCCATTGAGTATTGGTTGCGCATCTTTGGGGGGGGGGTACTGTCACGCCCTGGCCATAGAGAGCCCTCTAGGTTTCTCTATGGTATGTTGGGTCAGGGCGTGACTTAAGTATTCTAGGGAACTCTTTTAGTTTTGAGTTGGTTCCCAATTAGAGGCAGCTGGTTGTCGTTGCCTCTAATTGGGAATCATATTTAAGTTGGTTCCCTTTCCCACCTGTTTTGTGGGTTATTATTTGTATTTGGTTGTGTGTGCCTGTGTTGAGCCACACCTGAGTTACGGTCTTTATTTGTTTATTGTTTTTGGCAGTTGCACTAAGTATTCAAAGTATGTATACTGGAACCCTCGCTGCATCTTGGTCTGGTCATTATGAAGATCGTGACAAAAGGTGGCTGTTCTGTCTGGTATTTAATTGTTGACAGCCAGTAGACAACATTTATATTGGAGAAGGCAACAGATTTAAGTTGATCATGTTGTGAGATGGAAGTTATTTTCTATTGGTTGTGAGCAAACTTGTCCAACAAAGATATTGGATATATTTGTTGTCTTAAGGCAAAAGTGTTTCAATATGAGACTCCAGCAAAGGAGTCGGTAATTCGTGGAGCTCGTTTTATGCAGGAAAACGAGAGGGTTACGATAGGTATAGACCACCATAGGTTAGAGACCAATAAATAGACCTCAAAATTCTGAAGAGCCAGTACCAAAGTGAACGTCTCATTCTCAATAGTTCCTGATATGACGGCAATTTCTTTGAAAAGTACCCCACAGGGTGCTCAACATTGTTATCATCTTTCTATAGGAGCACAGCCTGCTTCTACAAAGCTGGCATCGGTGTATAAAGCAAATGGACTGCAGAAATCCGAAGCAGCTAGCATAGCATTCCATAACCTGAACGGAAGACAAAAAGGTAGGAAAACAAACCATTAGGAGTGACAAAAGCAGACAATTCTTTGGTGTGCTCAGTGAGCAGGACCTGCCAATATCCCTTCAGAAGATCGAACTTGCTAATGTAATTAGCAGCGCCAACACAGTACACATAATCGTCGACCCTGGGCAAAGGGTACGACTCCGACCTTAGTAACGGCTTTGAGTTTCCGAAAATCAGAAGCAAAACCGCAGAGACCCATCCTCAATCAAGCTAAAGTTTCCGACATTTTCAGACTACTAAACAACTATTGATTTATACTGAACATGCAACAATTTCAACGATTTTACTGAGTTACAGTTCATATAAGGAAATCAGTCAATTGAAATAAATAAATTTGGCCCTAATCTATGGATTTCACATGACTGGGCAGAGGCACAGCCATGGGTGGGCCTGGGAGGGCATAGGCCCACCCACTGGGGAGCCAGGCCCAGCCAATCAGAATTAGTTTCTCTCCACAAAAGGGTTTTATTACGGACAGAAATATTCCTTAGTTTCATCAGTTGTCCGGGTGTCTGGTCTCAGACGATACCGCAGGTGAAGAAGCTGGAAGTGGAAGTCCTGGGCTGGCATGTTGGACACACTGCCAAAATCTCTAAAATGACATTGGAAGTGGCTTATGGTAGAGAAATTAATATTCAACAGCTCTGGTGGCCATTCCTGCAGTCAGCATGCCAATTGCACGTTCCCTCAAAACTTGAGACGTCTGCAGCATTATGTTGTGTGACGAAACTGCACGTACCTTTTATTGTCCCCAGCACAAGGTGCAATGATCATGCTGTATAATCAGCTTCTTGATATGCCACACCTGTCCGGTGGATGGATTATCTTGGCAAAGGATAGATGCTCACTAACAGGGATGTAAACAAATTTGTGAACATTGTAGAGAAATAAGCTTTTTGTGCAGGGACATTTTCTGGGATCTTTTATTTCAGCTCATGAAGCATGGGACCAAGAATTTACATGTTGCGTTTATCTTTTTGTTCAGTATACATAGTCATTGGACACGGGTCACTTTAATGTTTATATTCTGTTTACCCACTTCATATGTACAGTATATAATGTATTCTAGTCAAGGCTCATCCTATATAACTGCACATCTTTTCTATTAATATACTGTCCACACTGTCTATATACATATACACTATAGTTATATTACGGACTCTGACATTGCTCGTTCCAATTTGGTTAATATATTAATATTTGTGCATAAATACTTTTCCACCACCATTTCTTGCATAATTAATATTACATACACACTGGTATGTTGCTGGGAACAATGAATGAGGTTAAACAGTTGTGGAATTGTCCATTACAGTGAGGGGGAAAGTATTTGATCCCCCGCTAATTTTGTACGTTTGCCCACTGACAAAGAAATTATCAGTCTATAATTTTAATGGTAGGTTTATTTGAACAGTGAGAGACAGAATAACAACAACAAAAATCCAAAAGAACGCATGTGAAAAATGTTATAAATTGATTTGCATTTTAATGAGGGAAATAAGTATTTGACCCCCCCTCAATCAGAAAGATTTCTGGCTACCAGGTGTCTTTTATACAGGTAACGAGCTGAGATTAGGAGCACACTCTTAAAGGGAGGGCTCCTAATCTCAGTTTGGTACCTGTATAAAAGACACCTGTCCACAGAAGCAATCAATCAATCAGATTCCAAACTCTCCACCATGGCCAAGACCAAAGAGCTCTCCAATGATGACAGGGACAAGATTGTAGACCTACACAAGGCTGGAATGGGCTACAAGACCATCGCCAAGCAGCTTGGTGAGGAGGTGAAAACAGTTGGTGCGATTATTTGCAAATGGAAAAAACACAAAAGAACTGTCAATCTGGGGCTCCATGCAAGATCTCACCTCGTGGAGTTGCAATGATCATGAGAACGGTGAGGAATCAGCCCAGAACTACACGGGAGGATCTTGTCAATGATCAAGGCAGCTGGGACCATAGTCACCAAGAAAACAAATGGTAACACACTAACATTATGCTTTGGGGGTGTTTTTCTGATAAGGGGACAGGACAACTTCACCGCATCAAAGGGACGATGGACGGGGCCATGTACCGTCAAATCTTGGGTGAGAACCTCCTTCCCTCAGCCAGGGCATTGAAAATGGGTCGTGGATGGGTATTCCAGCATGACAATGACCCAAAACACACAGCCAAGGCAACAAAGGAGTTGCTCAAGCATAAGCACATTAAGGTCCTGGAGTGGCCAAGCCAGTCTCCAGACCTTAATCCCATAGAAAATCTGTGGAGGGAGCTGAAGGTTCGAGTTGCCAAACGTCAGCCTTAAACTTAATGACTTGGAGAAGATCTGCAAAGAGGAGTGGGATAAAATCCCTCCTGAGATGTGTGCAAACCTGGTGGCCAACTACAAGAAACGTCTGACCTCTGTGATTGCCAACAAGGGTTTTGCCACCAAGTACTAAGTCATGTTTTGCAGAGGGGTCAAATACTTACTTCCCTCATTAAAATGCAAATCAATTTATAACATTTTTCACATGCGTTTTTCAGGATTTTTTTTGTTGTTATTCTGTCTCTCACTGTTCAAATAAACCTACCATTAAAATTATAGACTGATCATTTCTTTGTCAGTGGGCAAACGCACAAAATCAGCAGGGGATCAAATACTTTTTTTCCCTCACTGTAAATTATTTGAAATGTCTGTGATTAGAAAATGAATCTTTAATCCTAAAAAGAGTAGCCTGCCCTAATCAAATGTTCCATTGAAGTTTACCGTGATCAAAATATGATATTTAAATGCAAGTCGATCATCTTCTTAGAAAATGTGCTTGTGACATTGAAAACATTTTGCTTCTTTATGGATGGAGGACACCTAGGGTGTCCAAAAACTAGATTTTGTCACCCTCTTCTGGTAAGAGTGTGGACCACTACCCCCAACAAACTTCTAAAAGAAAGGAAAAAATCAAGACAGAAACTAAAGGGTTGTACTGTAGGCTACAGTAAAATGCATACTCTTTTACACTTTATATACAGACATAAAAACAGATCTATATGATCCAGCAGTTTTTTGTAGAAAAATGGTTTCCTAACTTATCAGACCTTGATGGCTTCGATATAGAGTATGTATTCTTTCTTCTCAGACTACTGTTAATGAAATGCAAATGTCACAAAGGTTTTGTCTTTTCATTAAGTTCCATTAAAGGTTGTTTGCTGAAAAGCACAATTAGGAGATATACTGTAAATCATAGAGAATGAATTATGGGGAAATGACTGCATGTAATAATGTTGACCTCTGAGCCACCCAAAACAATGGCAACAAAGGTCATAAAATCTGACTTAAATACATTCCCGGGGGCTAACTACAAACACTTAAAACCCGAGGGAAATGTTGGTGGAGAGAATGACGAATTTGCTAATTTAGCTGTCGGGGCTTGTTTACCCCACTGTTAATGATAATTAACAAGCAAATTAGTCTGGGGATCGTAAAGGAGGCACAGTGGTCCTCTGTTCATTACTGACTTAATTACTGTTTGAACAGTGGAACATCATGGTTATAAATGGGAGCATTTCAGGTAATAGGCAGAACAATAATGAGGGTTATGACACCAAGAAAAACACTCTGTTGGTGCCTTAACCTTGGGTAACTGATGCCACAACCCTGGAGTGCTTTGCTTACTTGGCTCGATATACTTTAAAGGTCAAGTAGACCAGTACTGTACCACCAACAAAATTTTGCTCAGCCCTGAGTGCCCCTGAAGCACACCCTTATGTGCATTTTACCACTAAACATATGGTCTCGTGAGTGTTCTCAAGTACCCCCAGGTGTCTTAGTACCTATGGTTGGGAAGCAGTGAAGTAGACCGTGTATATTACATTCTGTTTGAATTAAACATTAGACCAATTAACAGATTCTCCAAAGCGACAGATATACTGAGGTTTGAGGAGACAAATGTCACATTCACTTATTAGGTGCTCAAGTGATTGGCCAGTCAGTCTTACAGCATATTTTACCTGGTATACAAAAATTATACACTCTAAGAAACTGTTCTATATAATGTTCAACAGCAATTGAAGTCCTATAGTTATTTATTTAATTAAGCCTTATATTTCCATATCCAGCTCCTAACAGGCGTCAAGGGGATTCATTACAGTGATTTGCAGCCAAGAATAAAATGTATCTTAAAGCAAATGTGCAAATTGGACTAAACATTTAATGATCATTTATATTCAATTATGCTCCCCTGAGCTGGACCTAATGTTAAATCAACAGTCTCTGATTTTACCATAAGGCAGGTTCCCTCAACTCAAAGGATTGCACAAAATAACATTAGCACCTTCTCCATACACACTTTGTTGATCCTCATTAACACTGTTTTAATACACTGTTAACTTGATCTTTTTACATTAATGATTAACAAGACAAATCACTGCAGTCACTGCATGCAAGTCTACACATTTTATTTGACATATGGCGTTGTAAAAAAAAAAATACTAAAAGCTGAATTGTCAAGTACAAAAATAAAAAAACAGAAGCAGCGAAGTATAAAGTGCAAATTTATAGTCTGAAGAATTCTTCAGACCCCTTTCCAACTCACTTGGCACAACCCAACGCAAACACAGCCATACGACCAAAAGAGGGGGATGAGGTTAGAATTGTGTGTGTGCGCTCGCAGCGTGACTGACCGATCATTCCGCTACAGTCATTTAGATGTGGTGCTACGCCACGGCAAAATCATTGCAGCCATTAGTGATGGGCATTCCTGCTCTTTTCAGTGAGCCGGCTCGCTCGGCTCAGCTCACCAAAAAGAGACGTCTCTTTTGGCTCCCAAACAGCCTTTTTGTCCTAGACTTGGCATTCCAGTACCGCTTGCCATGCGGTAGTAGAGAGAAGAGTCGATGATTGGGGTGGCTGGGGAATTTGACAATTTTTAGGGCCTTCCTCTGACATCGCCTGGTGTAGCGGTCCTGGATGGCAGGCAGCTTAGCCCCTGTCGTGGAAAAAATTATCTTCAAATTATGACACTCATACAAGACACTTGTGAATTCAATAAGCCTTTAATACAGAGTAATTAAAGGCGAGCTGACCTAGGAAACAGCTGACTCAACCAATCACACAATTCTGATTTATACCCCCGCATGACATGAGTACAGCCCATATTCAAATGCAGTCACTCCTTCTTTCTCTCATGCCACCAATCATCTTTTGATCTGAGGTCTTGCTTGTTCACGCCCAGTAACGCCCCTATCTGTTCCAAGATTAGATTATATGGTGGCAAGCCCTGCAATGTTATAACAATAATACATTTCATTGTGCACATACATTACTTGTGTTGACCACTCTGCTGTCATCTTCTAGACCTTAATGTATTAAATCAGCATTAAATCTTTCCCTGATATGTCTATGATCTCAATGCCCTGTTCTCTGCATATGGAAAAATAGCTTGTCCTTGCCTCTCTTCACCACATTCTTTGTCTTAACACTTGCTTGCTGTCACTCACACACCTGACAGCTGCTTGGGCTGTATTCGTAGCCCTGCAACCACCCAAGCATTTAACCTAAATGTTCCTATACCTTATAAGTCCTTTTGTTTCTGTTCGCCTGTCAAATTTTACAGACCCTGTTACTTGACTCTGTCTGACTTTTAACGTATGTATTTACGGGTCTCAGCTTTATACCCTTGTCACCTAGCCGAGACAATCTTTGGCATGTGTTCTGCTGAACAGTGACAAGCCTACTAGTGTCATCCTGCTTTCTATGTGTCCTGTGTAATTAGTGATATGCATGTTTGTTAAAGGAAAGGAGAAAAGACAATTAATGTCATCAAATTATCCCCTACACCCCAGGGATGTACTGGGCCGCACGCACTACCCTCTGTAGTGCCTTGCGGTCGGAGGCAGAGCAATTGTTGTACCAGGCAGTGATGCTCTCAATGTTGCAGCTGTAGAACCTTTTGAGGATCTCAGGACCCATGCCAATATTTTTAGTTTCCTGAGGGGGAATAGGCTTTGTCGTGCCCTCTTCACGACTGTCTTGGTGTGTTTGGACCATTCTAGTTTGTTGGTGATGTGGACACCAAGGAACTTGAAGCTCTCAACCTGCTCCACTACAGCCCCGTCGATGAGAATGGAGGCGTGCTCGGTCCTCCTTTTCCTGTAGTCCACAATCATCTCCTTAGTCTTGGTTACGTTGAGGGATAGGTTGTTATTCTGGCACCACCCGGCCAGGTCTCTGACCTCCTCCTATAGGCTGTCTCGTCGTTGTCGGTGATCAGGCTTACCCCTGTTTTGTCATCTGCAAACTTAACTTCTTAGGGAGTGGCTCCCGAGGTGATGGTTTTGGAGAGTCTGGCATGCCCAAAGTAAAATGCCTCCAGGCCGCGAAAATAGGATATGCACATAATTAGTACTATTGGATAGGAAACACTCTGAAGGTTCTAAAAGTGTTAACATAATGTCTGTGAGTATAACAGAACGGATATAGCAGGCGAAAACCCGAGGAATTTCTGTCCTGGAAAAAGTGTTTTTGACACATTGCCTCAATTTGAACCCCTCCTTATTGAAAACAGCCATTTCTGGGAGTAAGATTGCAGTACCTATTGCTTCCACTGGATGTCAACAGTCTCTAGACAGTGTTTGATGATGTTAGGTTGCTCTGGATGGTAATAGAAGAAGAATTTCGAACTGGTCATCGGATGTAAACAGAAGAGGATGCGCGTTCACGGGCTCGCGCGCGCTGTGGTTTTTTCTTTCCTATCGTCCAGTTTATAATCCGGTTGAAATATTATAGTAAATATACATAAAAGTGTTCCTAAGGATACATTATCAATGATGTTTGATTGTTCTTGGACAAGTGTATAGGTATAGGTTGAACGCGTTCTCTTCACGGTTCAATGGGCGAGTGGACGCTGTATTTTATGATCATAACCAACCAGAGATTTATGAATATAATAAGACTTTTTCTAACAAAAGAACCATTGGATGTCTTCGTTGGACACTTGGGAAGCCCTCAGCAGAAGTTCTTCAAAAGGTAAGGGATTTGTTTTCGCTGTGAAATGTGTTTTGTGTGAACCACGAGGGTTTATGAATTTATGCTAATGGAAATATATTAGAGGTCCTACCCTCAAACAATCAAATGTTGTGCTTTCGCCGTAAAGCCTTTTTGAAATCTGACAACGCTGTGATATTGCCAAGAAGCAGAGCTTTTGATGACTATGCAACACTTGTATATTGATAAATGTTTAATAAATAAACTTTTGGATTTTGAATTTGGCGCCTTGCATTTCACCGGGTAGTGTCGTTAACTTCTTAGGGAGTGGTGGGGCGCTAGCATGAAATCTTTAGCCAGCGTGGTCCATAGAAAATGCATTTCACAGGGAAAACCTGTGCCTTACCTTTTGTAGAACTTCTGCAGAGGGCTTCCTAAGTGTCCATCGAAGACAATCCATGGGTATTTGGTTAGAAAAAGTCATTTATTATATCCATAAATCTCCGTTTGGTTGGCACCTTGTGTTCAGAAAATCCAACGTGAAGAGAACGCGTTCAACTAAACAAAAACGAATTATAATGCATCCTTAGCTTATATTTTATGAATAAAAGTGATAATCTTTCACTTGGATGGTCACCTAAACGTTATATAAGTCAAATAAAGTGGACCGCTCAGCCAAACGTGCTCCCAAAAACGTGCAACCGAAAAAGAGCTCCTCTCACCAAAACCCCTACCTATTGAACACATTAGTTCCGATTCCTATGAAACTTTATATATACACTGCTGACATCCAGTGGAAGCAATAGGTACTACATTCAGTGTCCTGATATAAAGAGTTTTCAATAGGCACTGTCTCAAAGTGAGCACATTTCCGGATGGAATTTTCTCTGGTTTTTACCTGCCAAATGAGTTCTGTTACACTCACAGACATTATGTTAACACTTTTTGGAAACCTCCGAGTGTTTCCTATCCAATAGTACTAATTATGTGCATATCCTATTTTCTGAGCCTGAGTGGCAAGCATTTTACCTTGGGCACGCCAGACTCTCCAAAACCGTCACCTCTGCTGCCGCTCCCTAAGAAGTTAATGACGGTGTTGGAGTCATGCCTGGCCATGCAGTCATGGATGAACAGGGAGTACAGGAGGGGACTGAGCACGCACCCTTGGGGGGTCCCTCCTAGCTCCATAGGTGTTGGGGGATGGAACTAACAGGCCCTGATCCGGACGTCCACGGATGGCCAGCAGGGGGTATCCAGCCTGATGGACATATCCACCAGCTGGTCGAAGGATAGGGTGGTGTGGTGTCCCTGCAGGCCAGCTCCCTTTGGACGTCTTCGTGCAGACTGCATCTGTAATGGTCGATCAGGGCTCTGTCATTCCATCCCTCTCCTGCGGCCAGGGTGTGGAACTCCAGAGAAAAGTCCTGTGTGCTCCACGTCCCCTGCCTGAGGTGGAACAGGCGTTCACCCACCGCTCTACCCTCAGGTGGATAGTCGAACACTGTCCTGAAGCGGCGGGTGAACTCCTCGTAATGGTCCAACGCCACTCCGTCCTCCCCACATACGGCGTTGGCCCACTCCAGGGCTTTCCCAGATAAGCAGGGGACAAGGGCGGACACGCTCTCGCGTCCCGAGGGAGCCGGGTGAACGGTCACCAGGTAGAGCTCTAGTTGGAGTAGGGGCACCCGGCAGCCGTTCCATCATATGCCCTCGGGAGCGCGAGCCAAATCCCACTGGGTCCAGGTGAAGGAGGTGTGGGTTGTGGAGTGGGAGGTTGATGGAGGCGCTGGAAAACCTCTCTCCCATCGCTCCAGATTATGCAGCACGCGATCCATGGCTGTGCGGAGATGTTGCAACATGGTCACGTGCTGCTGAATGCGCTCCTCAATAGGCAGAGGAAGCTCTTATTTTTCTTAACTACTTACGGAGTGGTAGGGTGCTAGCGACACTACCAGGTGAAATGTGAGGCGCCAAATTGAAAATCCAAAAGTTGCATAGTCATCAAAAGCTCAGATTCTTGGCAATCTCAAAGCGTTGTCAGATTTCAATAAGGCTTTACCGCGAAAGCACAACATTTGATTGTTTGAGGGTAGCACCTCTAATATTTATGCATTAGCATAAATCCATAACCCAACATGGGACGCATAAAATCGTTAATATAAAATCGTTTACCTTTGATGAACTTCTGCTGAGGGCTTCCCAAGTGTCCACCGAAGACAATCCATGCTTCTTTTGTTAGAAAGTAATTTATTATATCCATAAATCTCCGTTTGGTTGGCGCGTTATGATCATAAAATCCAGCGTTGAGTCGCCCATTGAACCGTGAAGAGAACACGTTCAATATATACCTATACACTTTCTACAAACAAATCAAACATTTTTAAAGTATCCTCAGGTATCCTTTTGGGTATATTTGCTGAAATATTTCAACCAGACGATAACGTGAACGATAGGAAAGAAAAATAAAGTGGTGCGCATTCACAATCTCGCGCGCGTCAAACTTTGTTTACAAAAGTGGTCGCCTGACAATTTCCTGTTCCTATCTATTCTGGTCACTCCTAGAATTTCCAGACTTTGTATATAGACTGACATCTAGTGGAAGCCATAGGTACTGCAGTCTCAGTCCTACATAAAGTTGTATGCAATAGGCACAATAGAGAAGATGCTCATTTACAAAAAAAACTGCAAATCCGGATGGATTTTCCTCGGGTTTTCGCCTGCTATATCAATTCTGTGATACTCACATACATTATTTTAACACTTAGAAACTTCAGTGTTTCCTATCCAATAGTACTAATTATGTGCATATCCTATTTTCTGGGCCTGAGTGGCATGCATTTTACTTTGGGCACGCCAGACTCTCCAAAACCGTCACCTATGCAGCCGCTCCCTAAGAAGTTAACTGAATTGTTGATTAAGGGCTTGTAAGTAAGCGTATTGTATTTGACGCATGTGACAAATGCAATTTGATTTGAACAGTTCCAATTAAGTGATAATGCTCTTGAATCCGGTGTGTGGAGGATATATTGGTACGGGTGTTGTTAGGCCCAAGACGAAGTTGAGGATTGGCAAACTGTGCTAATATATCCTCCCACAATATATTGTCACGACACAAATCGGGATTTGCAACCCAAGCCGGATGGTCGATCGTTCTATCGGTTTGGTTGCTAGAGACGCGACCCAGTCGTTCAGTCTTTTAGTTCTGTATGTATAGATGCGACCCAGTCGTTCGTTCTAAATGTTCCATTGCCATACTGGTTGGCAACGTTCTTATCCCTTGCTTGGTAGCTAGCCAACTACGGATAAGTGCAGCCAGAAAGACAGGAAAGTAGCTGCATTTGTTTAAACTGTTTTCTTGTTATATTTATTTGGATACATCCATAACAATGTGCTAATGAGGCGTGATTTCGCCTGACATGGAAAATGTGCTCATTAGTCAGTAAACTGTTGTTCAAAGAACGTAGCCAACAACAGAGCTAACACAATCACTTCAAACTGAAGCTGGAAAGACCACAAACTAGCTGCATTTAGTTTTACCTTTTTTCAGTTGACATTTCTTTGTATATATCCATAAAAAAGTATGCCAGCTGACTCATAATTTTGAGAATGGCTGAGAAACGCTGCCTGTCTGTCTGTCTTGTCCCAACTCCCCACAGGTTCATTACTATGGAACAGCAGGAGATCGATTTTTGAATATTGAAACAATGTTGCAAATGTCGGAGAGACAGATGGCAAGGTTTATACAAATTGAAAACAAAATGTTAGTCTAAAAGAAATGTGAGAATGTCTAGATGCTTTTTTATACTGGAGATCAAGTTTGTAATTACTCGGGGCACAAATCATGCTTCATTGACAGCATGGCCAATGTTGAATGTTTATAATTTTAAACTAAGAAAAGAGACCCTTAATCTTAGACTTAGGACCACACAGCCACTCCACTGAATAGCAGGCTAATGATTGCTTTCAGTTAGCCACTGATTCCTTCCAAACCACTTAACTTCTTAGGGAGCGGCTGCATAGGTGACGGTTTTGGAGAGTCTGGCGTGCCCAAAGTAAAATGCATACCACTCAGGCCCAGAAAACAGGATATGCACATAATTAGTACTATTAAATAGGAAACACTCTGAAGTTTCTAAGAGTGTTAAAATAATGTATGTGAGTATAACAGAATTGATATAGCAGGCGAAAACCCGTTTTTCTTTGTACATGAGCTTCTTCTCTATTGTGCCTATTGCATACAACTTTATGTAGGACTGAGACTGCAGTACCTATGGCTTCCACTATATGTCAACAGTCTATATACAAAGGCTGGGAATTCTAGGAGTGACCAGAACAGATAGGAACAGGAAATTGTCAGGCGACCACTTTTGTAGGTTTGACGCGCGCAAGATTGTGAACGCGCACCACTTTATTTTTCTTTCCTACCGTTCACGTTATCGTCCGGTTGAAATATTACAGCAAATATACCCAAAAGGATACCTAAGGATACATTAAAAATTATGTTTGATTTGTTTGTAGAAAGTGTATAGGTATAATTTGAACGTGTTCTCTTCACGGTTCAATGGGCGACTCAACGGTGGATTTTATGATCATAACGCGCCAACCAAACGGAGATTTATGGATATAGTAAATGACTTTTTCTAACAAAAGAAGCATGGATTGTCTTCGTTGGACACTTGGGAAGCCTTCAGCAGAAGTTCAAAGGTAAGCAATTTTATATTAGCGATTTTATGCGTTTTGTGAGACCCGTGTTGGGTTATGGATTTATGCTAATGTGTAAATATTAGAGGTGCTACCCTCAAACAATCAAATGTTGTGCTTTCGCCGTAAAGCCTTTTTGAAATCTGACAACACTGTGATATTGCCAAGAATCAGAGCTTTTGATGACTATGCAACACTTGTATATTGATGAATGTTTAATAATTCACATTTCACCGGGTATAGGTATATATTGAACGTGTTCTCTTCACGGTTCAATGGGCGACTCAACGGTGGATTTTATGATCATAACGCGCCAACCAAACGGAGATTTATGGATATAATAAATTACTTTCTAACAAAAGAAGCATGGATTGTCTTCGGTGGACACTTGGGAAGCCCTCAGCAGAAGTTCATCAAAGGTAAACGATTTTATATTAACGATTTTATGCGTCCCATGTTGGGTTATGGATTTATGCTAATGCATAAATATTAGAGGTGCTACCCTCAAACAATCAAATGTTGTGCTTTCGCGGTAAAGCCTTATTGAAATCTGACAACGCTTTGAGATTGCCAAGAATCTGAGCTTTTGATGACTATGCAACTTTTGGATTTTCAATTTGGCGCCTCACATTTCACCTGGTAGTGTCGCTAGCACCCCACCACTCCGTAAGTAGCTAATGTTGAATTTGCGATTTCCAACTTGTGTAATGTTTATGTCCAATGGACGATGAGCACCGATACATTTTCTCTATAAATTTTCTTCATTATTTCATTATGACAAGGATTAAAAAGGATTTGCCAGTAGATTGTCGACTTGATTCATGATGACTGCTAGCTACTGTATATATGTGATTTGATGTCATTTTATCTTTGGCCAATGACCTTGAGCCTTCTTGGATGGGCACTTCTAATGTAAGTCTATGGCAGCACCCAAGGGGCTAGAATTTTAGAGCTCTACCCTTAGGCTTGGCGGTGTCGAAGTGTCCCCATGAGTGACAGAACACTGAGCCAATCATGGTGCAACGCTCCGCATTTTCTGCTGGCTTGCCCAACCACCACAGAAAGCACTGAGCTAGGCTGAAACACCTGCATTTTGGAACGGCCTTATTTTTTTTCAGAGTAAGAGATCACATTTTTATGTGGCTTTATTAACTCAATGATTTATATATTTTTTACATTGTTTGCAAACTGATATGTGACACGTATTAATGACAAAATAACATGCGAAACAGGCAAGCCCCACCTGCCCTGAATGACAGGTTGCCATTGCATAGAGTGAACGCTGCTCAGAGGAGACAAGACAACCTTTTCTGAGCCAGTCGAAATCATGCATCAACGTAATTGTCATGCAAATATCCAAGTAAATGCCAATAGAAAAAGCTAAAACAAAATGCAGCTAGTGTACTGTCAATCCAGGTTCAATGTTTGACATGACTGTTACGTGCAGCGGAACAGGTGAACCCAAGAGCAGACTCAGACGAGGAGATTGGGATAAGGTAACCAAGGTATTCATTGAAACACGGAGAAGATGGAGTGCAGCCCCAGGGAAGCTCGGGCGGGTTGCTGGAAACCAGGTGCGGAGGCTGAGGCTGGAGCGAGATGTGTGGGGACAGGGTAAGCAGGTCCGGAGGGGAATCCAAGGGAGCAGTAGAGTGGGGGATCCAGGGCAGAGTAGCAGGACTGATGAGACGTGGGACTGGAGACAGGGACCAGAGTCAGAGCGGGCAGAATGAGCAGAGATTACGAATTGGCAGCGTGGAAGTGGCAGGGCTGTTTGGTGTGATGGTAAATCCCTCATTAAAAACATTGCAAATGTATTGTCCATTTGCAATATGTTACAATGGGCATTTACCATCACGAATTTGACATGCTCTAAAATACTGCAGAAATGCCCAATTGACTGGCCTGTTGAACTCGGGATGGCCGGGTTCAACGGTTTTAAACTGTTAGGTTTGAGAATATGTTATTGTGGGAAATGGATATGTTTTGCTTGCCTTTTCACACTGTGTGCTCGTTGTATCATTAAGCCGCAACATTACTATTGTGGGGTATGAGAAAATGTTTCGTTTGCTACACATGAATGTGTATGAGCTAAGGCTGACAAGTTGTGGAACAATACAGTGAATTGTGCAAACACCTGGTGTCTGGCTAAGGGGCAGTATAACCTTGGGAGATAACAGTATGTTGAACTAGGAACACATGAATAGAAAGATGTTGAGACACAAACAGGACTGAGCCTGTGGCCTCAGTAACCCCGGACAACAAGCGCCAAGAGGCTGGGACCAGCCTGTGCGCCTACGATAGACTGGGCAAGTCTAAAACCACGCCCAGTCTCTGCTCTGACAGGCCAGCTCATGAAGCAGGAACTAACACTGTCAGAGTATTAAAGGAAGATATTGTAAGGCGCTAGTCAGTTCTCTGTTAACCCTGCGTGGTACTATATACGAAGATTGCATTTACCATTTATTGCTTGAGTGAATAAAAATAATTAGAACTTACTTGGTGACTCTGTGTCACCATTTGTCCTGATGCCAGATTTGATTTGCGCAACCCTAACAAAACTTATTGCAAATGGACAAAAGTCAGCCATCAAGTCAGCGTCAATCAGTCAATAAGATATCATATCGGCCTGAGAACCTTCTAGAGCCCCATAACTCACCATGCACTATCGACATCTAACGTTTCAGAGCTCTTTGATAGTTCGAATGAAAGTAACTATTGCAGGCTGTGTGTGTCTGTAAACCCCACTTTGTGTCACTCCCCATTGACTGTGTTTGTGTGAGTTTTTCTTGGAAATCTGATGGGAGTAATGGCTGATTTACAGTTCATGAGGGTTGCCTAATCACACATTAAGTTTTGGAATGAAACCCTTTGAAACAGCCCCTATGACCCCAAGCACTTCTGGTTGGCACAGGAAGCTGTAAGTGAATCCTGAGTTTAAAGTCTTTACGTTAAGAACTGACTGATTTACACAGGGTTGAATGCAGTGTCTTTCACCAACTGCAGGTTAGGTATATCAAAACACCTTAAGAGTGAATTTAGCCACTTCCGGTTGCTCCACGAAGCTTAGAATAAACATAGGTAGACCTCATAGTGGCCTGATGGATTGTCATCGAAGACAGGTTCATATGGCATTCATAACTCACATAGGCTTCAGGTTGAATTTAGGGGAGCAGGCAATGTATTCCTACGTGGAGAGAAGTCATTGCAAACTGTTTGATGTTAACTACTAGCGCCCCACTCCCGACACTACCCGGTGAAATGCAAGGCGCCAAATTCAAAATCCAAAAGTTGAATTATTAAACATTCATCAATATACAAGTGTTGCATAGTCATCAAAGGCTCTGCTTCTTGGCAATATCACAGCGTTGTCAGATTTCAAAAAGGCTTTACGGCGAAAGCACAACATTTGATTGTTTGAGGGTAGCACCTCCAATATTTTTACCATTAGCATAAATTCGTAAACCATCGTGGTTCACACAAAACACATTTCACAGCGAAAACAAATCCCTTGCCTTTTGAAGAACTTCTGCTGAGGGCTTCCCAAGTGTCCAATGAAGACATCCAATGGTTCTTTTGTTAGAAAAAGTAATTTATTATATCCATAAATCTCTGTTTGGTTGGCGCGTTATGATCATAAAATACAGCGTCCACTCACCCATTGAATCGTGAAGAGAACGCGTTCAACCTATACCTATACACTTGTCCAAGAACAATCAAACATCATTGATAATGTATCCTTAGGAACACTTATGTATATTTACTATAATATTTCAACCGTATTATAAACTGGACGATAGGAAAGAAAAAACCACAGCGCACGCGAGCCAGTGAACGCGCATCCTCTTCTATTTACATCCGATGACCAGTTCGAAATTCTTCTTCTATTACCATCCAGAGCAACTATAACATCAAACACTGTCTAGAGACTGTTGACATCCAGTGGAAGCAATAGGTACTGCAATCTTAC
Source organism: Brachymystax lenok tsinlingensis (assembly GCA_030435695.1). NCBI lineage: Eukaryota > Metazoa > Chordata > Actinopteri > Salmoniformes > Salmonidae > Brachymystax > Brachymystax lenok. The sequence goes on along the minus strand of CM059803.1, from coordinate 1,462,517 downwards.
TCCCAGAAATGGCTGTTTTCAATAGGGAGGGGTTCAAAATGAGGCAATGTGTCAAAAACACTTTTTCCAGGACAGAAATTCCTCGGGTTTTCGCCTGCTATATCCGTTCTGTTATACTCACAGACATTATGTTAACACTTTTAGAAACTTCAGTGTTTCCTATCCAATAGTACTAATTATGTGCATATCCTAATTTCTGGGCCTGAGTGGGAGGCATTTTACTTTGGGCACGCCAGACTTTCCAAAACCGTCACCTCGGGAGCCGCTACTAACATTATATGCATATCCTAGCTTCTGGGCCTGAGTAACAGGCAGTTTACTTTGGGCTAGTCGGGAGCCAATACTAACATTATATGCATATCCTAGCTTCTGGGCCTGAGTAACAGGCAGTTTACTTTGGGCTAGTCAGACTCTCCGTACTTCCGAACACTGCCCCCTAGCCTCAAGAGGTTAAGCACACTATGATTGTCTATTGTTGTGACTTAGATGAAAATCAGATCAAATTTGCTGACCAATTTATGCAGAAATCCAGGTAATTCCAAAGGGTTCACATACTTTTTCTTGCCACTGTATAAGTGAATTCCACTCTGTATGTAGGCTTGTTATTAACTTCTCAGGGATTGCTGGGGCGCTAGCGCCCCAATCCCGACACTACCAGGTGAAATGTAAGGCGCCAAATTCAAAATCCAAAAGTTGAATTATTAAACATCCACCAATATACAAGTGTTCCATACTCATCAAAAGCTCTCTTTCTTGGCAATATCACAACGTTGTCAGATTTCAAAAGGCTTTACGGCGAAAGCAGCACATTTGATTGTTTGAGGTAGCACCTCACATATTTTTCCCATTAGCCATGAATCGATTAGCCATCATGGCACACACATAACACATTTGACAGCAAAAACAAATCAATTACCTGTTGAAGAACTTCTGCTGAGGTCATCCTAAGTGTCCAACGAAGACAATCCAATGGTTCTTTTGTTGGAAAAAGTAATGTATTTTATCCATAAATCCTCCATTTGGTTCGGCGTTATAATCAGAAACGACAGCCTCCTAGTCCATTGAAAATGTGACGCAAACTCGTTCATCTTATGTCCAAAAACAATCAAACAGTCATTTATAATGTATCCTTAGGAACACTTTTACGTATATTTACTATAATAAATCAACCGGAATATAAACTGATCGATAAAGACGGTAAAGACACTGCGCCTTCTCGTGAACGCGCACTGGGTACTGTTGACATCCGATGACCAGTTCGAAATTCTTCTTCTATTACCATCCAGAGCAACTATAACATCAAACACTGTCTCGAGACTGTTGACATCTAAAGGAAGCGATGGGTACTGCATTCATATGCCCTTATATGGTCATTTTCATGAGGGAGGGGTTCCCAATGAGGCACTCTGTCAAAAACACTTTTTCCAGGACAGAAATTCCTCGGGTTTTCGCCTGCTATATCCGTTCTGTTATACTCACAGACATTATGTTAACACTTTTAGAAACTTCAGTGTTTCCTATCCAATAGTACTAATTATGTGCATATCCTAATTTCTGGGCCTGAGTGGGAGGCATTTTACTTTGGGCACGCCAGACTTTCCAAAACCGTCACCTCGGGAGCCGCTACTAACATTATATGCATATCCTAGCTTCTGGGCCTGAGTAACAGGCAGTTTACTTTGGGCTAGTCGGGAGCCAATACTAACATTATATGCATATCCTAGCTTCTGGGCCTGAGTAACAGGCAGTTTACTTTGGGCTAGTCAGACTCTCCGTACTTCCGAACACTGCCCCCTAGCCTCAAGAGGTTAAGCACACTATGATTGTCTATTGTTGTGACTTAGATGAAAATCAGATCAAATTTGCTGACCAATTTATGCAGAAATCCAGGTAATTCCAAAGGGTTCACATACTTTTTCTTGCCACTGTATAAGTGAATTCCACTCTGTATGTAGGCTTGTTATTAACTTCTCAGGGATTGCTGGGGCGCTAGCGCCCCAATCCCGACACTACCAGGTGAAATGTAAGGCGCCAAATTCAAAATCCAAAAGTTGAATTATTAAACATCCACCAATATACAAGTGTTCCATACTCATCAAAAGCTCTCTTTCTTGGCAATATCACAACGTTGTCAGATTTCAAAAAGGCTTTACGGCGAAAGCAGCACATTTGATTGTTTGAGGGTAGCACCTCACATATTTTTCCCATAGCCATGAATCGATTAGCCATCATGGCACACACATAACACATTTGACAGCAAAAACAAATCAATTACCTGTTGAAGAACTTCTGCTGAGGTCATCCTAAGTGTCCAACGAAGACAATCCATGGTTCTTTTGTTGGAAAAAGTAATGTATTTTATCCATAAATCCTCCATTTGGTTCGGGCGTTATAATCAGAAACGACAGCCTCCTAGTCCATTGAAATGTGACGCAAACTCGTTCATCTTATGTCCAAAAACAATCAAACAGTTTTAAATGTATCCTTAGGAACACTTTTACGTATATTTACTATAATAAATCAACCGGAATATAAACTGATCGATAAAGACGGTAAAAAAGACACTGCGCGCCTTCTCGGGAACGCGCACTGGGTACTGTTGACATAAAAAGGTCACTTTTGGTCTGGTCTAATTCATCCAAATTGAAAATGTACACTGTCTCGAGACTGTTGACATCTAAAGGAAGCGATGGGTACTGCATTCATATGCCCTTATATGGTCATTTTCATGAGGGAGGGGTTCCCAATGAGGCACTCTGTCAAAACCACTTTTTCCAGGACAGAAATTCCTCTGGGTTTTGCCTGCCATATGCGTTCTGTTTCACTCACAGACAAATGGTTAACACTTTTGGAAAATTCTGAGTGTTTCCTATCCAATGGTACTAAATATGTGCATATCCTATTTTCCAGGCCTGAATGGGAGGCATTTTACTTTGGGCACGCCAGGCTCTCCAAAACCGACCCCTCAGCTGCCACTCCCTAACAAGTTATAGCCATTTGCATTGCACAACCCCATCACACAGCTATATCCATATCAATAAATCAGACAAAACTAAATATTGATTGTCTTGGCTATAACCTGTCCTTAGAAAAAAAGCCAAGAGGTCCCAAATGGTAAAGACCAAATGGTATATATCTATAGCCTATTCTCATTGCCAGTTCTGTTTTCCCTATCAGCCACTGCACGTGCTTCTTCAACTATTTAGTTTAAAATGTATTTAGAGGCCTGTGAGCTATGGTCCCTTTAAGGAGAGACTGATAATAAAAACAATTATAAAACACAAATATAGTTCTACAATTGTTCCGCAAGATATCAGTACCCATAATGATTGCCTAAATTGCAAGGCCTACTTGTTATTTGGATAGGCCTAAATTAAACATTGATTTATTAAAGTGATAGGCTAAAGAACTTTGGAGAATTTTGAATACACATGGATTTTGAAAACAAATGAATAAGACTGTTCTATTCTCTTTGATTTAGTTCCTACTGCAACTCAGACAAATGACAGAATGGATGACGTATTGACTGACCGAACTGAATGAAGGATGAATTAAATGTTCAAATATGTTGGAATGACGAGTTGCACGCATCATGCATGCTCTGCACTTTCTTTGGCTAGTAGACAAAATAGGCCTACATGAGGGCATACTGACTCTGACTGTATGCCTCCAGAAGGGCATCTTCTGAGGCTGAGGCGCATCGAAGGCGCATGGTGCTGTGATGCTGCATGGAGATCACAAGCTCTTCAACTGGCAGCAGTGTCACAATGGAGGGAAAAGCCTATACGGAGACTACCTAAGACCAAAGCAATAGTTATTGTAGTGTGGGAATACGCTTATGCCAGACTTAGCCTCAATTTAACCTCTCCCTTGTTCATTTCAAAGTCCATATGTTCATGACCCGATTCAAATACAGTACCAGTCAAAAGTTTGGACACACCTACTCATTTAAGGGTTTTTGTTTATTTTTACTATTTTCTACATTGTAGAATAATAGTGAAGACATCAAAACTATGAAATAATACATATTGAATCATGTAGTAAACAGAAAAGTGTTAAACAAATCTAAATATATATTAGATTCTTCAAAGTAGCCACCCTTTGCCTTGATGACAGCTTTGCACACTCTTGGCATTCTCTCAAACAGCTTCACCTGCAATTATTTTCCAACAGCCTTGAAGGAGTTCCCAAATATGCTGAGCACTTGTTGGCTGCTTTTCCTTCACTCTGAGGTCAAATCAAATCAAATGTATTTATAAAGCCCTTCTTACATCAGCTGATGTCACAGAGTGCTGTACAGAAACCCAGCCTAAAACTCCAAACAGCAAGCAATGCAGGTGTAGAAGCACATTGGCTAGGAAAAACTCCCTAGAAAGGACAGAACCTAGAAAGAAACCTAGAGAGGAACCAGACTATGAGGGGTGGCCAGTCCTCTTCTGGCTATGCCGGGTGGAGATTATAACATGGCCAAGATTTTTAAATGTTCATAGATGACCAGCAGGGTCAAATAATAATAATCACAGTGGTTGTAGAGGGTGCAACAGGTCAGCACCTCAGGAGTAAATGTCAGTTTGCTTTCATAGCCGATAATTCAGAGTATCTCTACCGCTCCTGTTGTCTCTAGAGAGTTGAAGACTGCAGGTCTGGGACAGGTAGCACATCTGGTGAACAGGTCAGGGTTCCATAGCATCAGGCAGAACATTTGAAATTGGAGCAGAAGCACGGCCGGTGGACTGGGGACAGCAAAGAGTCATCAGGCCAGGTAGTCCTGAGGAATGGTCCTAGGGCTCAGGTCCTCCGAGAGAAAGAGAGAGAATTAGAGAGAGCATACTTAAATTCACACAGGACACCGGATAAGAGGATAAATACTCCAGATGAAACAGACTGACCCTAGCCCCCTGACACAAACTACTGCAGCATAAATACTGGAGGCTGAGACAAGAGGGGTTGGGAGACACTGTGGCCCCGTCCGACGATACCCCCGGACACATGTCCAGAGTATAACTGTGGCAGTGAGTAGGTCCGGAGACATGTTGGACAAAACCCACTGAGTCAATGATACCCCCGGACAGGGCCAAACAGGCAGGATAAGCCTTTTGGAGTCGGTCTGTGGACTTTTCCATGTGAATATTAAAGTCACCAAAAATTTGAATATTATCTGCCATGACTACAAGGTCCGATGGGAACTCAGTGAGGAACGCTTTATATGGCCCAGGAGGCCTGTAAACTGTAGCTATAAAAAGTGATTGAGTAGGCTGCATAGATTTCATGACTAGAAGCTCAAAAGACGAAAATGTAGTTTATTTTTTTGTTAATTGAAATTTGCTATCGTAAATGTTAGCAACACCTCCGCCTTTGCGGGATATGGTCACTAGTGTAACCAGGAGGTGAGGCCTCATTTAACACAGTAAAGTCAACAGGCTTAAGTCAGGCCAATCACATCAAGATTGTGATTAGTTCATTGACTATAACTGCCTTAGATGTGAGGGATATAACATTAAGTAGCCCTATTTTGAGATGTGAGGAATCACAATCTCTTTCAATAATGACAGGAATGGAGGAGGTCTTTATTCCAGTGAGATTGCTAAGGCGAACACCGCCATGTTTAGTTTTGCGCAACCTAGATCGAGGCACAGACACGGTCTCAATGGGGATAGCTGAGCTGACTACACTGACTGTGCAAGTGGCAGACACCACTAAGCTGGCTGGCCTGCACCCTATCTCATTGGGGTGGCAGGGTAGCCTAGTGGTTAGAGCATTGGACTAGTAACTGAAAGGTTGCAAGTTCAAATTCCTGAGCAGACAAGGTACAAATTTGTCATTCTGCCCCTGAACAGGCAGTTAACCCACTGTTCCTAGGCTGTCATTGAAAATAAGAATTTGTTCTTAACTGACTTGCCTAGTAAAAAAGAAAATGTGGAGTTAGAGCCCTGTCTATGTTCGTAGATAAGATGAGAGCACCCTCCAGCTAGAATGGAGTCAGTCACTCCTCAACAGGCCAGGATTGGTCCTGTTTTTGGGTGAGTCCCAATTATCTACAAGTTCTATCTTTTGGGATGGGCAGAAAACAGTTTTCAACCAGCGATTGAGTTGTGAGACTCTGCTGTAGAGCTCATCACTCCCCCTAACTGGGAGGGGGCCAGAGACAATTACTCAATGCCGACACGTCTTTCTAGCTGATTTACACGCTGAAGCTATGTTGCGCATGGTGACCTCTGACTGTTTCATTGTTGGTGCCGATGTGGATAACAATATCCCTATACTCTCTACACCCGCCAGTTTTAGCTTTAGCCAGCACTCATCCCAAACCATCTCAATAGGGTTGAGGTCTGGTGATTTGTGGAGGCCAGGTCATCTGACGCAGCACTCCATCACTCTCCTTCTTGGCCAAATAGCCCTTACACAGCCTGGAGGTGTGTTGGATCACTGGTACTGTAAATAATGTCAAATTATTTTACATTCACATGAAACCCTCCTACAGAATATGCTTTGGCAAGATTGAGTGATTAAATAAATATCAAAATACATAATTCATAGATTCACCAAACATCTATTATTATTCTTCTAGGTTTCATTATTCCTGGTATATGTTGCTGGTTATGAGCCCAGAGAATGGGATGGTTCAATATTGAATTAGTCAAATTTTGATAAGGTATATGCATGGGGATGTCCACATCACCCAGAGATATTCCCGTGCTGTAAAGCGGACTGAAACTTCCCTGTTGTAGGCATAATACAGCTAGTGCTATCTAGACTTGCGCTGATGGCAAACAAATCCATTACATTAGCTACCTAAATGTGGAGTAAACTCAACTGAGGAGTAATAGAGAATTAAGACTTTTAACTTGAAAACGTGCCGGTACCTCTTTCATGTTTCCCTGACTTCCACATTTTGTCTGAAAGGTATTATTGTATGCAAAAAAAAAACATTTGTTCAAGCCTATAATAGTCCGTAATCGCAAGATGGTGTTCGTATGTTCACAGATGAGATTTCACGTTTACGTTCATGTTTCACGCATGTTTTTTCTTACGATCCTAACAATTTACGTGTGGACGTTCAACCTTTTGGCAGGTATCATACTTATTGCTAAAGTAAAACAGACCCACACAGACTCTCCCTCCCTCACACACTTTCTAAGTCTCCCTCTATCTCAAACCACACACACTACTCTATGGAGGGAGGTAAAATACTGACTGAATTATACAAGCATGTAAAGTATGATTTGCAAATGTTAAATATGACTTGCACCTGTATACTGAGTTTTGTAGTTTCCAAAAAATATTTTCAAACGTTTAACTTTGTTTGAGAATAAATGCAACAACACCTGCAAGCGCATAATGTGATGTGTGCATAAATACAACTCTGCAAACATGTAAGTTGATATGTGAATAAATTCAATAAGATTTGCCAGCATGCAACTACATTTCCAAATGAATGCAACTAATTTACTCAACTTGAGACAGGTGAATCTTCTGTGAATCAAAATTACATTTGGCAATGTTGAATCTGTGCGCTCTGAGTTTTGGCGCTAATTTTGCGACTAACCTATGCCGAAAGTTTTGTAGTTGTAAAACAATTCTGCAATCAAGCAGCACAGAAAAACACGAGCACTGGTGGACAGGGCTTTTTCTTCCGACCAATCAGGTGAGGTGGTGTCATTCTTGAAAGGGCTTCCATGTTTTACAATGATCTGGTCTGGAAGCATGCTTTCCACTGTGCTAAATATGGATAAAATTTGTTAAAATTACTAGCTAGCTAAATGATATTTAATGGAATTTCAAAGCTACAACAAGGCGTTGGTGAGGAAGATAGGAATAATTAAAACAAGTGTTTCCACATAGTATAACCACTACAAAGCTGATGCTAGCTAGCCTTGTCTATTGGCATTACATGACTGGTTAGCTAGCTAGCTAGCATTAGAGCCTTCTGGCTAGCTTGTATCTAGTGGTTCTTACATTGTGTATCAGAGCAATAGTTCTAGATACTGTATGTACTTGTCATTTGGTTGAGGCTAACATTAGTTTAGAAAATAATTGTTTGCACTGTGTATATTTGGTGTGTAGTTGGTTGTCTTTGCTGAGATCTATGCTCAAATTCGCTATCGTCAGCTAGCTTGCTAATAATGTTTTGAGGAGAACAGGCTAGCTCCCTGTAGAATCCACAGGAGGTTGGTGGCACCTTAATTGGGGAGGACGGGCTCGGGATAATGGATGCAGCGAAATAAGTGGAATGGTATCAAATACATCAAAGACATGGTTTCCAGGTGTTTGATGCCATTCCATTTGCTCCGTTCCGATGTCCCCTCAGCAGCCTCCTGTGGTAGAATCAAGACGAGTGGATGTGGAAGAAGATTATGTGTGCAGTTGCTTCATCTGGCTGAGAGATCTCACCTTTTTGTCTTGATTAGCTAGATAGATGTCAATGTTGAGCCGAAGCAAAGATATTCCTTTTATTGTCTTGCTATATGAGCTGATTTTCCTGAAAATGTCTATTTGATATAGCTAGCTAGTTGTTGTTCTAGTGTCCATTAAATGTTACAGCCCCAACATCAAGATCATGTAGTCTGCAGACCAGTGAGGAGGAGAAAAGCCTGCTTTGGTGAACAAGCTGGAACATCAGCTATAATATTAGATAAACATTTGCAGGAAAAGCATGGACAGAGCTAGTCCAGTAATTGTATTATTTGAAACCACCACATGCACACCATCTGTATCTTTGCTACATTTCATGTTATGTTTTAATCTACAGTTGAAGTCGGAAGTTACCATACACTTAGGTTGGAGTCATAAAAACTTGTTTTTCAACCAATTTCTTGTTTACAAACTATAGTTTTAGCAAGTCGGTTAGGACATCTACTTTGTGCATGACATAAGTCATTTTTCCAACAATTGTTTACAGGCATAAACAATTACAATTATTTCACTTATAATTCACTGTATCACAGTTCCAGTGGGTCAAAGGTTTACATACACTAAGTTGACTGTGCCTTTCAACAGCTTGGAAAATTATAAGCTTCCGTTTGGCTAATTGACGTCATTTGAGTCAATTGGAGGTGTACATGTAGATGTATTTCAAGGCCTACCTTCAAACTCAGTGCCTCTTCGCTTGACATCATGGGAAAATCTAAATAAATCATCCAAGACCTAAACAAAATTGTAGTCTGGTTCATCCTTGGGAGCAATTTCCAAACGCCTGAAGGGACCACGTTCATCTGTACAAACAATAGTATGCAAGTATAAACACCATGGGACCACGCAGCCATCATACTGCTCAGGAAGGAGACGCGTTCTGTCTCCTAGAGATGAATGCACTTTGGTGCGAAAAGTGCAAATCAATCACAGAACAACAGCAAAGGACCTTGTGAAGATGCTGGAGGAAACAGGTACAAAAGTATCTATATCCACAGTAAAACAATTTCTCATTTAATTAGGCCTATTAGATAAGCTATTATAAATTTCAATTGTTTCTCTCCTTGCTCTCCGAAAGGGAGCACGGTTAATAGCATACAGTCGAACAGACAGTTTAGTGTGTAGGCTACCACCGTAAGTATAGCCTACTGTAGTAATAAAACAGACAGATAGGCTACAGCAAATGCAAATGTCACTGCAAAAAAAAACATTCTGCCAACACTTCCAAAGACATTTGATTAAGTTCGCAATTGCTACTTCCTTTAGATGCTGTCTTGGCCTAATTCCAATACTTCCACTATACAGTATCCAGCAAATTAGGGCATTATATTTTTTTGTCACCATAAAAGGTGAATGATGTGCGTTTTTCAGGCAGGGTTATAATGCTCGTTCACGTGCACAGTTTTACAACAACTCTGATTTATAACAGGAAACATGCATATTTCAGACTGAGCTCAGAAAACATCAAATTCATATTCATTCATATTTGCCATTTTATTTAACAAATATTGTCGGTTGACAGGGTTGAATACTGTAACGGGGTTGAAGAGACACATATGTATGGCGTGTACAAAGTTTCTGAATCTCAATATTTTTGTGCGTGAGCAGACTTTTCAGAAATGGTGCATGCAGATATTTAGTGCAGAATTTAAGCAACAGTTGGGTCATTCTTGGGCTCGGTGTCACAATCCTCATGAGTGACGGACCAAGACGCAGCGATGCTTCCAGTATACATATTTTATTTCACACGTAACTGGGAAAATAAAAACAAATGAAGATCGTCACTCCGGTGTGGCTAAAACGTGCACACACCACAAAACATATTACAACAAACAATGACCCAGAAAAACCCCAATGAAAACCACAAACATATATATGTTTCCCAATTAGAGGTAACGACAATCAGCTGCCTCTAATTGGAACCATCAACCCAACATAGAAATATACCACCTAGAACCAAAAAACCCTACTAACCAAAACAAACTAAACACGCCAGCCTGAAACCCAGGGCTGGACATGACACTCGGGTAATATTTCAGTCCCTCTGGCTTTTTAAATTATATTTCAAGTATTGGGTCACCAAAATGAAATGTTAAAAGAAGTTGTATAGAAATTGAAATGTCCAGTATAATGAATTCAAATAAATATAGCATTAATTAAACTTTTATTTAAAAAAATCATATGTTTTATCTGACACTAAGAATTGTGTCATGTCCCCCAGGCTTTTCACTTAATTTTTATTTGGGAAATTAATATTAAAATGTGCACATAATTAATATTTTTTTTTGCCAGTAATGCAAACATATATTTGTGTTATTTTGTTGAGAAACTATTTTGATCAAATAAATGCATTATTATTGATTAAAATCACAAAATGTAGCTCTGTCCCTCAGTCAACACTCAACCCCGTCACGCCAACAAAACTCTGCCAATAAAAATGGTCAATCCAACCTTATGTGCCATCATTCAACTGCATGGTACAGAAACAGGCAAGTAATCACATTCTTTTATATCTGTATTTTTATTATTTTTTAAATCAGGTAGGGATCGTCGAGCTGACCAACTCAACCCTGTTACATGAAATAAAGATGGAAAACTAATTATACAATCTATTAATTTCATGCACACCATGTGGTCTCCTGTCCTTCAGGCCATTTTGAGACGAAAAACTAAACCCTGTCCCACTCAACCCTGTCACATGTTTCATTGTAACGGGGGTTGTACATTTGTGGCAGGGTTGAGTTATTTACTTTATTCATGAATATTGCATCTAAAAAAAATAACTATTCAATATATTATACATTATATATTGTTTATATTCACTTATGAAACATGATGTAATCTGTTCTATGTGAACAAAAAATAGATTTTAAGGCAGGTAGCCTAGTGGTAGGAGAGTTGGGCAAGGCTCTTAACTTCAGTTGTTCCTTTAAGTCGCTCTAGTCTGTATTGCACTTTTTAGTGATGGGCCTAGCACACAGTATAAGCAGAGGCAACATCCTGCTTTTCACAAGAGAATTACACAAACGTGGATTCAAATTTGGTACATGGAAATTTTGAGTCAAGCCAATGAAAAGTGGCTCCTGATGGTGTGGGAGGAACGTTGAAGAGAACGGCGGACAGGTTGGTGGCGAAGAGCCGTGATATCAGTGATGCACATGAGCTTTACAAAGCCCTCTGAGGCAAACACATCAGTGAAGCTGTTCTTTGTGAAGTGTGCTGATGTTGACCGTGAGATGGACATGATGCCAAGCCCGATAAAAGCGGTGCCCTCCACCATGAGAATACACCAGGTCATCACCCTTGATCCTGGTGAGCTGATGTCTCGTGATGTCAGCTGCCTTTGTTCAACAAAGAAGGACCTAAACTGTTTGTGCTTTAACACAGCACTTCAGTTTCAGGCAGAAGGTCCTGGCTGCTCCAGAACAGACTGCCAATGAGGAAAATCCACAACCTGTGGACGAAATCCAGTGGGGAAATCCATGTATTCTTGGGCAGTGGTGTGTAGTAGAGTATGATGATGATCTTTATCCAGGCATCATCCTCGGCACGGATGAAATGAGTGTACAAGTGAAATGTATGCATCGTGTAGGACCAAACAGATTTTTCTGGCCTTCTCGAGACGACATCCACTGGTATCAGTTTGATGAAGTCCTTGAGATGATTTCCACCCCCACAGCGTGTGACATCTCGCCACGTAGAGGTTGAGAGAGATGTGTGGGCCAGACTCTCAGGAAGAAAACCATGAATGAATGAATATGGTGCTCCTGAGAAGGAGGATAGTTATGCTGACACTAGTTCTGTAGTTACAGCTGTTCTAGCATTCTAAATGCACTTGGAAAATGTTCCTACAGTTTGATGACAGAACTTTTTTGAAGAAACCTGTTGAATGTTATTGCCTGATTTGTTTGTTTTTTCTCGATATTTACTGCCATTTGGTTAATAAAACCCTGATTATTCTAAATATATCTAATGTCCTTATTACATGGTTGCATACAATGACATGCAATGTTTTGGCGTAAATCTTGGAGGGATTCTGATAGTAAACTAGACTAGTTTATATGGAAACCTATGTGTCTCTTCAGTATTCAACCCTGTCACCCTAGTCTCAACCCCGTCAGATGACAATATTTGGTGAATAAATATGAATGATGTTTTCTGAGCTCAGTCTGAAATATGCATGTTTCCTGTTATAAATCAGAGTTGTTGTAAAACTGTGCGCGTGAACGAGCATTATAACCCTGCCTGAAAAACGCCCATCATTCACCTTTTATGGTGACAATTCCCTTGCTGTATACTGTATAGTGGAAGTATTGGAATAAGGCAAAGACGGCATTTATGTTTTCTGAGCTCAGTCTGTAATGTTAAAGACAATCTCAAGAAGATTAGATTTATGTAAAAATTCTGAATTGAAAGCATTTATATTTATGATGAGCCCGCTGACACAATGTGTCTATTTCAGGGTTTAATATAGCAACAAAATATAAGAACAACATCGTCACTGACTCACCATGCGTCAATCGCGTGTACTTTCGCTAAAATTCGCTAAATGAGCGAGCGTATTATACTTTCCCACCTTCCACTCACTCTTTCTTGAACCACTTGTTTAAAAAGGTCTGTGTACCCGTCCCAGTCGCAATAATAGCCTACTGTCAATTACTCACTTGGATAATAAGGTTCTCCAAGAGAATGAGTGTTGCAAGAGTAGCAGGATACAGTTGTGAGTTGAATGGCGTATCCTTTCTTACAATGGTACTATTTACGATAGGTACTGTTAGTGTAAGGCTCATCCTCCATAAAGACATCTGACGACTTAATAATGATGTAGTCTAATCGTCATCGCCCTCCCAATAATTGTGTTTGCCTGTTCGGAAAGCTTACTAAAAAATGTCAGCTGCTATGACTCTGATTTCTGTTCACACACACAGGCAATAGGTGGTACTGTACTAGTTATGTATAATTAAATTCTTATTAAAATAGTTCAACAATAACATCATATGAAAATGAAGTCTAATGATTAATAAATTAAGCCTATTTGCTAAATCATTGTAGTATTTGGGTAATGCTACTGTATAAATGGGCAAATTTAAACAATCACCTTTCAGTGAATATGAGAGCTCTGATTGGTCAATATGATTTAATCAGACAGACAAAAAGGTTAAGCTAAATCATATTGCTTACACCAATCCAATTCTTGCAGATCTACCAGGGTCACCAACATATGTGGCAATACAGGTTGATTTAGGATTGTTTCTAGTCTCCAACCTCTATCTACCCTGGGCCTGAATTCACAAAGACAAGAGTAGGAGTGCTGATAGGCCTATATGATACCTTAAGTTCATAATCAATAAGATTACATGGACAGGGAGGACCTGATCCTAGATCAGCCCTCTTACTCCTAGACGGTTATGAATACCTACCCTGTTCTCTACAGTTGGCTGGAGGACAATTCCAAACTGCCAAGCAGCAAGTTATTTATTGTGATTAGTCATAGTTGTGGCAGGCAGATAATCAGTCACAACACATGAGACTTGTCAGCAATGGTTTAGTGCAGTTGATGTAACTGATTATATCTGAAATAACATATAGATACATACATCTAGTTTGTGGTACAACATGACATGATATGAAGAACATGGTATACAGCCAGCACTGAGAGGATGCCACAAGCATTCAGATATTTACCACAAGATGGAGGCAAAGCACAAAATAACATCTTGGGCAGTATGGGATACTTTTTTGGTCTATGGTAAATAAAAACAGTTGTAAACTCTCTTTCTCTCTCACGTACACACACAGACTTGATAGTGTAGGAAAACATGTACACACATACTTCACGTGCACGGTTAAAAATTATGTTTCTATGGATCATGTGAGCAAGAGAGAGGGAGGGAGAAAGGAAAGACAAGGTGAGAGAGAGGACAGAGAGGGAGCGAGAGATCATTTCATCTGATGACACATGCATTTATATAATGTTTACATATCCTACATTACTCATCTCATATGTATATGCTGTACTCCGTACCATCTACTGCATCTGGCCTACGCCGATCATCCATATATTTATATGTACATACTCGTATTCATTCCTTTACTCTTGTGTGTATAAGGTAGTTGTGAATTTGTTAGATACTACTGCATGGTCGGAACTAGAAGCACAAGCATTTAGCTACACTCACATTAACATCTGCTAACCATGTGTATGTGACAAATAACATTTGATTTGATTTGACATGATAGATTCGTTTTCAGTGACATGCCCTCTTTTAGAAGGTTGAACTTAGACGGCCCTTTTCCGATGTAGCCACTTACTGTCACACCTGTCCCTGTGATTGTGTCGCTTATTTATCCCTGTGTTTCTTGTCTCTCTGTGCCAGTCCCAGTCCCTGCTGCTGAAAAACATCCCCACAGCATGATGCTGCCACCACCATGCTTCATCGTAGGGTTGGTGCCAGGTTTCCTCCAGATGTGACGCTTGGCATTCAGGCCAAAGAGTTCAATCTTTGTTTCATCAGACCAGAGAGTCCTTTAGGTGGCTTTTTGGCAAACTTCAAGCAGGCTGTCATGGCCACTCTACCATAAAGCCTTATTGGTGGAGTGCTGCAGAGATGGAGAGGAATTCTAGAGCTCTGTCAGAGTGACCATCAGGTTCTTGGTCACCTCCCTGACCAAGGCCCTTCTCCCCCGATTGCTCAGTTTGGCCAGGCGGCCAGCTCTAGAAAGAGTCTTGGTGGTTCCAAACATCTTCCATTTAAGAATGATGGAGGCAACGGTGTTCTGGGAGACCTTCAATGCTGCAGACATGTTTTCGTACACTTCCCCAGATCTGTGCCTCGACACAATCCTGTCTTGGAGCTCTACGGACAATTCCTTCCACCTCATTGCTTGGTTTTTGCTCTGACATGTACTGCCAACTGTGGGACCTTATATAGACAGGTGTGTGCCTTTCCAAATCATGTCCAATCAATTGAATTTACCACAGGTGGACTCCAATCAAGTTGTATAAACATCCTAAGGATGATCAATGGAAACAGGATGCACCCGAGTTCAATTTTGAGTCTCATAGCAAAGGGTCTAAATGCTTATGTAAATAAGGTATTTCAATTTTTTTGTTTCTTTGTTATTATGGGGTATTGTGTCTACATTAGAATAAGGCTGTAAAGTAACAAAATGTGGAAAAAGTGAAGGGGTCTGAATACTTTCCGAATGTCCAATCCATTTGATATGATTTCGAAAGGCACACATCTGTCTAAGGTCCCACAGTTGACAGTGCATGTCTGAGCAAAAACCAAGCCATGAGGTCGAAGGAATATTCCGGGGCACAGATCGAGGCTTACCACTTTGTTTTTGGGGGGATATGCTCACTGGTGAGTAAATCAATTCTAATCGGTTGTGTGGTCTAAAATATGTGCTCCTGTGTTTGGGCTCTACTCCACTACTAGCATGAATTAACTTTCAAGAAAACCAAGCCATGAGGTCGAAGGAAGGGTACCAAAACATTTTTGCTGAATATTTTTGCTGTCACTACATGATTCCATATGTGTTATTTCATAGTTTATGTCTTCACTATTATTCTACAATGTAGAAAATAGTAAAAATAAAGAAAACCCTTGAATGAGTAGGTGTGTTAGCCATTGCGTACCTTAGAGAGCTATTTATAACTTGTCAGAAATGTCCAGACCAACTAGTCCATGTCAGCTAACATATTTCTATTTCGTTGTTTTATCCCATAGATATTGTTGAATTTTCTTTGTCACTCAAATATCACATGAATACACATTAGACGTGGCAAAATGTATATAATTGCAAGAAAATTTGTTTTAAAACTGCAAAATTTTATTTCTCCTCCATGACAAAATGTGTAGAATTGCAGGAAATAAGCTTTAAAACTACAAAATTCTCTGCGCCAACAAGAGGGGTATGAACAGTTTGTGTCATGAACAATCTTTGTGCCCATTGAAATAGACGTGGTGCTTACATGCGGGTGCAGGGGAGGCGCGGGATGTTCCCAAATGCTGGAAGGGGGGCCCCAAGTGGAATAGTTTGGGAACCCCTGGGTTAGGCTACTAAATTATATTTGAATTTGCCATATACCATTATGAGGTTGCTACAACCTAGCCTACAAATAAAGTTTATAACGTAGGTGTAATCAAGGTGACAAACAGTGACACATTCAATACCGCAATCATTAGTCCAAATATTTGCAAGATTTTTCGTTTTGCAAATAAAACAATATTTTCTATCGGACAAATTAAGGGAGGTCCATAGCAGTTTGTTCTGTTTCCTTCTGTTTAAGAAATATTTTGCAACAGAATCTGCTAAATGAATACACCCTTGATCAACAAGCAAAGTGATGATGCTGTATAATTCCTTCTCGCATCTACACGCTCTCCACCGCTTACATTTTCCCTTCACTTGTGGACTTCAGTGCACAACACAAACGCTATCTGTGACCAGGTGCAAAAACCTCTGAATCCAAACCTTCATACCGCTAACAGATATTCTACAATGTAGAAAATAGTAAAAATAAAGAAAAACCCTTGAATGAGTAGGTGTGTCCAAACTTTTGACTGGTACTGTACGTAAATGTAATATTTCAGTTTTTGGTATTTTTATAAATTAGCAAAAATGTCTAAAAACCTGTTTTCGCTTTGTCATTATGGGGTATTGTGTGTAGATTGATGAGAAAAAAAACTATTAAACTAAATAAATTTTAGACAAAGGCTGTAACATAACAAATTGTTGAAAAAGTACTTTCCGAAAGCACTGTACCAAAAATGGATGTTGCAACTATAGATTCTAGCTTTAACGCAGGCCAAAATTCCCATCTGCCACAATTTTATTGGATGGACAGACAATGTTGTTATCACAACCTGTCTAATGCTGCCTCGGTGCTGCTAGGTGTTAAGGACATCACACTGCTTGCTTCTGATTCGGCTCATATTGAGGCTCGAACCCAGGACATCTGCCTTGAAAAGCTAGTTATTTGGCAGCGCAAGTGGAGACATTTATGGCTGAAGAAGATCCCCGTCTGATACATTCACACCCAAAACCCACTCCACAGCGACCCCAGCGTTGAGCTGAGCGCAACTGCAGATTTGAGTCACTTGGCACCATTGTAAAAAACGTCACACTTGCATAGCCAGTACCGGTTCTTCCTCATTCGGTTCATATCGAAGCTTGAACACACATGGCTGCCCTCCTGAAGTGTCTTACCCACTTGAGGAATTGAAAACCTAGCTATTCTGCATTGCAAGTGGAGTTAGCTATTCTGCTACATAGGCAGATACCGGATTCTTTGATAAAGCAACTGTTACTGTGTCACGTATTCTCCCTCTCCGGCCTCTAGGTCATCAGGTTGCTGATTATCCCGCACACCTGTCACCATTGTCAAGCGCACCAGCGCCTCATGACACTCACCTGGACTCCATCACCTCCTTGATTATCTTCCCTATAGCTGTCACTCCCCTTGGTTCTTTCCTCAGGTGTTATGGACTCTGTTTCATGTCGGTGCGTTGTTTGTGCGTCATTTTTATTGTTTTGTTTATTTATTAAAACACTCACTACCTGTACTTGCTTCCCAACTCTCAGCGCACTCGTTACATACTGAATGAGAATTGTGGCCAAGCACTGAGAAGAAGAGGAAAAGAGAGAGCGAGAGGGGGAGAAGGTAGCCCACCCTTTCATGAAAGGGCACGGCGTGAGTAAGACATCCATTCTCTACATGCCATGTGGCTACGGCCTCTAATGAGTCTTCCCAAACAAATTAAATGTGTCATCTGAAAGGCTCTCTTCTCTCACGCTAACTAAAGATAATTCTTCCAATGATGCTATCTCTGTGTATCTTGGTTAAGGCAGGGGGAGACATGGGCTAAGTCCCAAATGGCACCATTTGTCCTATGTAGTGCACTACTTTTGACCTGAGGTGTATACTACAAAGCAGGATCAATGTCTTAGCCAGCTATATAATTTATTTTGGGGTTCAATAAGAAAGCAAAACTTAAACTGTTTTTGGTTGAGTCAATTAGACCATGGCCATTTCAAGCTTATCTTTATAAAAAAAATATAGAATATTTAGGCAAGTAAGCTGGCAGACTCATTGATCCTGCTTTGTAGTATACCGCTCAGGGCCCACGGGGCTCTGGTCAAAAGTAGTACACTATATAGGGAATTCCATGAGACACTGTCAGAGAGACAGTGGCATTTAGTTCTTATTAATTAAGTGACTTTTCCTACAGACTTGGCTGTGTCACCAAAAATCTATTCCTTGGGGTCTCGAGGGAAGACCCTATGCACTCAGCATCCAAATGCACTAAACTAGCATAGTGTTGACCTCCAGAGCAGGCAACTATGATTGTGGTCCTGCTGCTGATTCAAATGTGTATTTCTCTTGTTTTGAATTACGTAATTTAAAGCAAGCTATAATGACACTAAAGCCAACTCGCTCATCCATATATTTATATGTACCTATTCCTATTCATTCCTTTACACTTGTGTGTGTATAAGGTAGTTGTTGTGAAATTGTTAGATTACTTGTTAGATACTACTGCACGGTCGGAACTAGAAGCACAAGCATTTCGCTACACTCGCATTAACATCTGCTAACCATGTGTATATGACTAAAAACATTTGATTTGAACTCAAAGGCCCGCTCTCTTAGTCTATACAGGGATGATGAAGATGATGCTAGTTATGACGATGATGATCGGGATGGTGACAGTGATGACACACACATTCACACTCTATGGTCACTAAGAGCTACCACTATAATCAATCAACACACCTATTGCCACCTACTCTTTGTTATACAGACCCTGCCAACCTGGCCAGCCAATAGCATGGCACACTCTTGAGGAGGCACCACAGTGCTACTGTACTTACCACTGTTTGTTTTTTTGGGGACATGCCCACTGGTGAGTCAATCAATTCTAATTGGTTGTGTGGTCTAAAATATGCACCCATGTCTTTAGGTTCCTGTTTACGTGTGTGTGTGTGTGTGTGTGTGTGCGCTCCGGTCTCTGTTGATGTGTATGCACACCTGTGTGTGTGTGTATGTGCTCCTGCTTGTGTGGGTGTGCGTATCTGCTCCTGTGTGTCTATGCATGTGCTTGTGTGTGTACGGCTCCAATGTATGTTTGTACCAGTGGAGGAAGGGGAGGACCATTCAGTGAATTTCATAAAAATAACAATAGTGAAACATAAATAAATATAAAACTACTACAGTAAATATTAAAACACAGTGCTTTGCAATGAAGGTCTACAGTAGCTTCAGCAGCACCTTCTAGGGTAGCACCATGGACAGCTATTTTCCGTCTTTCTCTGGGTACACTGACTTCAATACAAAACCTAACAGGCTCATGGTTCTCACCCCCTTCCATAGACGTACACGGTCTCCTATCGTGTTCGTTACAGGCAACAATATCTATGGGAGAATGTTTTTTAAAATAAATGTTAGCTGACATGGACTAGTTGATCTGGACATTTCTGACAAGTTATAAATAGCTCTCTAAGGTACGCAATGGCTAACATGACAAGAGAAACTGTTGATGCACTACCCAATTTCGAAATTGCACCTTGTGCATTCTACGATTACAGCTTTCACAACTAAGTTTAAAGCCGGACTGAGTAACTTAAAAAAATATATACAGTACTAGTCAAAAGTTGACACACCTACTCATTCAAGGGTTCTTCTTAATTTTTACTATTTTCTACAATGTAGAATAAAAGTGAAGACAACAAAACTATGAAATAACACATATGGAATCATGTAGTAACCAAAAATATATATTTTATATTTGAGAGTAGCCACCCTTTGCCTTGACAGCTTTGCAAACTCATTCTCTCAACCAGCTTCACCTGGAATGCTTTTCTAACAGTCTTGAAGGAATTTCCACATATGCTGAGCACTTGTTGGCTGCTTTTCCTTCACTCTGCATTCCAACTCTTCCCAAACTATCTCAATTGGGTTAAGGTCGGGTGATTGTGGAAGCCAGGTCATCTGATGCAGCACTCCATCACTCTCCTTCTTGGTCAAATAGCCCTTACACAGCCTGGATCTGTGTTGGGTCATTGTTCTGTTGAAAAACAAATGATAGTCCCACTAAGCACAAACCAGATGGGATGGCGTATCGCTGCAGAATGCTGTGGTAGCCTTGCTGGTTAAGTGTGCCTTGAATTCTAAATAAATCACAGAGTGTCACCAGCAAAGGACCCCCACACCATCACGCTTCACAGTGGGAACTACACATGCGGTGATCATCCATTCACCTACTCTGCGTCTCACAAAGACACATCGGTTGGAAACAAAAATCTCAAATTTGGACTCATCAGACCAAAGGACAAATTTCCACATGTCCATTGCTCGTGTTTCTTGGCCCAAGCATGTCTCTTCTTCTTATTGATGTCCTTTAGTTGTGATTTCTTTGCAGCAATTTGACCATGAAGGTCTGATTCATGCAGTCTCTTCTGAACAGTTGATGTTGAGATGTGTCTGTTACTTGAACTCTGAAGCATTTATTTGGGCTGCAATTTCTGAAGTGCAGTTAACTCTAATGAACATATCCTCTGCAGCAGAGGTAACTCTGGGTCTTCCTTTCCTGTGGCGGTCATCATGAGAGCCAGTTCCACCATAGCGTTTGATGGTATTTGCAACTGCACTTGAAGAAACTTTAAAAGTTCTTGAAATGTTCCGTATTGACTGACCATGTCTTAAAGTAATGATGGACTGTCGTTTCTCTTTGCTTATTTGACCTGTTAATTCAAATCAAACTTTATTTGTCACATGCGCCGAATACAACAAGTGTAGACAAAGTGAAATGCTTACTTACAAGCCCTTAACCAACAATGCAGTTCAAGAAAGAGTTAAGAAAATATTTACCAAATCAACTAAAGTGAAAAAAAAAATGAAAATAATTTAAATTAAGATAAAGTAACACAATAAAATAACAATAATGAGGCTATTTACAGGGGGTACCGGTACTGAGTCAATGTGCGGGGGTACAGGTTAGTCGAGATCATTTTGTACATGTAGGTAGGGGTGAAGTGACTATGCATAGATAATAAACAGTGAGTGGCAGCAGTGAACAAAACAAATGGAGGGGGGTCAATGTAAATAGTCCGGTGGCCATTTGATTAATAGTTCATTAGTCTTATGGCTTGGGGTTAGAAGCTGTTACGGAACCTAGACTTGGCACTCCGGTTCCGCTTGCCGTGCTGTATCAGAGAAAACAGTCTATAACTTGGACAACTGGAGTCTCTGAAAATGTTTTAGGCTTTCCTCTGACACCGCCTAGTATATAGTTCCTGGATGGCAGGAAGCTTGGCGCTTGGCCCCAGTGATGTACTGGCCCATACGCACTACCCTCTGTAGCGATTTACGTTCAGATGCTGAGCAGTTGATGCAACTGGTCAGGATGCTCTCGATGGCGCAGCAGTATAACTTTTTTGGCAATAATTTATGCAGGTTACCTTCGCTACCTTGGGCACATGGACTATGGTGGTCTGCTTGAAACATGTAGATATTATAGACTCGGTCAGGAACAGGTTGAAAATGTCAGTGAAGACACTTGTCAGGTGGTCCTTGCATGCTTTGAGTACACGTCCAGGTAATCCGTCTTGCACCGCGGCTTTGTGAATGTTGACCTGTTTATAGGTCTTGCTCACATCGGCTATCGAGAGCGTTATCACACAGTCGTCAAGAACAGCTGGTGCTCTCATACATGCTTCAGTGATGCTTGCCTCGAAGCGAGCATAAAAGGCATTGAACTCGTCAGGTAGGCTCGCGTCACTGGGCAGCTCACGGCTGTGCTTCCATTTGTAGTCTGTAATAGTTTGCAAGCCCTGCCACATCTGACTAAAGTCAGAGCCGGTGTAGTAGGATTCAGTCTTAATCCTGTATTGACGCTTTTCTTGTTTGATGGTTTGTCTGAGGGCACTTGTTGATAAAGCCGATGACTGAGGTGGTGTACTCCTCAATGCTATTGGATGAACCCCGGAACATTTTCCAGTCTGTGCTAACAATACAGTCCTGTAGCGTAGCATCTGACCACTTCCGTATTGAGCACGTCACTGAAACTTCCTGCTTTAGTTTTTGCTTGTAAGCAGGAATCAGGAGGATATAATGATGGTCATATTCGCCAAATGCATGGCGGGGGTGAGAGCTTTGTATGCATCTCTGTGTGTGGAGTAAAGGTGGTCTAGAGTTTTTTTTCCCTCTGGTTGCACATGTGACATGCTGGTAGAAATCAGGTAAAACGGATTTAAGTTTGCCTGCATTAAAGTCCCCGGCCACTAGGAGCGTCACTTCTGGGTGAGCATATTCTTGTTTGCTTATGGCCTTCTAGAGTTGGTTGAGTGCGGTCTTAGTGCCAGCATCGGTCTGTGGTGGTAAATAAACAGCTATGAATAATATAGATGAGAACTCTTGGTAGATAGTGTGGTCTACAGCTTGTCATAAGGTACTCACGTACCTCAGGCGAGCAATACCTCAAGACTTCTTTAATATTAGACATCGCACACCAGATGTTATTAACAAATAGACCCAGACGTAGCTTCTCTGTTTTGCCGGTGCATGGAAAATCCCGTCAGCTCTATATTATCCGTGTTGTCGTTCAGCCACGACTCTGTGAAATATAAGATATTATACTTTTTAATGTCCCATTGGTAGGATAATCTTGATTGTAGGTCATTGATTTTTTTCTCCAATGATTGCACTTTGGCCAATATAACGGATGGCGGTGGGGGTTTACTCGCTCACCTACAAATTCTTAGAAGGCACCCTGACCTCCTCCCCCTTTGTCTTCATGCAAATTATGGGGAGTTGGGCCTGTTTCCCGAGAAAGGAGTATAAAATTTGCATTCGCATAAAGGAAAAAGCTTCTTCCAGTTCGAGGTGAGTAATCACTGTTCTGATGTCCAGAAGTTATTTTCGGTCAAAAGAAACGGTAGCAGCAACATTATGTACAAAATAAGTAAAAAAATAAGTTACAAACACCACAATTTTTGTTTTAGGTGACTCCCTCATAAAGCTGGTTGAGAGAATGCCAAATGTGTTTAAAGCTGTAATCAAGGCAAAGGGTGGCTACTTTGAGGAATCTCAAATATAAAATATATTTTGATTTGTTTAACAATTTTTTGGTTACTACATGATTCCATTTGTGTTATTTCATCATTTTGATTTTTTTTTTTTTGAAAAACACTGGAATGACATGTTATCCACACTTTTGACTGGCACTGAATATATATATATATATATATAAAATGTGTGGGGGGTAACCCCCTGCTGACTTCCCGTGCCCCCCCCTAGGCGGTATGCCCCACAGTTTGGGAACCA
Source organism: Brachymystax lenok tsinlingensis (assembly GCA_030435695.1). Lineage (NCBI taxonomy): Eukaryota > Metazoa > Chordata > Actinopteri > Salmoniformes > Salmonidae > Brachymystax > Brachymystax lenok. The sequence continues at coordinate 1,438,777 of CM059803.1, read as the reverse complement.
CTGGCCTAACCTATCGAAGTCATCCAATATGCTGTAATAGAAATAAAGCCATGTTCATAAGGAAAATAATCATCCTCCCTAATCTGGTTTGTGCGTGTGTACATGGGTGTGTGTTGGTGAGCATGTGTCACAGTGTGTTAGCGTCCTAGGGATAAAACGTGTTACTTACGCCTGTCATACCCCCTCGTCCGCTGTCAGGCATGAGGTGACAGTGATGCAACGTGTCCGGCTCCCTGACCCAGAAGCCCTGTCACCTGGAAAAAGTAATACTAACCACCCATGGACAGCCAGCCACCACTGGTAGTTCTACTACTCTTGCCCTCCCTTAGTTTTCACTTTCTGACCCCCCTCGGTCTCTATCCCCTCTCTCGGTCATTCTCTCTTGCTCGCTCTCTCTCGCTTTCTCGCTCTCATAGCGTCCCTGCCTGTCCTGTTGGATGTTTGGACTCCCACTCTGAAACATCATTTGGTTGGTGCCAGGTGACCTGTCCACAGCTAAAAGGATAAGGCAAGAGGGCTCTCACTAGTTACACCACCTCTCCCTTCACGTCAGAGCTATTTAAGAGAAGGGCCCGGAGTTTGACCTGACCATCGTAACCTGCCCAGGAAAGACTCTGAGCCCTTAAAGCCCAGAGCCATAGATTTGGAGAGTGGGACACATTTTAGAATTTTCTAATTCTAGACATACAGTTACTAGATAACAGCCTGTAGTTATAGATAACGCCATATTTATTTGTTTTAAAATAAAACAATGACGTGTGTGTGTGTGTGTAAATTAAGATACAGACAGTCTGCTCGAATGCAGCAGACATGTATCTGATTAATGATGCCTATTTCTCCTTATGCACACCCTACGCAAACAGAGCGACAGAGCGTCGTATATGGTCCATTCCGGAATTTGAATCTCTACATATAACTATGTAGAAAACAATGCTCTGTCGCTGCATTTGCGTAGTTAGCGTGAAGTGGGTTACACGTAAACAGAGGACTTTAGCTGGCTAAACTTAAACAGAGGACTGACAGCGATTTCCTACTGCTGCAATTAGTCAGAACGATCTGTCTCAGTGACAGAAAAGACACCTCTGTTTCCTCCATGTTGACACCAACACAGCTGATTGCTGCTGGTGATGGAGAGGTTTGGATTGACATACAATATATCATTCATTTACCTTTTCTTTTTTTTCTCTTCATAGCTGCGTTTTTTTCTTTATATACTGTGTGTTGTCCTTCCTATATCTTTTTGAAACACCCTCTGATTTTCTTTGTCTTTTCTTTTCCACTCATCTCTCTCTGTCTCTCACTCACATGCACACGGAAACACACACATTAACACGCAAACACACACACACACAAGCATGCACACGCACGTACGCACGCACACGCACACACACTCGTTTTGAATGGCATAATGCAGGAGTAAACTGTCATCATTTATCATGGTTAAGGGAATGTCATTATGATATAGCCTATTTACTGCTGTCGCTGTAGTATATACAGTGACAAGAAACAGTATGTGAACCCTTTGGAAATACCTGGATTTCTGCATAAATTGGTCATAATTTTATCTGATCTTCATCTAGGTCACAACAATAGACAAACACAGTCTGCTTAAACTAATAACACACAAAGAATTATATATGTTTTCATGTCTTTATTGAACACACCGTGTAAATCTTTACAGTGCGGGGTGGGAAAAGTATGTGAACCCTTGGATTTAATAACTGTCTGACCCTCCTTTGGCAGTAATAATCTCAACCAAACATTTTCTGTAGGTGCGGATCAGACCTGCACAACGTTCAGGAGGAATTTTGGACTATTCCTCTTTACAAAACGGTTTCAGTTCAGCAATATTCTTGGGATGTCTGGTGTGAACTGCTTTCTTGAAGTCAGGACTCTGACTGGGCCACTCCAGAAGGCGTATTTTCTTCTGTTGCATCACCCAATTTCTGTTGAGCTTCAATTGGCAGACAGCCTAACACTATCCTTCAAAATGTCTTGATAAACTTGGGAATTCATTTTTCAGTAGATGGTGTCCAGGTCCTGAGGCAGCAAAGCAGCCCCAGACTATGATGCTCCCTCCACCATACTTTACAGTTGGGATGAGGTTTTGATGTTGGTTTGCTGTGCATGTTTTTCTCCACACATAGTGTTGTGTGTTCCTTCCAAACAACTCAACTGTAGTTTATCTGTCCATAGAATATTTTGCCAGAAGCGCTGTGGAAAATCCAGGTGCACTTTTGCAAACTTCAGATGGGCAGCAATGTTTTTTTAGGACAGCAGTGGCTTTTCCGTGATGTCCTCCCATGAACACCATTATTGTTTTACGTATCATAGACTCGTCAACAGAGATGTTAGCATGTTCCAGATATTCCTGTAAGTCTTCAGCTGACACTCTAGGATTCTTCTTAACCTCATTGAGCATTCTGCGCTATGCTCTTGTAGTCATCTTCGCAGGACGGCCACTCCTAGGGAGAGTAGCAACAGTGCTGAACTTTCTCCATTTACAGACAGCTTGTCTTACTGTGGACTGATGAACATCAAGGCTTTTAGAGATACTTCTGTAACCCTTTCCAGCTTTATGCAAGTCAACAATTATTAATCTTAGTTTTTCTGAGATCTCTTTTGTTCGAGGCATGGTTACATCAGGCAATGCTTCTTGTGAATAGCAAACAAACATTTTGTGAGTGTTTTTCTATAGGTCAAGGTAGCTCTAACCAACATCTCCAATCTCGTCTCATTGATTGGACTCCAGGTTAGCTGACTCCTGACTCCAATTAGCTTTTGGAGAAGTCATTAGCCTAGGGGTTCACATACTTTTTCCAACCTATACTGTGAATATTTAAATGATGTATTCAATATAGACAAGAAAAATACAATAATGTGTGTGTTATTAGTTTAAGCACACTGTGTTTGTCTATTGTTGTGACTTAGATCAAATCTGATGACCAATTTATGCAGAAATCCAGGTAATTCTAAAGGGTTCACATACTTTTTCTTGCCACTGTATATATATATATATATTATATACCTGGTTTCCTTAAACTGATGTGAAAAGGTAGACTAATAATACAGAAAAGATACTGAACCATACAAATCACATTACATTTGTTAATGATAAAAAATCTTTATCCAGCATAATACAAGTATGCATTGTACTGATCCATACAACAGTGCATCAACAAATTATACACATGTAGCACACCCTCACCTTGCTCCACACAGTAGCAACTTCAAAAACCCAGACCCCTGCAATAACATGTGAGCAGCAGGCGCAACCCAGTCAAGATTATCCACTGATATCCCATTCACTCCCATGAATGACAAAGTCATTTTATTATTTCGCATTTACAAGATTCCAGACGCGACCTGCTTTATTACGCGGTTTCTCTTCTGCTTCAGCTATCCAAGCGCTGCATCATTACGCGGGATAATGCCATTTTTACAAAGTAGACAGCCTCAGAGATTTATTTTTATTTTTATGAGCACCGGTGCTGCTGTTGTAGAATGGTGATGAAAGCATACAGAGATCGGGCGGCATAAATTACTTCTTAGGAGTGCAGCGAGATGTGAAGGACGGACTGACATTTTGCATATATACTCTCAAAAAAAAGTTGCTATCTAGAACCTAAGGGTTATTTGGCTGTCCCCATAGGATAACCATTTCAAGAACCTTTGATTCCCATGTAGAGCCCTTTCTATAACGTTATTTCTAAGGCTACATATATTAATATGGGCTATTTTCAGACCTTTCTTAGGTAGCTTATCAGAGATAGACACAATCCTGAAAAGAGCAAACAAAGCAAGAGAAAAATATACATTAATCAGTCCATTAATCAATTGGTGTGTGTGTGAGGCGTGGTTGAAGCTAAAAACCCATAGGCTTGGCTCTCTCATCCCCTCCAGGCTTCTGGGAGGGAGGGTGGGTGGACAATGAGCCTGTCATAGCGGATGTAAGCAATGTCCCCAACCGGCAGCTTTCATGGCTGGGATCAGTTCTTTCCTCTTCTGGCGCACAGCTTCAGGATAGTCCTCGTTGAGGAAGATATACCATCCCCTCAAGTTTTTGGCTATTTCCAGAACAGCTACCGGGGTCCATGAACTTGACCACTATCGGCCAGGGCCTATCACCTGGGCCGTTGGTGGGTTTTCCAGTCATGTGGGCGCACTCCACCTCAGTCTACCTGTCGTCCATCTTCAATTTCTCAGAGATAATTTCCTCACTTTGTCCTCAGACTCCGTCCAGGTCTCATGTGGAGATTCTGCAATTTCGTCCACAAACATGTTGTTCTGCCTTGATTGTCCCTCGAGATTTATCCGTCATTGTTATCATGGATTCACATACAGAACTGATGTCCTCTCTCAATGACTTACAGATTGCTGTCATCTTGCCATTCTCCTGTTTCAACTAACCGAGCTGACCCTGGGAGAACTGCAAACTGTTCTTCAGGTCCTGGACCTCTCTGGTCAGATCGTCCATTCTTTTATTAGTTGAATCCACCAGTATTTGGACAAAACACTTTTTGTTCGTTTAAAACATCCTTCACACGTGATACAGAGACACCAATGTCCTCAACGGTACTCCCACCGGCTTTGGTCTCTGTCATGGTATCTAGCAACGTAGGTTACGCTGTTACTTCTCGCAGTTTCAGACAGGGCAGGTCACAGGGAATATTGAACAACAACAAACAGCAGGGATTTAGACAGCCACAAACCCAGGACAATCCGCGATCCCAGCCACAATGGCTAACCGCGCTGCAGGCTGTGTTCAAGCCCTCAAGAAAACCCTGCTAGCTTGATATGCATATAGCTAGGCTAGCTGCAAGCCCAAATAGCTCTTCAGAACCATCCTTGGTCTGCAGGATCACTGGACAGAGACTAGCAGTCCCAGCAACGGATGCCAACTGCGTCGCAGGATCCAAACTAAAAACTTAGCTTAGCTAGGAATACACTTTCAAAACAACAAACAACAAAACCGAGCTCTTCCTCGTTCAACCGAAGGTGAGTGAGAGGTCAAAGGTCAGCCACACCAATTGCTGACAGGTGTATAAAATTGAACACACAGCCATGCAATCACCATAGACAAACATTGGCAGTACAGGGTTCTACATGTGAACCAAAAGGGGTTCTAAATGTATCTCTTATAGGGAACCCCCTTTTTTTCTAAGAGCAAGCGTTTAAAAAGTCTGAGTAGGAATACAATATCAATAACTTATTAGCTTAATCAGTGACTTCTGCAGACCACATGGTGCTATCCTATCCCTCATCAGAAGGAGAGGGAAAGAGAAAGGGAGAGAGTGAGAGAGAGACAGACGGAAAGACTGACCGACAAAATTAGTGGGAAGAGAGAGAGAAATGCCAGAGAGAGTGAAATGCCAAGGGCTTCAGCTTGATGTTGACTGAGTATAGGGGGAATTATGATGTAATTCTGAATTAACATCTTTGTGGCAGGGTGCTGTAAGTGATGAAACAAAGCTAACCCAATGTGGGGCCTTTATATGCTTCTACAAATCCATGCAATGATCATGACTCAGTGTCAGGAAATAGAGTCAAGTGACGGACAGATGGAGTCTACCTGGAACCAGAAAGGGTTCTCCTACAGGGACAGCTGAACAACTCTTCATGGTTCTACGTAGTACCTTTTTTGTAATAGATCTTCCAGATTTGTGTGTGATAATCATCAGAAATGTCTGTATCACCTTGAAAGGTGGCCACTAAATGTTATCACCACCATGTCAAACCCCAAAGCATCTATCTGTTCCTCTTTGGTAATGATCTGACCCTGTCAGTGTCTGGATCCCACTGGGGAGTGGGTGAGCTGATAAAAAGAATGTGCCTTGGACTGCAGAAGCTTTGATGACATGGTGTGGAAGAACGGGGAGATCTCCTCAGACACAAAATGGACTCCCTGCGGTCTCAATTACCCAGCGACCCCTGTTGATATCATGGCCGTCTCTCCTTTCCACCCTGCTACGGCAACCCTGTGATGGCTCAGACCCACTCAGTGACTCCCTCTCTATACCACAGCGATCAGACACAATCTCTTTTCATTACAGTGAATCTCCTGAAGGGATTGTTATTGGTGCTCATAGCCATCTCACCGCTGGCCTAAATGACCAAGAACATGCACATGGACGGAAGATTCCATCCAAATAATAGTTAGGTTTTTTCAACAAAGCCCACACAATCAACAACCGAAAACACGTCAGGATTTTTAGTGGTGTTGGCCAACACTGGGGTTTTGATAAATCAATCTATACTTGTGTAACAGGGTAGATTCTGTTCGTCCCTCACTGAGCTCGAACCAGCAATCTCCTCTTCCCAGCAATACCTCAGCACTCTATGCAGCGTTACCTGTCGCAAGGGCAACAACTACTTCTAGGTCTCAAAGAAGGTGACATCACCGTTTGGACGCTACTAGCGCACACAGCTAATTTGCAAGCCATTCCACACCGGCTACACTTGAATTTTCTCATTATATTTTTATCCTGCTTAGTGGTTGTATTTCTACTCCAGCATCTATTACCTTGGGGCATGGTGATATAAAATGATTGCAGTTATGGTCTTTCATGGAGGTACTTACTCTGAGAACAATGGGCGCTTGAAGGTCAAGTGGGAGAGTGCGGCAGCCATTTTGAAAAGACCGTCTAGTTCTTATTGAAATTAATTTATACAACTTTGGTCTGTGAGGCTTTTCAGGGATAAAATTGTCATGCTAATTCATTTTGATTGCTACATTGGAGTTGCTAACCAAAATGAATAGCTGGGCCAGATGCGACCACTGAGGCGTAAAGGGGATATTTCATAGTGAATTACACTGATCAAGTAGTGGCATGGATCTTTGTAGATTTCTGATCTAGCATTCACACATGGGAAATTGCTATCCATACTTTTTTTTAGCATTCATTTGAATGTGGAATAATTGCCCTATGAGAACTCAGTGAAGGATGTAAAAAATATCAAATTTACACTATAACAAGAATGGAGGCAGTTTTTTTTTACACAACTTCAGAGGAAATGAAAGGTATGATAATTAACTAGTAGGCCTAGCTCGGATGACTACAGCTAATCATTTTTGTACCTGCTCTTTTTGTTTCTTGATAATGTATAGATTAAAACACGTTTTACATGTTTGTTTTCTATAAGGAGATAGTAAAGGTATCATTACGAGTGTGTCAGTCAATCTATTCGTCGGGGACATCTGTATTATTTCAGCTTCTGAAGTAATACAAAAACAACAAAAGAGAAGACGGCTTACCAAGAAAAACTTCCAAAAGGACTCATTTGAGGCAGAAAGTATTGAGCACTCAACAACAACAAAAAGCAGAGATTTATTTATTTTGGCTCACGTTAATCCATTGTACAAAAAATAAATAATGTTTTATGTCATCCCTTCATAATCGTAATTCTACCACAACTAGGGAAAACCTCCATTCAAAACCCTATTAGCCTGCCAGTCTAACACATAACCACCATTAGAGACCATTAGAGACTAAAAAAACTGTCATCCATCTCCAGACCAATGGAGCAAACAGCTCTGTCGCCTAACAAACCCTCAATGGTGCATGAGATTCAGCTTTCTGCTGGATGAGACGATAACCGCTTTCCAGTGAGCCATCTGGACAGAGCCCACCCTGCGGACAGAGGCCAACTCATGTTGGATCTCTCTCCCTCCCGCTCTCTCTGTCTGTTTTTCTCTCCACCTCTCTCTTTCGCTCTCACTTTGTCTGTCTGTCTTCCTCTCTTTCCCCCTTTCTTTCTCTGTCCCTTTCTCAGCATCTGTCTGTCACTCTCTCGCCCCCTCTCGGTCAATTGTGGGTCCCTTTACGTTATTGATAGGAGAAGGTGGGAGACTTGAGATTCGCAGACGGGCTCCCGCCTCAGTAGTCAGTGAGTCCCCCCATCCACACTCCTGACACCCTCAATCTGTCACAGTCGAAACCCAAGGGACCAGCACCTCAGACTGCTGGGACAGCTTTGATAATGCATGGAGCTGAGAGTTGAGCTAATCGAAATAGGCTATGACAAATCTCCTGGAATACTGACTTTGTTTACTTTTAAGACATTTTAAAGTGGAGGATATCTATTTGATTTGGGTTTAAGGCACAGGAAAAAAACAATGTCCTAGAGGGCAAGCAGGGGCATCACGCAACGCAAAATCTGAGGGGGCACAAAGTACGTGAGGATAGCTGGGGGGGAGCCTAGTCCCCCTAGGGACCGCCCATCTGGAAGTTGGAGAATTTGGCATTTTGAAACCACTGAAACAGCTTTTTCCTGCAATCTACAGACATAATGCTTAACTCCACGTAAAAAATGTTTATTTTTCCGCATGTCTAAGCATACCTTTTGAGCTGTCTGTATCCTTGTCACGACTTCCGCCGAGGTCGGTCCCTCTCCTTGTTCGGGCGGTTTTCGGCAGTCCCCGGCCTTATAGCCATCGCCAATCCATTTTTCATGTTCCATTTGTTTTGTCTCTGTTTTACACACCTGGTTTCTATTCCCCAATTACATGTTCATTATTTAACCCTCTGTTTTCCCCATGTTTTTGGTGCGTGATTGTTTGTTCATTTGTCAGATTTTATTACCGCTGGTTTCTCGCCCGTGTGTTTTTGGGCACGTGGTATTTGATATCCTTTCTCCGTATTGGATTAAATACGTTGTTCACTCATCCCTGCGCCTGACTTTATACACCAGCTACACACACCGACATTGACAGAATCATGCACCAATACGAACGAGTCAGCAGGAGCAGAAGCCCTCCCTGTGGCAGTAGAGAAGCGCGTCCAGCAGCACGCGACCATGTTGGAACGTCTGGGCACCTCCATGGATCGTGTACTGCAGACGGTGGATAGATGGGAGAGAGAAGGGAGGTCCCCAGTTGAGCCAGATGATCATGGTGTTGTCGAAGAAGGTAACCTTGTTCATCGATTGTCTGGGAGATGTCCGGTTCCATATTTTGTGTTGGTATTCTGTAATGATGGGGCGGTGAGTTCGGAAGCAGGTGCAATGTTTTAATAAAACAAAACCAAGAGCACGGCACTAACATAAGGCAGAACGCCGATACACAAGAATAATACCAACTGGTGAGAACATGGGAGAGTGACATATAAAGAGGAGAAGATGATGAAGGTAATGGAGTCCACGTGTGAATCGTAATGATGAATCCCAGGACTCTGGGATAGGACTCTGGCGACGTCGTATGCCAGAGGGGAGGAGCAGACGTGACATTGTGTGGGTTGTTGTCTTACAGCTGTTGTTGGGAGGGCTTCCCAGGCAACCACCGCAGCAGGAATGCTGTGATACAAAAATCAGCTTTCCCCGGTCAAAGAAGGGGGATATGCTGTGAAGACCGACCCAACATACTGTAAGTTAGGGGCGCAACTTTCATGGGGGACGGGGGGACATGTTTTATCATTGGAATGTGATACAAAACGAGGCAACGGTGTGCTTTAGGACCATGCATGCGTCGAGTAGGCTGTTTGGAGTGCTTATCCTGCTGGATAAAATTAAATATGCCCCCCCACTTCTAAAACCCCTGCTGTCCCTGCTGTGCCCCTGCTGTCATAGTTATTCATTTCAAATATGCATCACTTGAGCATTTCAAGCACACACAAATTCCAAATACCAACATTGAAAAGTTTCACCGAAGTGCACAACCAAATATTGCATATTTTGAAATAGAATACTTCAAAAACACAAGAAAACACATTGTAGAATCAATCAAATGTATTTATAAAGCCCCCCTTGATGTCACAACGTGCTGTACAGAAACCCAGCCTAAAACCCCAAACAGCAAGCAATGCAGGTGTGAAGCACGGTGGCTAGGAAAACCTCACTACAAAGCCCAGAACCTAGGAAGAAACCTAGAGAGGAACCAGGCTATGAGGGGTGGCCAGTCCTCTTCTAGCTGTGCTGGGTGGAGATTATAACTGAACATGGCCAAGATGTTCAAATGTTCATAGATGACCAGCAGGGTCAAATAATAATAATCACAGTGGTTGTAGAGGGTGCAACAGGTCAGCAGCTTTTAATAGCTGACCATTCAGCGCATCTCTACCGCTCCTGCTGTCTCTAGAGTTGAAAACAGCAAGTCTGGGACAGGTAGCACGTCCGGTGAACAGGTCAGGTTTCCATAGCCGCAGGCAGAACAGTTGAACTGGAGCAGCAGCACGACCAGGTGGACTGGGAACAGCAAGGAGTCATCAGGCCAGGTAGTCCTGAGGCATGGTCCTAGGGCTCAGGTCCTCCGAGAGAGAGAAAGGAGAGAAATGTCACGTGCTCCCTCTCCGGCCTCTAGGTCACCAGGGTGCTCGTTACACACCTGTCACCATTGTTACGCGCACCTGCGCGTCATCAGACTCACCTGGACTCTATCACTTCCTTGATTACCTGCCCTATATAGGTCACTCCCTTTGGTTATTTTTTCTGTTTCATGTCTGTGCGTTGTTCAAGGTTCTTGTTTTGTATTATGTTCCGTTTATTTTATTAAAACACTCACTCCCTGAACTTGCTTCCCGACTCTCAGGGCACATCGTTACACACAAATCAATTCAATGGGTCCTGCACACTGTAGGGCGGCCGGGTGCATGTGTTAGGTTTATGGCTCGAATGATTATTTATTTATTTATTTATGTCAAATCGATGTCTCACCTTTATTTCTTACCTTTATTTCTCACGAGTGTTAATGCTGAACAAATATTTTGTCTATGCTGTCATATTGTAAATGATCAAATAAATGCCATACATAATGCTAATGTAGATGCACAAATACATTGTCCTGTACACTTACTGCATGATGTTGTAATGTGCATTCCCTTATGTTTAAGCTTCTAATGTGACTCAGGTGTAACTAATTCTTGTGAAGAATTGTATCTATGAACTGTTTTCTGTAATTAGTTACGAAACAATATAAACGCAATTGTGTATTGCTGCTGTTCGTCTGATATCTAACAGTCCATGATCAGATCTGTTGACCATGAGAGCATTTTGCAAAGAAAATGGGTTGAGGCATACTATTTTGGCTCGGCAAGACATGTGGCCCATTTTTTACTTTGTCATCAATGACATGTGGCCCATTGTTTATCTTGTTACCTGGCAACAACCACAAGGGTGTTTCACAGAGCTGTCAGTCAAGGTGAAATTATGAATATAAACTCCCTGCCCAATCAGCCATTCTTTCAGACTTCCTGATAGTTCGAGTTGAGAGAAAATGTACAATTTCTTCAATTCAGAGCATTTTAATTAATAGCGTAAAAATATTATAGGCAATGTTTTGGTCATTCAAAGGATATTTTTATTTGGGAAATATTATGACTGTGCAGAACCTTTAAGACAACCTTGAGGGAATAAGATGCCTATTAATAATTTAAAAAAATCACAACATTTCTGTCGGTGTCTGTGAAAGAGACCGACAGATGTCAGATAGACACACTAAGAAACAACCATGTCATGTATTGACCTGAGTTTTAAATGGTGCCACTCAACGACTTCAACGGAAGTCAATAGTCAGACAGAGATTCAGACATCAGAGTCACTTCCATAATCCATAAACCAATGTCACATCGTTCCCATACAGAATGGGCCACAGGGACAGGAATGCCTGCCAATATGTTGTGAGCACATCATGGCACATTGTCAACTCCAAATATTACAGCTTGAAACTGCTGTGGGGAAATACTTCTGGTGGCATGAGACACTTACCATTATGAGGAACAGGGATGGCAGAGGTACGTATACCAAGATAATAGATGGATTAACATGGTGAGCAACCTACAAACAGAAACAGCACATATGGTCTTTTCATTTTGGAAATGACTGGTGTGGGATTTTAAACTAGCACTTCTGGTTGAGAACCTTTTTTAATCCAATTGTCATATCATTCATTTGTGTGTGATCATGTTTTTGAATTTAAAGCATAATTTGTGTGTCATGCTCAAAAGGACAGTGATGCTGCAGTACAATGGTTAAATTCAGCCCCTCCTTGCCTCACCAAGTGAAGGGAGTGAAGGATGTAGTGCTATGCATTAACGCTCGCGGCACTTTATTAAGCCCTATAAAATTCCCAAGTCAAGGAGTGTCGCCTGACCCCTGGAGAATTATAAATTAGCCACGTTTCTCAAGGAAAACGACAATTTCACACCGTTATCTTCTCTCCATTCCCCCAGTCTCACTGCACAATGAAAAGGCCCTTATATAGCTATAATGGGTGTGTTTGTATGTTTTGAAGCGACAAAACGCTGATGTTGCTTCAATCAAATGGTTATCCTTTCTTTCCCATTAGAACAGGCTGGTGGTGGATCTTAGGCATGACTGATGCCCAGTTGGCTTAATTGCCTTTCTTTACCAGTTCGTTGTATCTTTTGAAACAAGTGCACATTAATGAGACTGGGAGAGCGTGTGTACGATATGTGGCCCGTCATGCAGAAAACAGCTTGGCCTGGGAGCAGGGGAACTAAATGCCCCGTCTCTGTGACTGCACAGTGCGAACAAGCGAACAAAGCACAACTTGACTGTGGGGTCACAGGGGATCAGATGAGACCGAGACCGCTTCTCATTAGCGCAATGGTAAGATAAATGCGTAAGTAAATGGTATTTTATGCAGGCATAAAGTTAATTTGCTATTCCACAGCACTCTTTAACAATGCTATGTTTAGCTAGTCCAAGGCCTCTGAAGTGTGCTTCTCGAATTAGGTATGTTGTGGCAGGATTCAACCATTAAAGGTAACGGGGCCAAGGTGACCTAAAGTTGACCTCACACTGATTGTAGATGTTAATTGTTTTGCTATTTGATAAGTCCTAGGAAAAATATCATCAAAGAACTTACATTTTATCATGTCTGATGTGGATTCATAGCCTCATCCATGGAATTAGGTTCAATCAAGAGCATTTTATTTGTGTTGGGTAAAAAAAACAAGACAAAGTATTGAAAGAAAAGGACATGGGTACAGCTGGGAGTAATCAAAGTTAAGCGTGATCAGGTGAGAATTGTGGTGTTCGTTTCACACATACCACTGACGACATTTACATGCAAACCGATATATCATTATTATTCGGGATACTCAAGTACTCTGTTCTTGAGTTGACCCATATAAACATCATATCCCATTTACAATAAACATGAATAAGCTTGTATCCCTGTTTTGAAAAACCCAAATAAGATGCCTGGGATATGCTGATCTTAGACGGGGTAAACATCTTATCCCGTTTATTGTGGTTTTTTCGCTGTCTGCGTAGTATCACCTTTGATGCTCAGATGGGAACAGTAATAATTGGAATAGTAACTGAAGTCTGGACACTGACTGTAGGCCTCACATGTAGCCTATTATAATATTAACGCATGCAGAAAGTGTTTCTTGATAGACCAAATGTTCATTTTGTGTGGTGAAATATGATTAATTTATTTCATCTTAAAATAATGTGAATGTAGCCTAAATGTGAAAAAATGTCCGCAACATAAAAGCTGACTGTATTTCACTTTCTAAATATGCATCCAAGACTAACTGAATACTATCAGAAACATACCCACAGATGGAAAGAAATCAGAAATCCACTTTTTCGACCTGAAAGATGATGGCTAGAGCTTACCCATGATGTTGCACAACGATTTAAGTCAATGAGTCATTTGTTTTAGACAAATAACTATATATTTGTGCTTGAAGTGACAAGTCTGAACTGCCCACTTTGGGCAAATCCGTGTGAATGCGGTGTCTTATCCTATGATATGACATACAAGTTATTTTCAACCTACGTTTCGTTTCAGGGCTGGGTTTTATTGGAATGTTACCACCCACCAGCATGGCATTGTTTATGAATCAGAAACAGCTGCAAAGTTATTCTTCTTTATTACTAAAATGAGCCCAACCGCCTTGTGTCCACTTGGCCGCCTGAGCCATGGAGAAAAAGAAAATAGGGGGTGCAAACATGTTTTTTTTTCTTCAATGCTTTGATTGGTGTAACGTTAGCTAGAAACCACAAGTGTCTATCCAGATAATTAAAAGTCAACTGCATTTTATAGTTACACGTAATTTGCGGCGTGCATGATTAAGACTAAAGTCAATGTAGCCAATAATTTCACTTCCCCTGTGAGAACCATGAGCAAGGGCTGACTTGGCTTTGCTCTACCGCAGCTGAAGCCTGCCAGCAGCATAACGTTACCTACCAAAGGTTCCCCCCGTGCCCATTACAATGTAAAAACGCATATCAGCTTTCTTTCAATAGTTACGCATATTACCGGAGCTTCATCTAATTCTTTCTAACTATTTACATGGCAGATTCGCGTCCACAATTTATGTAAGATGACAAAACTTTGGCGATAACAATAGATGGCAAAGTCAAAGTGGTTTCCATCTGTGGGGATGTTTTCCATAAATCAATGCTTATGACATATCCAGAACCAGCCACAGAGCCAGCTGGCCAATCTTTTGAATATGTTGTAGTTAAAAAAAAACAGCAACAACATATAACATTAGCTAGGTAGTTAGATAAGGTTAGCATGTTAGCTATATGTTGATGTTTATCAACTCCACATGGAAATTCCCACACCCAATTTGTGAATATGTACAAGTAGCCTTCGTCATTCTTCGGAGGTGTGGGAGCTCCTTTAAAACTGGCCAACAAACGGATGTAATTTGAACATTTTGCAAGGAAAATCTCCCCGGTCCCCAAACGTCTTCGCTCCGCGAGAGAAGCAGAAATGAAAGATAATACTTTACAGATGTCAACTAGATTGTTGATGATCATTCTATCGATTTATGACACTATTATTGAGTATCAAGTAATAACAAAAGAGAAGCCGCATGTATCTAAGTATGGAGAAGTTGACAAACAAATAGCCTACTTAAGGTCAGATTTTTTTGAGGCAACAACAAAAAAATCACGCACCCCCTGTCAAAAAATCATTCCGCCGTCCCCGGGCAAATTATGAGTATACAGTTTATTCATGGATAAAGGGATACTCGTGAGCGGAATATCAAAGGTGCATGTAAACATATTGTCCTGAATAAGACCTTAACTGGGATATGAGCTATTATACGGAATACTGTGCGCATGTAAACGTTGTCACTGTGAATCAAGCATCAAGCACACATGACTACATTCACAAACGCACATACACACACACACAGGCTATTAAATTAGCCCCAGGGATGAGAGGCTGTCTTTTTACCCTAACTAAATTTCAGTGTTGTGTACAATATCCTTATGATCTCACTCTTTCTGTGATGCTCACTCTCTTATATTCTTGTAACATAAATTCAAGTTAATAATATTCACGGAACAGTGTACACATTATATCCAATAAACAGATGCACTTTGCAAGTGGCATACCTCCATACTACATCAATGTGCTTCATATTAAAACATAGGCAATTTAAACCATAACTTTGAATAATTAATTGATACTACACATTGATGGACATACTTACTGTTTTTAAATTATGTGACGTAGATCTTTCTATAAGTATTGAAAAGATATGATTCTGTTATAATGATGCTTTAAATGAATGATCATCCCTAAAACATGATTATACAAGTTTGCAAGAAAGTGAGCTTCAGGTAAAGTGACAAAGTTATTGACAGAAGTACAGTACTGGATGTGTCACACTTAAGAACAAGATTGTCAACTTTTTCCCATTTTACATTGTATATCAGGAGGTACACACACTAGTCCAAGTCACCCCCCTCCCCACACACACAAACCTTCCGATTTTTTTCCATAGGGATAGGTGGCAAAATGGTTGGTTCCTTACACATGCATAGACTCCCAATGATATCCGGCTTGCCGTGCTGAAACAACCCAGGCTATATACAGCAGTTTTTGTATTTCAGTTTGTGACGTGGCTTGTGGGTCCCGATGATGATGCTGTGGTGTGTTGCTTTCATTGGCTAGTATGGACGTCTGTGCACTGTCACATAGTAGGGCTCCTCTGATGTGTGGAGTAGGGGTGTGTAGTGGTTTGAGAAAAAAATTGCCAAATCGACACAAAATGTGTTTGCCTGGTTGCCCTCTGTTCCTCTTCTGCCATGATTGGCAAAAAAAAAAACCTGGGATGGGGGTAGGGGTTTAGAGAGAGGGAGAAAGGGGAATAAACAATAGAATTGAGAAAACAAGGTATTTCATCACTCATGGTTGTTCACTGTCGTTTATACAGGATGACTTAATCTTGAGCAAACTATGAACTTTATAATAGGAAAAGAAATCAACTCCCCAAGTAAGCTGACCTGTTACTTTAATCTCTTATTCTTATCTGTATGTTTTGAATTTGCGTTGTTGGTTAGGGGCTCGTAAGTAAGCATTTCATTGTATTCGGCGCATGTGACTAATGCAATTTGATTTGACTATACAAACATTTGTAATATTCCAACAAGTGGTGTATAATGACAGTTTAAGGACTATGTAGGCTTACAGGTCTCTCTTGTAAAAGAGATTATATCTCAATGAGAATAACTTGTATAAATAAAGGTTAAATAAAACATACTATTTTAATCATCCCTATCTTTTTCTGTATACTTAATGTACTATTCTAGAGCTACTTTTTATTAACATTTCATTGAGTTCAATAATAATAAAACCATATAAAAAATTGACATATATAAATGATTCACCATGAGCAATGGTCAAATTAGACACCCTAGACAGCCCATCCATTTAAATATGAGTATGTAAATCTGCAAAGAAATTCATGAACTTGAGGCTACCCAGAAAATAAATATTTACGACGCACCCAATTTCCCTTTTTCTCCCCATCTCTGGTAATTGTATGTGATACATTTTGTTTTCTCTGTGGAAGAAGGAAAATCAATCTTACAACATTGGCTGTGAGACATATAGGCATTGAGATTCTGCAATATCACCCAATTTTACAGTCATAGTCTTTCTAGGATGGGATTCACACAGCCCTGCACTATGGACAAATAATATTCCTATTGCTTCAGTAAATAAGCACTTGGACAAACTGCAGTAGCCAATGTTACCGGGTGAAACAAAAAAATTATTTATGTACCCTCCAAGATCACCCCACAGTTCCCCAATAGCTGTCCCTCAACCACTCAGCCAACAAAAAAAGGAGTTTACGGTTTTCTGCGGTGTGGGTTTGACTTAATTTGGTTATTCGTTTTCTTTCCTTCTCAGTCCAAAAATAGAGTACTCTCTCAACACCACAGTATATTTCCTTAGTCTTCTTAAACAACAAAGCCATTTGAAGTAGCCTGGTCCTTTGAAGTAGCCTCTTTGGGCTTTATTAATTTGTAACCCTCTCTATTAAGTTATTTTCTAGCACTATAGCGCCTTTAGATTTTTATTTTGCCCTTTTTTTTACATGCATCAAAGACATTTTCGCAGAGGAACATGCAACCACCAATGATGTATTTTCTGTTTTTTTTTTTGCTAAGAACAAGTGGAAGTTTCCCTTACTATATATAAGCGCAGAGGCCAGTTTTACCTTTAAAACTCCAATGATTAATGTTAGAATTGGTAGATGGTCTCAGATCTGCACTTCTGCTCATCTGAAATCAAATCAAACCAAACGTTATTGGTCACATACGTACACATATTTAGCAGATGTTATTGAGGGTATAGCTAAAAACTTGTGTTCCTAGCTCCAAGAGTGCAGTTGTATCTAACAGTTCACATTACACACTAATCTAAAAGTAAAAGAATGGAATTAAGAAATACAGTGGCATAAAAATGTTTGAACACTTTGGAATTATCTGGATTTCTACATAAATTGGTCATGAAATTAGATCTGATCTTCATCTAAGTCACAACAACAGACAAACACAGTCAGGAGTCAGCTAACCTGGAGCACAAACATTGAGACGAGATTGGAGAAGTAGGTTAGAGCTGCCCTGCATTTTAAAAAACACTCACAAGAAGCATTGCCTGATGTGAATCATGCCTCGAACAAAAGAAATCTCAGAAGACCTAAGATTAAGAAGTTTTGACTTGCATAAAGCTGGAAAGGATTACAAAAGTATCTCTAAAAGCTTTGATGTTCATCAGTCCACGGTAAGATAAATTGTCTATACATGGAGAAAGTTCAGCACTGTTGCTACTCTCCCTAGGAGTGGCCGTCCTGCAAAGATGACTACAAGAGCACAGAGCAGAATGCTCAATTAGGTTAAGAAGAATCCTAGAGTGTCAGCTAAAGACTTACAGAAATCTCTGGAACATGCTAACATCTCTGTTGACGAGTCTACGATATGTAAAACACTAAACAAAAAGGTGTTCATGAGAGGACATCACGGAAGAAGCCACTGCTGTCCAAAAAAACCCATTGCTGCACATCTGAAGTTAGCAAAAGAAAATCTGGATGTCCACAGCTCTACTGGCAAAATATTGTGTGGACAGATGAAACTAAAGTTGAGTTCTTTGGAAGGAACACACAACACTATGTGTGGAGAAAAAGCACACCACCATCAAAACCTCATCCCAACTGTAAAGTATGGTGAAGGGAGCATCATCGTTTGGAGCTGCTTTGCTGCCTCAGGGCCTGGATAACTCGCTACCATTGACGGAAAAATGAATTCCCAAGTTTATCAAGACATTTTGCAGGAGAATGTAAGGCTACCTGTCCGCCAATTTAATCTCAACAGAAGTTGGGTGATGGAACAGGACAATGACCCAAAACACAGAAGTAAATCAACAACAGAATGGATTCAACAGAAGCCTTCTGGAGTGGCCCAGTCAGAGTCCTGACCCCAACCCGATTGAGATGCTGTGGCATGACCTCAAGAGAGCGGTTCACACCAGACATCCCAAGAATATTGCTGAACTGAAACAGTTTTGTAAAGAGGAATGGTCCAAAATTCCTCCTGACCATTATACAGGTCTGATCCGCAACTACAGAACATGTTTGGTTGAGGTTATTGCTGGCAAAGGAGTCAACCAGTTATTAAATCCAAGGGTTCACATACTGTTCCCACCCTGTACTGTGAATTTTTACACGGTGTGTTCGATAAAGACATGAAAACATATAATAGTTTGTATGTTTTTAGTTTAAGCAGACTGTCTATTGTTGTGACTTAGATTAAGATCAGATCAAATTCTATGACCAATTTAAGTAGAAGTACAGGTAATTCCAAAGTGTTCATACTTTTTCTTGCCACTGTATATACACATTTTATCGACAGCTGGCAGCGCAAAAAAGAAACATACACCTTGAGAGAATCAATTGAGCCAGACTCACCTACCCACTGTGTTCTAAACTCCTTACGACGGTTCCTTAGGCAAAGGCTATAAAGAAGATAAAAGAAAAGATTGAAAGGCAGGAACTTCAGGACAGACCACAGCTCTCTTCTATAAAACTATACTATCACGCTTTATTCGAGCAAAATGGCAAGGAGCATATAACAGATGTCCCTTTTGAAGCACAGATGGAAATATTTATATTTAAGGCTAGATGAAACGTATTATTTAATATTTTTTATTTAACAAGGCAAGTCAGTTAAGAACAAATTCTTATTTTATAATGACGCCTACCCCGGCCAAACCCTCCCCTAACCTGGACGACGCTGGGCCAATTGTGCACCGACCCAATGGCACTCCCGATCACAGCTGGTTGTGATACAGCCCAGGATTGAACCAGGGTCTGTAGTGATGCTTCTAGCACTGAGATGCAGTGCCTTAGATTGTTGTCCCAGTCATCAAATGTTGCACTTTTTCTGACCTTTGATCTATACACTACCAGGAAATACTAGCAGGTAAGGTGAGCCCATATGGGCGACTGAGCCATGGTTCCTGAGGCATAACCTTCCAGTGTCACAATAGAACAATTACAATATACTGTGTTTCCAGTGAAAATTGAACTATATGCTTGCTGCATGTTGTTTAATAGCAAAGGAATACTTTTTTTTATTTCCAATTCATTATCTATTCTCTGTGAATAAGCACTAATATTTGTGTGTATCTCATTCATTTCCCAGAGCCCTTTCTGTTGTTTCCCTCACATTTTCAAAGAAACTCGTGAGGGCATTTAAACTGGTAAGGCATCGAAAACAAATGTTTGCCTTTTGCCCAGAGGGACGGAAACAACTGCTAGTGCTTTCTAGCTGTGGGGAATAAATAACTTACTGCCAAGAAGCTAATGTCTAAGCTGATCATAATCAGGAAGCTAATGGTCTGTGCAGCCAATCAAGGCCATGGTGCAGTGGGGAGTGGTAAACACATTGGCATTCCCAGGAGCCTCTTCTCTGCTGTGCGGGGGGCTCCTGCAGCAACAACGGGCACAGTTAGTATTCCACTTCCCACCCATGTGTTGTTCAGTCGTGTCCGTCTGTATGTTGTGTCTCCCCGCTCGCCTGTCTTTCTGTGTCTGGTCCTTTCGATTGTCTGTTTGTTGTGTCTGTCAGTCTGTCCTGTCAGGGTCTGGTCCGTCTGTGTCTGTTCTGTCTGTCCGAGTGCCCTACCTAGCGCTACCAGAGAAACACTCCTCGGAGCGGTGCTGATACACCACACCTCTTCGACAACATCTCACCTAAATGCTAAGTACTTCTGCTGCATCTTTATATCAAAACAAGAAAAGAGTGAGGAGAAAAAGCTTAAATGACCACAATAGAATCTTCCGAGCATGCCCAAGGTTTATTGATTTCATTTTTTTATTCAGTGGAAGGCTGAATGCCTATAACATTCTCTACTGGTGGCGTGTGAGAAGACCTTGCTATCTATTATAAACGTACAAGAACCGAGTAGAAGCCGAGATATTGATATTTGTATACATTTTTAATTTCACCTTTATTTAACCAGGTAGGCCAGTTGAGAACAAGTTCTCATTTACAACTGCGACCTGGCCAAGAGAAAGCAAAGCAGTGCGACAAAAGCAACACAGAGTTACACATTAACAAACGTACAGTCAATAACACAATAGAAAAATATATGTACAGTGTGTGCAAATGTAGAAGAGTAGGGAGGTAAGGCAATAAATAGGCCATAGAAGCGAAATAATTACAATTTAGCATTAACACTGGAGTGATAGATGATCATGTGCAAGTAGAGATACTGGGGTGCAAAAGAGCAAGAGGATAAATGACAATATGGGGATGAGGTAGTTGGGTGTGCTATTTACAGATTGGCTGTGTACAGGTACAGTGATCGGCAAGCAGCTCTGACAGGTGATGCCTAAAGTTGGAGAGGGAGATATAAGACTCAAATGTACTAAATGTATTGTTAATATAGAGATCTCTGAATCTTTTAATACCGAGACTAGACCATGTTGAGAAAGCACCATCAACCATAGATGGGGGAAAAGCTGGGTTTGAGGCTACCGGAGCAAAATAAGGTTGTCTGAAACCCAAAGTGGCGCCTAAATTGATTCCAGATCTTCAATGTTGTTTTGACACATATATTTTTGGTGAAGGAGGAGTAAGGGCCCTGTAACGGAGGAGTGAGCGAGGGAAGACAATGATGCCGGTATAGATGAGGTGGGAATATCTCTCTGCTCTGCAACCAGTACTGAATGATCCTAAGGTTAGTGGCCCAATAATAGAATATGAAATCCAGTAGCGTTAGACGGCGCCTCTGCAAAAGAGGCACTGAGTTTGAAGGTAGGCCTTGAAATACATCCACAGGTACACCTCCAATTGACATAAATGATGTCAATTAGCCTATCAGAAGCTTCTAAAGCCATGACATCATTTGCTCGAATTTTCCAAGCATTTTAAAGGCACAGTCAACTTAGTGTATGTAAACTTCTGAACAGTGAATTATAAGTGAAATAATCTGTCTGCAAACAATTGTTGGAAAAATGACTTGTGTCATGCACAAAGTAGATGTCCTAACCGACTTGCCAACAAAATGTTAACAATACATTTGTGGAGTGGTTGAAAAACAAGTTTTAATGACTCCAATCTAAGTGTATGTAAACTTCCGACTTCAACTGTATTTGTTTTGACAATGGCAGTTTACAATCTAAGGTAATGCCAAGTCATTTAGTCTCTTCAATTTATTTAAACAGCCACACTATTCATTACCAGATTCAGCTGAGGTCTAGAACTTAAGGAATGAGTTGTACCAAATACAATGCTCTTAAGTTTTATAGATGTTCAGGACCAGTTTATTACTGGCCACCCATTCCAAAACAGACTGCAACTCTTTGTTAAGGGTTTCAGTGACTTCATTAGCTGTGGTTGATGATGCGTTTATGGTTGAATCATCAGCATACATGGACACACATGCTTTGTTTAATGCCAGTGGAATTTGAATACATTGGCCATGCTATCAATCCAGCATGAATTCTGCCGTGTTCAAAACAACTGGAAACTCTGAAATGTCAGACTTCAGTGAGGTCAAGACAACTGGGAACTCTGGAATAAAAATAGCTCGGACTGGGGAAAATACATTTTGAACGGTCATCCAACTCAGAATTCCAAGTCAGGAACTCGGGCCTCTTTCTAGAGCTCCGACCTGAAGATCACTGACGTCATGATTCAACTTTGTTTTTTTCCAAGTTCCCAGTTGTCTTGAAAGCACCATGAATCCAGAGAACGGCAGAATTTTATGACAAAACTAAACTTTCCCACTAAAAGGACTGCTGCGCCACCTTCCTGTTCAAGTGAGCACAGCACAACAAAGTGAGTCCAAAAATGTATTGTATGTTTTACACAAATTATGTAATATGCCAGGGAGATATGTATACTATATCTAAGAAAGTATTACTAAGTGTATGTTGTAAAGTAAGCAGTTAGTAGCCCATGTGCCTCACCGTAATCATTTGGTCCCTATCCCCCTCATAACTTGTTGGTGCATATGTAGCCTATAGCCTGTTTTTGAGAAATGTAATCATCGAATATTGTAAGAGCTTTCATTGTCTGCTTATAAGCCCACTTTATTAATCCTACAGTTCTGAGTTAGTGTACAGAGAGAATATTGTAAGAACGGCCCATGTTCTGAATTATGTCGCTGTACATTTAAAATGTGTTATATTGACTACGTCTGTCTTAGCGTGCTCATTAATGTCTTAATCGAATTTAACGACTGCCACTTATCTGCTCATCGTTCTCTTATGCCATAGTTTGTACATCTCAATTGTCAGTAGAAACCACCGCAAGTCAGCCATATCAGCTCGGCGCATGTGACTAATACAATTTGATTTGAAAAGCTTGGCGACGAGTACAGGAACTATTCTGTCCGGAAGAAGTTATTTTTCAATTGTTTTTAAACTCTTATTTTCCAATGGTACAGTCTCTAGGCTAATGTTAGCACAGTATTGTTACCAGAGGCAAGTGCATTGTCGAGCTAGCTAAGAGAGATAGTTAGCATCGTCATGGACGGCAGAAGAGGATTTGAAACGGAGGTCAGCAAGAGGGAGAATCGTTGACAATGTTTGCTGCTGCATTAAAGACACTATCAGAGCACTGAGTTTAATGGTGCTCTAGATGACATAGGCTACAGAGTGAAGCTACACAAAAGACTATTGACTTAAAGTAATATGACCTTGGCAAAGGCCATTGACGTCAGTGTGTCCATGGAACTAGCTACTAAAGAGGCTCAGCAGTTGAGTTGCAACTGAAAATCAAAGACAGGGAAATCAAGGCACATGCTTCGGCTGTGGCAAGGCGGGACCTCAGGAATCTACATGCTGGTGTACGGACATGGATTGCTGAGCCTGTGGTAAAAAGGGCCACATCAAACGAGCCTGCAGAAACAAAAAGAGCCCAGAGAAAACAGAAGAGACTGAAAACAAGAAAGATACATTTTCACTCTATTGAGCAAGAGAACACAGAGGTCAGTGACTCAGACAAGGAACTCACACTGAATATACTGACTGTTGCTGGGGGGCCACGCGGCTACTATGGCTCACCTTTGCTAGCGGGGCAGCCGGTGCGTATAGACATTGACACAGGGGCAGCTGTATCTCTTGTGTCAGACACAGCCTACAAAAATACACTGTAACACTTTCCACTTCAGTCAGTACACATCATGATAAAGACTTACACAAGTGAATCTGTTGCTGTGAGAGGCATCACTAAGTTCACAGTTCAGTTAAATGGACAAACTGAAAAGCTGCCACTCTACGTCGGGAAAGGAGACTATCCATCACTACTGGGATGTTTACGGTTGGGGAAAATCACATAGGACTGGCCATCAGTGTGTACAATACTAGGCCCTAATCTATGGATTTCAAAGTAGGGTGAGTAGATCAGAAAATCAGTTAGTATCTCGTTAGACCATCATTTGCTCATGCAGCACAACACATCTCCTTTGCATAGAGTTGATCAGGCTGTTGATTGTGGCCTGTGGAATGTTATCCCTCTCCTCTTCAATGGCTGTGCGAAGTTGCTGGATATTGGCGGGAACTGGAACACACTGTCGTACACGTCGATCGAGAGCATCCCAAACACACTCAATGGGTGACATGTCCTGTGAGTATGCAGGTTATTAAAGAACTGGGACATTTTCAGCTTCCAGGAATTATGTACAGATCCTTGTGAAATGGGGGCCGTGCATTATCCTACTGAAACATGAGGTGATGGCAGCGGATGAATGGCACGACAATGGGCCACAGAATATCGTCTTTATTGTATTGATCCAGCGAGAGCGTGAGTAATTGTACATCTCTGGGAAAATATCCACATTGAGCAGCAGGCGCGAGTGTACTATTTATCAAGGCCACCTGCTGCTTATAATGATGTTTAGGCTACAGATTTTTTTCATAATTTGACTGTGCTTCTTTTGACCGTGATTCTTAATGGTTAGGTTATTTTTTTATATATAAAAATAAGCTGTTACCATGTTCCAACACATATGCTTTCTGTTTCATAGTTGTAACAGACACTCCACAAGTATTTTATATATATATATATATATATACACACACACACACACAGTGGGGCAAAAAAGTATTTAGTCAGCCACCAATTGTGCAAGTTCTCTCACTTAAAAAGATGAGAGAGGCCTGTAATTTTCATCATAGGTACACTTCAACTATGACAGACAAAATGAGGGAAAAAAAATCCAGAAAATCACATTGTAGGATTTTGAATGAATTTATTTGCAAATTATGGTGGAAAATAAGTATTTGGTCACATACAAACAAGCAAGATTTCTGGCTCTCACAGACCTGTAACTTCTTCTTTAAGAGGCTCCTCTGTCCTCCATTCGTTACCTGTATTAATGGCACCTGTTTGAACTTGTTATCAGTATAAAAGACACCTGTCCACAACCTCAAACAGTCACACTCCAAACTCCACTATGGCCAAGACCAAAGAGCTGTCAAAGGACACCAGAAACAAAATTGTAGACCTGCACCAGGTTGGGAAGACTGAATCTGCAATAGGTAAGCAGCTTGGTTTGAAGAAATCAACTGTGGGAGCAATTATTAGGAAATGGAAGACATACAAGACCACTGATAATCTTCCTCGATCTGGGGCTCCACGCAAGATCTCACCCCGTGGGGTCAAAATGATCACAAGAACGGTGAGCAGAAATCCCAGAACCACACGGGGGGACCTAGTGAATGACCTGCAGAGAGCTGGGACCAAAGTAACAAAGCCTCCCATCAGTAACACACTACGCCGCCAGGGACTCAAATCCTGCAGTGCCAGACGTGTCCCCCTGCTTAAGCCAGTACATGTTCAGGCCCGTCTGAAGTTTGCTAGAGAGCATTTGGATGATCTAGATGAGGATTGGGAGAATGTCATATGGTCAGATGAAACCAAAATAGAACTTTTTGGTAAAAACTCAACTCGTCGTGTTTGGAGGACAACGAATGCTGAGTTGCATCCAAATAACACCATACCTACTGTGAAGCATGGGGTGGAAACATCATGCTTTGGGGCTGTTTTCTGCAAAGGGACCAGGACGACTGATCCGTGTAAAGGAAAGAATGAATGGGGCCATGTATCGTGAGATTTTGAGTGAAAACCTCCTTCCATCAGCAAGGGCATTGAAGATGAAACGTGGCTGGGTCTTTCAGCATGACAATGATCCCAAACACACCGCCCGGGCAACGAAGGAGTGGCTTCGTAAGAAGCATTTCAAGGTCCTGGAGTGGCCTAGCCAGACTCCAGATCTCAACCCCATAGAAAATCTTTGGAGGGAGTTGAAAGTCCGTGTTGCCCAGCGACAGCCCCAAAACATCACTGCTCTAGAGGAGATCTGCATGGAGGAATGGGCCAAAATACCAGCAACAGTGTGTGAAAACCTTGTGAAGACAGAAAACGTTTGACCTCTTGTCATTGCCAACAAAGGGTATATAACAAAGTATTGAGATAAACTTTTTGTTATTGACCAAATACTTATTTTCCACCATAATTTGCAAATAAATTCATTAAAAATCCTACAATGTGATTTTCTGGATTTTTTTTCCTCATTTTGTCTGTCATAGTTGAAGTGTACCTATGATGAAAATTACAGGCCTCATCTTTTTAAGTGAGAGAACTTGCACAATTGGTGGCTGACTAAATACTTTTTTTGCCCCACTGTATGTATGTGTGTATGAATATATATAAAACATTTTTTTACATATAGCCTACAGTAACATCAACTAATGGAAATGTGTTATTTGAAATAAAATATTCTAATGTTACCCAAGGCCTTCATAAACACAACCAAATTATTATTTTTGCTATAGCATCCATTAAATATATTAATTACACTGTTCGAATTTTGCAGTCAGAATGACGCACAGCAGTTATAGTTTTAAGGCTATCTTGGATGCCCAAGCTCTTCAGAACGTGAACCAACTACCTTCTTTCCTGGGGTTACTGAATTACTATGGGACACTAAATTCTGAGCTTAGCAATGAAGCTGAAACCGCTGCAGCAGTTACTTTGTTAGGACAAAACATGGAAATGAAAACCAAGGAAACTCGTGAAATCTGAAGCACGTCGACCTGTCATTGCTCATCCAACTAGCTTGTGATGCTTCTTTATGTTGTGGGAGCAGTTGTGTCCCATACCATGGCTTCAGGCAAAGACATTGAACAAAGCTGAGTTGACGGAGTTACCATTCAAGGGGGAAGGCCAGTGACGAAGTCCAGAGCAATGTGTGACCAGAGGCGACTGGGTATGGGAAGAGGGCCGAATGGTAACTTAGTCATCCTCACTATTGTTGACCGATTTTCCAAAGCAGCTCACTTCATTCCCCTCTCCAAGCTTCCTTCCTCCCGGGAAACTGTGGAGCTGCTGGTATCCCATGTTTTGCGGCTGCATTCATCCCTGTTTCCTCATCGGAGTCCGCTCTTGGGTTCCCCTGTTCGCTCCGCTTAAAAGTACGATCTGGCCAAGAGATGAACCCAGGAGACTCTACTACTCTTCAAATTCTTGTTGGACAAGGCACACTTCTTGAGCAACATAAAAAGGCCTGAAAACCCTGCTGGTGAACATCAAGGATTTTTCACAGAGCCTGTCTGACCTACAGGTCCGAACCTCCGGCCAGAGTTCACAACCAGTCTCAAGTGCCTCTTCTCCGCTCCGGGAGCCTTTTGTTCCAACTCCTGAGCACTATGATGGTAATCTTGGCGCTTGCAGAGCCTTGCTTGTGCAATGTTCATTAGTATTTGAGCAACAGCCCTACTCTTATGCAAGTGAACAAGCCAAGATTGGGGAGCAGTGCTTTCCTGGGCTACTGCGCTGCGGTGTAGGAGAGACAGTCACCTATCTGCTTCTTCTACAGTGGATCTACAGATGAGATGAGGAAGGTCTTCAACCACCTGGTCTGTGGAAAGGATGCTGCTAAACAACTTCTGTCCCTTCGTCAAGGCCCCCAGAGAGTGGCTGAAATGGCATGTGAGTTCTGTACCCTCGCCGCAGAGAGCGGATGGAATGACTAGGCTCTTCAGGGAGCATTCCGGAACTCACTCACTGAGACCCTCAAAGACGAGTTGGTGTCCAGAGAGAAGCCTGATGGACTTGACAAACTCATTTCTCTCACTATCCGCACTGCCAAAGGGGCGGTGTTGCAATCTACTGCAGAGCTCTGTCCTACTATCCAGATCTGTACCCAAACAATTCGAGCTTCTACTCTTAAAAATCCAAAGCTCAGTCCGATGATGCTGTGACACACCGCCCCAGACCATGACGGACCCTCCAAATCAGAGTACAGGCCTCGGCGTAACGCTCATTCCTTCGACAAAAAAACTGTAATCTGACCATCACCCCTGGTGAGACAAAACCGTGAAGAGCACTTTTTGCCAGTCCTGTCTGGTCCAGCGACGTTGGGTTAGGCGAAGTTGTTGCCGGTGATGTCTGGTGAGGACCTGCCTTACAACAAGCCTACAAGCCCTCAGTCCAGCCTCTCTTAGCCTATTGCAGACAGTCTTGAGCACTGATGGAGGGATTGTGCGTTCCTGGTGTAACTTGGCAGTTGTTGTTGCCATCCTGTACCTGTCCCGCAGGTGTGATGTTCAGATGTACCGGTCCTCTGCAGGTGTTGGAAAACGTGGTCTGCCACTGCGAGGATGATCAGCTGCTCGTCCTGTCTCCCTGTAGCGCTGTCTAGGCGTCTCACAGTACGGACATTGCAATGTATTGCCCTTGCCACATCTGCAGTCCTCATGCCTCCTTGCAGCATGCCTAAGGCACATTTCGCGCAGATAAGCAGGGACCCTGGGCATCTTTCTTTTGGTGTTTTTCCGAGTCAGTAGAAAGGCCTCTTTAGTGTCAAGTTTTCATAACTGTGACCTTAACTGCCTACCGTCTGTAAGCTGTTAGTGTCTTAACGACTGTTCCACAATTGCATGTTCATTAATTGTTTATGGTTCACTGAACAAGCATGGGAAACAGTGCTTAAACCCTTTACAAAGAAGATCTGTGAAGTTACTTGGATTTTTACGAATTATCTTTGAAAGACAGGGTCCTGAAAAAGGGACATTTATTTTTTTGCTGAGTTTAGTATATGGATTGATTTTAAAAGTCAAATCTAATTTTATTTGTCACATACACATGGTTAGCAGATGTTAATGTGAGTAGCGAAATGCTTGTGCTTCTAGTTCTGACCATGCAGTAGTATCTAACAAGTAATCTAACAAATTCACAACAACTACCTTATACACACAAGAGTAAAGGAATGAATGAGTATGTACATATAAATATATGGATGAGCGATGGCTGACCGGCGTAGGCAAGATGCAGTAGATGGTATGGAGTACAGTATATACATATGAGATGAGTAATGTAGGTTATGTAAACATTATATAAATGGCATTGTTTAAAGTGGCTAGTGATACATTTATTTCATCCAATTATAATTATTTCATCCAATTATAATTATTAAAGTGGCTAGAGATTTGAGTCGATGGCCGAACGGCATAGGCAAGATTCAGTTGATGGTTTAGAGTACAGTGTATACATTTGATATGAGTAATGTCGGATATGTAAACATTATATACAAAATTGTTTAAAGTGGCTAGTGATACATTTGTTACATCCAATTCCTATTTTTAAAGTGGCTAGAGATTTAAGTCAGTATGTTGGCAGCAGCCACTCAATGTTAGTGATGGCTGTTTAACAGTCTGATGGCCTTGAGGTAGAAGCTGTTTTTCAGTCTCTCGGTCCCAGCTTTGATGTACCTGTACTGACCTCGCCTTCTGGATGATAGCGGGGTGAACAGGCAGTGGCTCGGGTGGTTGTTGTCCTTGATGATCTTTTTGGCCTTCCTGTGTAGGTGTCCTGAAGGGCAGGTAGTTTACCCCCGATGATGCATTGTGCAGTCCTCACTACCCTCTGGAGAGCCTTACGGTTGTGGGTGGAGCAGTTGCCGTACCAGGCGGTGATACAGCCCGACAGGATGCTCTCGATTGTGCATCTGTAAAGTTTGTGAGTGATTTTGGTGACAAGCCAAATTTCTTCAGCCTCCTGAGGTTGAAGAGGCGCTGTTGCGCCTTCTTCACCACGCTGTCTGTGTGGGTGGACCATTTCAGTTTGTCCGTGATGTGTACGCCGAGGAACTTAAAACTTTCCATCTTCTCCACTACTGTCCCATCCATTTGGATAGGGGGGTGATCCCTCTCCTGTTTCCTGAAGTCCACGATCATCTCCTTTGGTAAGCAAATTGGAGTGGGTCCAGGGTATCTGGCAGAATGGAGGTGATGTGATCCTTGACTAGTCTCTCAAAGCACTTCATGATGTGCTACGGGGCGATAGTCATTTAGCTCAGTTACCTTAGCTTTCTTGGGAACAGGAACAATGGTGGCCCTCTTGAAGCATGTGGGAACAGCAGACTGGGATAGGGACTGATTGAATATGTCTGTAAACACACCAGCCAGCTGGTCTGCGCATGCTCTGAGGACACGACCAGGGATGCCATCTGGGCCGGCAGCCTTGCGAGGGTTAACACATTTAAATGTTTTCCTCACGTTGGCTGCGGTGAAGGAGAGCCCGCAGGTTTTGGTAGCGAGCCTTGTCGGTGGCACTGTATTGTCCTCAAAGCGAGCAAAGAAGATGTTTAGTTTGTCTGGGAGCAGGACGTCGTGGTCCGCGACTGGTTTTCTTTTTGTAGTCTGTGATTGACTGTAGACCCTGCCACATTCCTCTCGTGTCTGAGCCGTTGAATTGTGACTCTACTTTGTCTCTATATTGACGCTTAGCTTGTTTGATTGCCTTGCGGAGGGAATAGCTACACTGTTTGTATTCAGTCATGTTTCCGGTCGCCTTACCCTGGTTAAAAGCAGTGGTTTGCACTTTCAGTTGATCCACTTCCTGCGCCGACAGAGATGGCAGCCTCGCTTCACGTTCTCAGGAAACTATGCAGTATTGTTTTTTTTATGTATTACTTCTTACATTGTTACCCCGGGAAATATTACGTTTTATTACATACAACTGGGAGGAACTATTGGATATAAGAGCAACGTCAACTTACCAACATTACGACCAGGAATACGACTTTCCCGAAGCGGATTCTCTGTTTGGTACCCCAAATAGGACAATAGACTGGAGCTTAATTAATATTCTGGGTTTATATTCCAAGAAAGGTTTCCGTTGTAACGGAAAATATGGCGCTATACAACATGACAGTCGGGAGTAGGCTACAGCTTAAGAGGATTGGAAGATTCTAAATTACTATCTAAGGGGCATAACATTTCCACACTCTAATTGTGGTGTACCCAATACCCAAACAAAGATTCAGAGAAAATAAAAATGTCATTGATTTATTAAGACCAGTCCGCATGCTTGTCTCAGAGCAGCACGAAACGAAATAGCTATTGCTTCAAGTCCTATTATTTAACTTCAATATGCTTTTTAAATAAATAAGACCTACACCACTTTTAAACAGCACATTACTCAACACTAGTGAGACTAATTTCTAATCACTAGTGAGACTAATTTAAAAATGAAAGTGAGCGATTGTAATCCAAATAAAGGCCAAAATAATATTTGTAAAGTCCAAAACATATTAGGCTAAATGTATTTTTTTCTCCAAATGCAGACAACGACCCAAAACACACTGCCGCACAGGTTTGCATTGCAAATGAGGGCATGAACTGGGTCAAGAAAATAAGAGATCTACAACACCTACGGTAGGCCTACAGTATACCTATAATATACTGTAGCAGGTTCAAGGGTGTGGGGTTTCCACGTCACCAAGTTCAATAACCAAACATGCACAAGGAGCACAACTAGAATGAAAATGGGGAATTTATTAGGGATATTTGCACACGGTGGGAAAGGTGGGAATCCAGCAACCAGTTCACAACGAGTAATCGTACAGACAATTCTCACGCTTTTCACACTCTCCATAATATTGCTTTTCACACTCTCCATAATATTGCATTTCCCTCTCAGTGCAGCCCACTTCCTCTTTTATCACCAAGCACTCAATGGCTTAACGATCCACCGGCTTGCCTCGTTGTGGCAGGAAGTCCATATAAGGCTCAGGGGTGGAGCCAGCAGGCTGCAAGATATCTTCCTTCAATCACCACTCCCCTCACCTCTCCCTACCCTCTGCCACAATACATACCTACTAATTGTATCTAATTGATGTGCATCCTTTCATATTTATTAGGGAGCACAATCCAGACCACTGTAGATAGAAATTGAGGTGTATAGAAGATACCCTATTTTGCATCACTTGGAATCGAGAGCAACCAGAGCCATTCTACATTTAATTTCTATCTGCTCCATTCTGAATGTTACACCTCAACAGAACACAGGTCTTTTTTACACCAGACAACAGTCTGGAAAAGAAAACAGAGCTGAGTAAAACAAAAATGTCAGTTCAAAAAGTAGGCAATGACAGAAGTTGAAATGGGAAGTGGGCTAAAAGTGCTCTAAGTGACAGGGGAAAGGACTGTGTTCAGACAGGGGCTCTGATAAGAACAAGAGAGGGGTAACATACACAGAGGAGAAAATAAAAGGAAAACATAGATGAATTAATAGAGTGTGGCAGCACCAGAGGAGTAAAAAAAAAAAAAGTGGAAGCCACTTTATTTATACCTACAAGGGGCTGTGCCCAGGGACATGTCAGATACTGTGGATAAAGTCATGAAATTCACTGGCTCTTAAAATGGAGCTAAAACATAAAGGCCATTGGAACGTCAAAGAGAAGAGGGAACAAATAGGGGAATCATATTGAAATGATTTCAGCAGTCAGCTTTCATTCTTTCGTTTTAAGCAATCTTTCTTTCTACAACTGTTTCCAAACCTATCCTTCTTTCCTCTTGTTAACACACAATATTCCTCCGCTCTCTGCGTGCTCATTCAAGCATACTTTTTTATATATATATAATGAAATAGTTAGTTACTCCTTATACAACTGGGGGGTCAATCAATTACATCCTGTATGAAAACCAAAGAGAAATCCAGGGGCTTTTTCCTTCCTTTGAGCACTGGGCTCGCTTGATGTCTGTCTCCTCCAATTTTGAGCAGGGGATAAGAAAATAACTTTGGGCATTAAGAACTTAGGCATGCTGGTTTGCGTAGTCACCGACATTAAAACACATTTTACAAGATGCCGCTATCAACACTTCCGTATTTTAGTTGGTCAGATTAATTGATTGAAGGTCGAAATTCAAAAGTAATGGAAAATAGGGCTGGTTTTTCGGACCAAGATGAAGTCAACTGCTGGATGAAAAAACATACTCAATGGAGATTATTCATTGAAAGTGCTTTTTAGTGCAGGAAATGGGTCCTTAGTCTACAATCATTTTATGTTGGCTAACAACTTGGAGGGAGAGAGAACAGTTGGCAGAAAGCAATCAGGGCAGCAGGAGAAACATTTTTTAATTGTGATACAATTCTGTGACCCATTGAGTCATCCTGTGTGTGCTGTTCCGTTTATAGAGCGCTAACTATTTAAGCCAAAATGCATGATTCAGAATGTCCCCAAAGAGGCAATTCATCTTGCAGCAGTCATAAAACATATAACATCTAAAAATGTAAAATAAATAGCAACGGATATTTACAAACAAATCAGCAGGGTAAGTGCAATTTCATAGTGAAAGTGCTAAGCGCAATTAGTCCAACATTTGTTAAGTTGCAGAATTGCTTTCGGAATAAAAGAGAACTTTGCCCTATTTGTTTTTACCTTAGGTAGTCTGTACCTGTGTCCAGGGGGAAGGAGCAGGAATTCAGGGTGGAGTGGATGGGAAGAGTGAACCGCTACTTTATTTGCCTTATGGAGGGCTCTGCCCTTATGGAGGGCTCTGCCCGTTCTTGCTGTTGCTGCCAGATTATTTTTCCATAAGTCCTGACTATCTTGCCCAACCTATTTTTCTGTGCAACCAGTAGGTCAAGCAGAAGGACAGAATGCTCTCAATGAATGATTTATAAAAGAGAACCATGATGGTTAGATCAACATTAAAAAAGTACAGTTTCTGTAGGAAATACAGTCTCTGTTGGCCTTTCTTAAAAATAGCGCCAGTACACTGATCCCAGGAAAGCTTGTTGTCAATGACTAGCCCAAGGTATTTGTACTCCTCCACTATTTCAATGGGCCCACCTTTTACGGGCTTACCTTTTATGACTGCAGCTTCTTCTAGCCCTTGCAACATCACAAAACACATTTCAAATCAAATTTTAATTTGTCACATGCGCCGAAATGAACAAGAATACACCTTACAGTGAAATGCTTACTCACAAGCCCTTAACCAACAATGCAGTTTTAAGAAAAAAAAAGTGCATATATATACACATACACACATACATACACAGTTGAAGTCGGAAGTTTACATACACCTTAACCAAATACATTTACACTCAGTTTTTCACAATTCCTGACATTTAATCCTAGTAAGAATTTCCTGTTTTAGGTCAGTTGGGATCACCACTTAATTTTAAGAATGTGAAATGTCAGAATTATAGTAGAGAGAATGATTTATTTAACTTCTTTGGGAGCAGCGCACGAGGTGATGGTTTTAGAGAGCCTGGCATGCCCAAAGTAAAATGCCTCCCATTCAGGCCCAGAGAATAGGATATGCACATATTTAGTACCATTGGATAGGGAACAATCTGAAGTTTCTAAAAGTGTTAACATTTTGTCTCTGAGTATAACAGAACGGATATGGCAGGCGAAAATCCGAGGAATTTCTGTCCTGAAAAAAGTGATTTTGACACATTGCCTCATTTGGAACCCCTCCCTTATGAAAATTCTCATATAAGGGCATATGAATGCAGTACCTATTGCTTCCTCTGGATGTCAACAGTCTCGAGAAAGTGTTTTGATTCTGTTTAGATGCTTTAAATGGCAGAAGAAGAAGAATTAGGAAGTTGTCACACAGAATGTCAATAGAGGAAAAGGCGCGTTCCCGGTTGGCACGCTCTGTGTTTTTTTCCTTTCTTATCGCCCAGTTTATATTCCGGTTGAAATATTATACTATTTATACATACGTGTTCCTAAGGATACATTATCAATTATGTTTGATTGTTCTTGGACAAGTTTATAGGTATAAGTTGAACAAGTTCTCTTCACGTTTCAATGGAGGAGTCGATGCTGTATTTTCTCATTATAACGCGCCAACCAAACTGAGATTTATGGATATAATACATTACTTTTTCCAACAAAAGAACCATGGATTGTCTTCGTTGGACACTTGGGAAGCCCTCAGCAGAAGTTCTTCAAAAGGTAATTGATTTGTTTTCGCTGTGAAATGTGTTTTCTGTGAACCGTGGAGGCTTATGAATTCATGGTAATGGGAAAAATGTGAGGTGCTATCCTCAAACAATCAAATGTGGTGCTTTCGCCGTAAAGCCTTTTTGAAATCTGACAACGCTGTGATATTGCCAAGAAGCAGAGCTTTTGATCACTATGCAACACTTGTATATTGATGCATGTTTAATAATTCAACTTTTGGATTTTGAATTTGGCGCCTTGCATTTCACCGGGTAGGGAGCCCCACCGCTCCCTAAGAAGTTAAGCTTTTATTCCTTTCATCACATTCCCAGTGGGTCTGAAGTTTACATACACTCAATTAGTATTTGGTAGCATTGCCTTTCAATTGTTTAACTTGGGTCAATGTTTCGGGTAGCCTTCCACAAGCTTCCCACAATAAGTTGGGTGAATTTTGGCACATTCCTCCTGACAGAGCTGGTGTAACTGAGTCAGGTTTGTTGGACTCCTTGCTCGCACACGCTTTTTCAGTTCTGCCCACAAATTTTCTATGGGATTGAGGTCAGGGATTTGTGATGGCCACTCCAATACCTTGACTTTGTTGTCCTTAGGCCATTTTTCCAAAACTTTGGAAGTATGCTTGGGGTCATTGTCCGTTTGAAAGACCCATTTGCAACCAAGCTTTAACTTCCTGACTGATGTCTTGAGACATTGCTTCAATATATCCACATAATTTTCCTCCCTCATGATGCCATCTATTTTGTGAAATGCACCAGACCCTCCTGCAGCAAAGCACCCACACAACATGATGCTGCCACCCTCGTGCTTCACGGTTGGGATGGTGTTCTTCGGCTTGCAAGCATCCCCCTTTTTCCTCCTAACATAATGATGGTCATTATAGCCAAACAGTTACATTTTTGTTTCATCAGAACAGAGAACATTTCTACAAAAAGTACGATCTTTGTCCCCATGTCCAGTTGCAAACCATAGTCTGGCTTTTTTATGGCGGTTTTGGAGCAGTGGCTTCTTCCTTGCTGAGAGGCCTTTCAGGTTATGTTGACATAGGACTCGCTTTACTGTGGATATAGATGCTTTTGTACCTGTTTCCTCCAGCATCTTCACAAGGTCCTTTGCTGCTGTTCTGGGATTTATTTGCACTTTTCGCACCAATGTACGTTCATCTCTAGGAGACAGAACGCGTCTCCTTCCTGAGCAGTATGATGGCTGCGTGGTCCCATGGTGTTTATACTTGCATACTATTGTTTGTACAGATGAACGTGGTACCTTCAGGCGTTTGTAAATTGCTCCCAAGGATGAACCAGACTTGTGGAGGTCTACAATTTTTTTCTGAGGTCTTGGCTGATTTCTTTTGATTTTCCTATGATGTCAAGCAAAGAGGCACTGAGTTTGAAAGTCGGCCTTGAAATACATCCACAGGTACACCTCTAATTGACTTAAATTATGTCAATTAGCCTATCAGAAGCTTCTAAAGCCATGACAATTTTCTGGAATTTTCCAAGCTGTTTAAAGGCACAGTCAACTTAGTGTATGTAAACTGGAATTGTGATACAGTGAATTATGAGTGAAAAAATGTGTCTAAACAATTGTTGTAAAAATGTATTGTCTTGCACAAAGTAGATGTCCTAACCGACTTGCCAAAACTATAGTTTGTTAACAAGAAATGTGTGGAGTGGTTGAAAAACGAGTTTTAATGACTCCAACCTAAGTGTATGTAAACATCCGACTTCAACTGTATAACAAATAATTAAGGAGCAACAATAAAATATCAGTCTAAGCTATATACAGGGGGTTCTCCGGTACAGTCAATGTGCGGGGGCACCGGTAAGTTGAGGTAATATCTACAGTTACCAGTCAAAAGTTTGGAAACTCTCACTCATTCCAGGGCTTTTCTTTATTTTTACTATTTTCTACATTGTAGAATAATAGTGAAGGCATAAAAACTATGAAATTACATATGGAATCATGTAGTAAACAAAAAAAGAAACATCCCTTTTTCAGGACCCTGTCTTTCTAAGATAATTAATACAAATCCAAATAACTTCACAGATCTTCATTGTAAAGAGTTTAAACACTGTTCCCCATGCTTGTTCAGTGAACCATAAACAATTAATGAAAATGGTCATTAAGACACGAACAGCTTACAGACGGTAGGCAATTAAGGTCACAGTTATGAAAACTTAGGACACTAAAGAGGCCTTTATACTGACTCTGAAAAACACCAAAAGAAAGA
This sequence comes from Brachymystax lenok tsinlingensis, assembly GCA_030435695.1. Taxonomy (NCBI): domain Eukaryota; kingdom Metazoa; phylum Chordata; class Actinopteri; order Salmoniformes; family Salmonidae; genus Brachymystax; species Brachymystax lenok. The sequence continues at coordinate 1,401,554 of CM059803.1, read as the reverse complement.
TGCCCAGGGTCCCTGCTCATCTGCGTGAATGTGCCTTAGGCATGCTGCAAGGAGGCATGAGGACTGCAGATGTGGCAAGGGCAATAAATTGCAATGTCCGTACTGTGAGATGCCTAGACAGCGCTACAGGGAGACAGGACGGGCAGGTGATCGTCCTCGCAGTGGCAGACTACATGTACAACACCTGCAGAGGACCGGTACATCTGAACATCACACCTGCGGGACAGGTACAGGATGGCAACAACAACTGCCCGAGTTACACCACAATCGCACAATCCCTCCATCAGTGCTCAGACTGTCCGCAATAGGCTGAGAGAGGCTGGACTGAGGGCTTGTAGGCTTGTTGTAAGGCAGGTCCTCACCAGACATCACCGGCAACAACTTCGCCTAACCCACCGTCGCTGGACCAGACAGGACTGGCAAAAAGTGCTCTTCACGGTTTTGTCTCACCAGGGGTGATGGTGAGATTTGCGTGAATCGACTAAAAAATGAGCGTTACGCCGAGGCCTGTATTCTGGAGCGGGATCGATTTGGAGATCGAGGGTCGGTCATGGTCTGGGACGGTGTGTCACAGCATCATCGGACTGAGCTTGTTGTCATTGCAGGCAATCTCAATGCTGTGCGTTACAGGGAAGACATCCTCCTCCCTCATGTGGTACCCTTCCTGCAGGCTCATCCTGACATGACCCTCCAGCATGACAATGCCACCAGCCATACTGCTCGTTCTGTGCGTGATTTCCTGCAAGACAGGAATGTCAGTGTTCTGCCATGCCAGAGCCCGGATCTCAATCCCATTGAGCACGTCTGGGACCTGTTGGATCGAAGGGTGAGGGCTAGGGCCATTCCCCCCAGTACTTCCAGCGCTGACAGAGATGGCCGCCTCACTTCACGTTCTCAGAAAACTATGCAGTATTTTGTTTTTTTATGTATTACTTCTTACATTGTTACCCCGGGAAATATTATGTTTTATTTCATACAACCGGGAGGAACTATTGGATATAAGAGCAACGTCAACTTACCAACATTACGACCAGGAATACGACTTTCCCGAAGCGGATCCTCTATTTGGTCCACCAACCAGGTCAATAGACTGGATCCCAGCCGGCGACTCAAAACAACGGCAGCGCAGGAGAAGGGGGAAACGCGGCGGTCTTCTGGTCAGGCTACGTAGATGGGCACATCGTGCACCTCTCCCAAGTATTTTACTTTACCTAGGGTCTCGAGCTTAATGCCCTGTCAATGAGAATGGGGGCGTGCTCTGTCCTCCTTTTTCTGTAGTCCACAATCATCTCGTCTTGATCACGTTGAGGGGGAAGTTGTTCTCCTGGCACCACACGGCCAGGTCTCTATAGGCTGTTTCGTTGTTGTCGGTGATCAGGCCTACCACTGTTGTGTCGTTGGCAAACTTAATGATGGTGTTGGAGTCATGCCTGGCCATGCAGTCATGGCTGAACAGGGAGTACAGGAGGGGACTGAGCACGCACCCCTGAGGGGCCCCTGTGTTGAGGATCAGCGTGGCAGATGTGTTGTTGTTACCTACCTTTACTACCTGGGGGTGGCCCGTCAGGAAGTCCAGGATCCAGTTGCAGAGGGAGGTGTTTAGTCCAAGGGAGCTTAGTGATGAGTTTCATAGGCACTATGGTGTTGAACGCTGAGCTGTAGTCAATGAATAGTATTCTCACGTAGGTGTTCCTTTTGTCAAGTTGGGAAAGGGCAGTGTGGAGGGCAATAGAGATTGCATCCTCTGTGGATTGGTTGGGGCGGTACGCAAATTAAAGTGGGTCTAGAGTTTCTGAGATAATGGTGTTGATGTGAGCCATGACTAGCCTTTCAAAGCACTTCATCGCTACAGACGTGAGTGCTACAGGTCGGTAGTCATTTTGGCAGGTTACCTTGGTGTTCTTGGGCACAGGGACTATGGTGGTCTGCTTGAAAAATGTTGGTATTACAGACTCGGTCAGGGACAGGTTGAAAATGTCAGTGAATACACTTGCCAGTTGGTCTTGCATGCTCGGAGTACACATCCTGGTAATCCATCTGAATGTTGGCCTGTTTAAAGGTCTTACTCACATCGGCTACAGAGCTTGTGATCACAAAGTTTTCCAGAACAGCATCCATTCTTATATTCTCCCTTAAATGAAATAACTATTTTTATAGTTAGTATAACTTTAATTAGCATTATGGTTTTTACATTACAGCGGGCTCAAATACTGTACAGTAGCCTACACACAAAGAGCTCAGTCATCGCTAGCTAGCAAGCGACCCCACTCTGCTACATTCAGAAGACAGCTAACAGTTCGTCCCTCCTGCATTTCCCGTCCTCTTTCCTATAGCCCCCCCAGACCATGAAGGATGATCTCTCAAGAGTGACTTTGAAATTGGACATCTATCCATGTCCTGAGGACATTGGGGAATGCCTTCAAAATCGACCACTAGGGGCAACAGTGAGTGCTATTACCATCAAGTAGGCTAGGGTGTTGTGGGCGGTGGATGGGTGTAATCCCATGACTCTGGATCAGAAGTTGCCTGTTCAATCCCAGTGGTGGACACTTGTTTATTTTTATATTTTTTTAACCCTTACCAAACCTTAACCCTATCCCAAACCTTAACCCTTAACCATAGCTAAAATTTGACACTGTTCGCTCAATTTCAGTTTATGTGAGAAAACAAGCACTGAATAGTGTAGGGAATCATTGTGCCATGTGCTTCCAACAGCGGTGATGGTCCAGCCCTTTAAAAATTATATTTTTGTTATTGAAAATATATTTGGGATGGTAAAAGGCCTCAGTGCTTGTTTTCTCACATAAACAGAAATTTAACGAAGTGTAGAACTTTAGCAACCAGGAAATTAGCAATTTCCACTAGATAATACAGCCACAAAGTCTTTCCGAGTTTGACAACAAATGCTGCTCCGGCGGGAGAAATCACAGCGAATATCACAGCCAATCATAACACTGGTGGGTAAGTAATACTGTGAAACACTATCATTACACTATTAGCCCCAGATATATTATGGACATTTTCTGAAATTACAATGGAAAAATTCAACAACATAATTTCCCCCGTGTAGCACCTTTAACCTTCTACATTTGACTTTTGGAGAATCTTAGAAATTTGACATTTGGAGAAATGTGTATGAACACAGTGAGACTTCATGAGAACTTGTTGGACCCTCCTCTCTTTTATTTCTTCTCACACGAGGTTTGTATTTACTATGTTTACGTTGCTAAAATGTTTTGCTACTGTAGCACTAATGAATACGACCCAGATACAAAACATCAGCTAATAAACAACGGCTTGGACAGTTACACTGAAAGACTTCCTCGATGCATAGCACCTGTCTGAATGGCTAAACAAGTCCTCCCCGGCAGTCATGCCACAACGTTCACCGCATATTCTTCCCAACCCATGTCTGGGCATCCCCTCCAGAGAATATCATATTTGAACCGTTCAGCAGCTTGCTAGTGAGACAAATTGCCAGCTTGTTTGGGGCCCCTCGATAGTGATTTATATTAATACCTGGCTGGGGTGGACCATGCTGCATATGCAAACTCCATTAGTCGGTTAGAACAGAGAGTATGACCTAGCAATGCCTATGCTACAGGTTCTGGGGGTGGGGTGGAGAGGGGCTGCATTTAGAAAGGGTTGCAGGTGCAAGGGGTTGTGTATGCGACAGCCAAATCACACACACAAGTAAGCACACACATACACAAGTATGCACGCAGGCACACACACACACACAAAGACAGACATACACAATAACACTGGCAGACACACACACACACACACACACTATGCCTGGCTGCATGCCCAACTGCAGTCTGTGTCACTCCCTCTATTTCCTTAGCTCTCTCGTCCCTCTCTCTCTCCATCCTAGTCTGTTCAGCCCTCGTTAGGCATATTTCTCATTTCCATCCATCTTGAACATTCTTTCCTCCATATTGTGGTCTATCAGTCAGTAGCTCTGCTCTTCATCAACGGCATCATCAATACACATTATTCTTACCCGCAAAACCCCAAAAGGTCCTTCAACAGCTAATTGACAAACCATACTGTATTTAATCTGCATTTTCTGCCAATGACAAACAGTGAACAGTCCAGCGCAGCTCATCTGTCAGATTGAATGATGTAGGGATGAGTGCAGAAGCGTGAAATGTGTAGCAGCTGCCTGTGGCTCCGTGACAGGAGACTATAATACACACTGAAAACCATCAGACATGATGACCTTTCATCAAATAAAATGTTATTTGTCACATGCGCCAAATACAACAGGTGTAGACCTTACAGTGAAATGCTTATCTCTCAGTCTGTCTGACAGGCACAAGCATGCAGGCAGGCAGGCAGAGACAAACAAAGGAACACACACACACTATTGATGCACAGGTTGACTCATAACCCGCAGTCCCAGCAGACGGGTTTAGGGTCACTAAATATTGGATGGCTGATGGGTGGGTGGGTTGAATATAGAGAAACAATACCTTAAAAAAAACAATAAATGTATAATTATGTGCTATTTATATAATCTACATTGAGGTTTTTCTTTAATTATTTTAGGAAAATGAATAATGGATTGGTGGCGGCTAGAAGACCGGTGACGTCGACCGTCAAAAGCCGCCCGAACAGGGAGAGGGACCAACTTCGGCTGAAGTCGTGACAGTACCCCCCTTTAACTCGCAGCTCGAGCAGCGCGCCGACACCGGCCTCGGGGACGACCCGGAGGACGAGGCGCAGGGCGATCCGGGTGGAGACGGTGAAACTCCCGCAACAACGATGTCTCCCACCGGCACCCAGCATCTCTCCTCCGGACCGTACCCCTCCCACTCCACGAGGTACTGGAGGCCCGACGCCTTGAGTCCATGGTGGCTCTAACAGTATATGCCAGGGCGCCCTCGATGTCCAGAGGAGGCAGAGGAACCTCCCGCACCTCAGACTCTTGGAGTGGACCAGCCACTACCGGCCTGAGGAGAGACACATGTAATGAGGGGTTAATACGGTAATCTGGGAGAAGCTGTAACTTATAACATACCTCGTTCAATCTCTTCAGGACTTTAAAGGGCCCCACATTCCGCAGGCGGAGGGGCAGGTTTCGGGTTGAGAGCCAGACCCTATCCCCCTGTGCGAACACCGGGGCCTCACTGTGGTGGCGGTTACTCGCCTTCTGCCGCCTCAAGGCTCGTTGCAGGTGCACATGGGCGGCCTACCAGGTCTCATCCACCGCAGGAGCCTCAATCTGGCTCTGATGCCACGGTGCCAGAACCGGCTGGTACCCTAGTACGCACTGGAAGGGGGAGAGGCCAGTGGAGGAGTGGCGGAGTGAGTTTTGGGCCATCTCTGCCCAGGGGATGAAAACTGCCCACTCCCCTGCCAGGACCGCAAAAACCTACCCACATCCTGGTTGACTCTTTCCACCTGCCCGTTACTCTCGGAGTGAAAACTAGAGGTAAGGCTGACCGAGACCCCCAGACGTTCCATGAACGCCCTCCAAACCCTGGGCGTGAACTGGGGACAACGATCAGAAACTATATCCTCAGGCACCTCGTAATGCCGGAAGACATGGGTGAACAGGGCCTCCGCAGTCTGTAGGGCCGTAGGGAGACCGGGCAAAAGAAGGAGGCGGCAGGACTTAGAAAACCGATCCACAACGACCAGGATCGTGGTGTTACCCTGTGACGGCGGAAGATCCGTCAAGAAGTCCACCGACAGGTGTGACCACGGCCGCTGTGGAACAGGTAGGGGTTGTTCAGTCTCCTTGCCGCCCGGATGTACTCCAGATTGCGGTGGTCAGTCCAGATGAGAAAAGGGTGTTTAGCCCCCTCATACCAATGTCTCCACATCTTCAGAGCCTTGACGACAGCCAACAGCTCCCGGTCCCCCACATCATAGTTACACTCCGCCGAGCTGAGCTTCTTCGAAAAGAAGGCACAGGGGCGGAGTTTAGGTGGCGTACCCGAGCGCTGAGACAGCACAGCTCCTATCCCAGCCTCGGACGCGTCCACCTCCACTACAAATGCCAAAGAGGGATCTGGATGAGCCAGCACGGGAGCCAAGGTAAACAGAGCCTTCAGGTGACCAAAAGCCCTGTCCGCCTCAGCTGACCACTGCAGTTGCCCCGGTCCCCCCTTCAGCAGTGAGATAATGGGAGCCGCTACCTGACCAAAGCCCCGGATAAACCTCCGGTAGTAGTTGGCAAACCCTAAGAACCGCTGCACTTCCTTTACCGTGGTGGGAGTCGGCCAATTACGCACGGCTGAAATGCAGTCACTCTCCATCTCCACCCCTGACGTGGAAATGCGGTACCCTAGGAAGGAGACAGACTGTTGGAAGAACAGACATTTCTCAGCCTTGATGTACAGGTTATGCTCCAACAGTCGACCAAGCACCTTGACAGTGACACATGCTCGGCGCGTGTAGTGGAGTAAATCAGAATGTCATCGATATACACCACTACACCCTGCCCGAGCAAGTCCCAGAAAATCTTGTCTACAAATGCCTGGAAAACTGATGGAGCATTCATTAACCTGTACGGCATGACGAGGTACTCATAGTGCCATGAGGTGGTACTAAATGCCGTCTTCCACTCGTCCCCCTCCCGGATACGCAGCAGATTGTATGCGCTCCTGAGATCCAATTTTGTGAAGAAGCGCGCCCCAGGCATTGACTCGTTCGCACTGGCTATGAGAGGCAGCGGGTAGGTGTACCTCACAGTGATCTGATTGATACCTCGATAGTCAATACACGGGCACAGACCTCCATTCTTCTTCTTCACAAAAAATAAACTCGAGGAGGCAGGTGAAGTGGAGGGCCGAATGTATCCCTGCCCCAGAGATTCGGAGACATATGTTTCCATAGCCTCCGTCTCCTCCTGTGACAGAGGATACACGTGACTCCTGGGAAGTGCTGCGTCTACCAGGAGATCTATCGCACAATCCCCCCATGGTAATTGAGTAGGGTGGTAATTGAGTCGCCTTCTTTTTACAGAAAGCGAGAGCCAAATCGGCATATTCAGAGGGGATGTGCACGGTGGAGAACTGGTCTGGACTCTCCACCGTAGTCTCACCGATGGAAACACCTACACACCTCCCCGAGCACTCTCGTGGCCATCCCTTGAGAGCCCTCTGTTGCCACGAAATAATGGGGTTATGATAGGCCAACCAGGGTAGGACCAACTCCACGGGAAACGCAGGAGAATCAATGAGGTATAGACTGATTCTCTCCTCATGACCCTCCTGCGTAACCATGCTTAGTGGAGCGGTAGCCTCCCTAATCAGCCCTGACCCTAATGGTCGACTATCTAAGACATGCACAGGGAAGGGCATATCAACAGGAACAATGGGGATCCCTAAACTATGAGCAAATGAACGATCAATAAAGTTCCCAGCTGCTCCTGAATCGACTAGCGCCTTATGCTGGGAATGCAGGGAAAATTCTGGAAATTCTACAAACAGGGAGCTCTGGGTGAGTCTGGTGCCTACTCACCTGGGGTGACACGATAGTGCCCTGCCTGCTGCCTCGACTCCCTGATGAACCCCCCCAGCACCGACCAGCAGTGTGCCCTCTGCGGCCACAGAGGTTGCAGGGAATGGCCCCTCCTCCGGCCCCCCTAAGCGCAGTACCTCCCAGCTCTATAGGCGTCGGAGCAGAGGTGCTGGGGGATGGAAATGACAGGCCCCGATCCGGACGTCCACGAGTGGCCAGCAGGTTATCCAGCCGGATGGACAGGTCCACCAGCTGGTCGAAGGAAAGGGTGGTGTCTCTGCATGCCAACTCCCGCCAGACGTCCTCGTGCACACTGCATCTATAATGGTCGATCAGGGCCCTGTCATTCCATCCCGCGCCGGCGGCCAGGGTTCGGAACTCCAGCGCAAAGTCCTGTGCGCTCCTCGTCCCCTGTCTGAGGTGGAACAAGCGTTCACCCGCCGCTCTACCACTACGAGGAGTTCACCCGGAAATGGCGGGTGAACTCCTCGTAGTGGTCCAATGCCGCTCCTTCCTCTCCCCATACGGCGTTGGCCCACTCCAGGGCTTTCCCGGATAGACAGGAGATGAGGGCAGACACGCTCTCGCGTCCCGTAAGGAGCCGGCTGAACGGTCGCCAGGTAGAGCTCCAGCTGGAGTAGGAACCCGGCAGCCGTCCCATCATACTCCCTCGGGAGCGAGAGCCGAATCCCACTGGGACCAGGTGAAGAAGGGGTGGACAGCTGTGTGGGTTGTGGAGTGGGAGGTTGTGATGGTAGAGGCTCTGGAAAACCTCCTCTCTCCCATCGCTCCATATTTTGCAGCACGCGATCCATGGCTGTGCCGAGACTCTGAAACATTGTCGCATGCTGCTGAAGGCGCTCCTCGACTGGTAGAGGAGGGCTGGGTGCTCCTGCTGACTCCATTGGTGGTGCGTGATTCTGTAATAAATCTCTGTGATGCCGGTAAGGTAGAGTCAGGCGCAGGACAACATAAATGAGTGTTCATAAACTTTACTCAAAAATATACCAATCAAGTGGTAAAAGAATCACTCGAACACGGAAACAAAAAACAATCACACACAAAAACATGGGGGAAACAGAGGGTTAAATAAGGAACATGTAATCATGGAAATGTAAACCAGGGGTGTGAAAAAGGAAGATAAAACCAACAAAAAATGAATAATGGAATAATGGAGGGGGATCAACTTCGGCTGAAGTCGTGACAGCTTCTGGGAACAGGCAGAAACAGTTAACATCAATCCATGAAGGCAAAAAAGGACATTGTTTAATTCAATTAGACAAAAGTTTTGAAAGAGTTGAAAATAAAGAGTGAGGTGGGGCAAAAAATAAACAAATGGCGATGCATGCCAGCAAAGCCACTACATAACACAACACAACACTAAACAATACATTAATTGCAATATAATGGTGACAAACGGTGCCCACAAACTGTTAGGGCCTATATAAAGCTGTCCCAATAGCAGAGTCGAATAATGGCGCTGGAGGGGATGGCTGCCATTTTACGAGCTGGGGAGGAAGTCGGGGTGCCTTGTGAGAATTTGTCGGTGAGTGGGTAAACCGCCTCAACCATCCGTTCTATTGGCCAACGTGCAATCACTCGGAAACAAACTGGATGATCTACGATCGAGACTATCCTACCAACGGGACATTAAAAACTGTAATATCTTATGTTTCACAGAGTCGTGGAACAACGACACAGATAATATAGAGCTGGCTGGGTTTTCCGTGCATCGGCAGGACAGCTACGTCTGGTAAGACGAGGGGTGGGGGTGTGGGTCTATTTGTCAATAACAGCTGGTGAACGATGTCTAATATTAAATAAGCCACGAGGTATTGTTCACCTGAAGTAGAGTACATCATGATAAGCTGTTGACCACAGAGAGTTTTCAGCTATATTATTTGTAGCCGTTATTTTACCATCACAAACCAATGCTGGCACTAAGACCACACTCAGAGCTGTATAAGGCCATAAGTAAACAAGAAAATGCTCATCCAGAAGAGGCGCTCCTAGTGGCCGGGGACTTTAATGCAGGCAAATTTAAATCAGTTTTACTTCATTTCTACCAGCATGGTACATGTGCAACCAGAGGAAGAAAAAAAACTATAGACCAACTTTACTCCACACACAGAGACGGATACAAAGCTCTCCCTCGCCCTCCACTTGGCAAATCTGACCATAATTCTACCCCCCTGATTCCTGCTTACAAGCAAAAACTAAAGCAGGAAGTACCAGTCACTCGCTCAATAAGGAAGTGCTCAGATGACGCGGATGCCACACTACAGGACTGTTTTGCTAGCAGAGACTGGAAAATGTTGCGGAATTCATCCAATGCATTGAGGAGTATACCAACTCAGTTACAGGCTTCATCAATAAGTGCATCGACAACGTTGTCCCCACAGTGACCGTACGTACATATCCAAACCAGAAGCCATGGATTACAGGCAACATCTGCACCGACCTTCAGCTCGGTGCAGATGTTGCCTGTAATCCATGGCTTCTGGCGCCTCTTCTGGATGAGCATTTTCTTGTTTACTTATGGCCTTATACAGCTCTGAGTGTGGTCTTAGTGCCAGCATCGGTTTGTGATGGTAAAATAACGGCTACAAATAATATAGCTGAAAACTGTAATCCATGGCTTCAAGGAGCGGGACATTAATCCGGACGCTTATAAGAAAGCCCTCAGACGAACAATCAACCAGTCAAAGTGTCAATACAGGACTAAGATTGAATCCTACTACACCGGCTCTGACGCTCATAGGATGTGGCTGGGCTTGCAAACTACTACGGACTACAAAGGGAAACCCAGGCACGAGTTGCCCAGTGATGCGAGCCTACCAGACAAGCAGAATGCCTTTTATGCTCGCTTTGAGACAAGCAACACTGAAGCATGCATGAGAGCACCAGCTGTTCCGGACGACTGTATGATCATGCTCTCCGTAGCCAATGTGAGCAAGACCTTTAACCTTTTCATATGTGAGTTCCAAATATCTCTAACAGTCACCCCAGTGTGAGTTGTGTTATGCACGTGATGTCAGAATGCACTCACTGTTCTAAAATGTGATTTTTAACACATTAAGACAGTTAATGCTAATTATCTACAGGCTGTTTCAACTTGTCAATTTCAAATAATTTTCAAACTAGCTGTATTTCCTAACAGTTTGAATTGCGGTGTGTTCCACCTCCTCATTAATTCACATAGAAGTAGCGCATTTCAGTGTTGCGGACAATTTGTTTGAGGCTTTACCGAGTCGGACAAAATTCCCTCTTCGAGAAGAGCCCTTCCCCATCAAGTATGCAGACATTTGCACAGTCTTGCACAAACTGATACATTATCTGGCTGGCACTCGCATTGCCTCCATTGTTGTTTTTCTTTTTACTTTTCACCACAGACCATCCCGGTTCTTGACTTTCCCAATAGATCCATAGATGACGCAATCTCAATCGCACTCCACGCGCCCTTTCCCAGCTGGACAAAAGGAAAAACCTATTTGAGAATGCTGTTCATTGACTACAGCTCAGCGTTCAACACCATAGTGCCCACAAAGCTCATCACTAAGCTAAGGACCCTGCGACTAAACACCTCCCTCTACAACTAGATCTAGAACAAATGACTCCAGTCACCAAAGTCTTAGACTGTTTCCTCTGCGACCACACGGCAAGCGAAGCCAGAGCGCCAAGTGTAGGTCTAAAAGGCTCCTTAACAGCTTCTAACCCCAAGCCATAAGACTGCTGAACAATTAATCAAATGGCCACCTGGACTATTCATATTGACCCCCACACTCGCTATTTATTATCTATGCATAGTCACTTTACACCTACTGACAAATTACCTCGACTAACCTGTAACCACACACATTACCCCACCTGTAACCCCACACAACCCCACACAGGGTACAGATAACCGCTGTATATAGCCTCGTAACTGTTATTTTATTGGGTTACTTTTTAATTCTTACTTTAGTATATTCAGTAAATATTTTCTTAACTCTATTTCTTTAACTGCATTGTTGGTTAAGGGATTGTAAGTAAGCATTTCACGATAAGGTCTACACCTGTTGTATTCGGCGCGTGTGACAAATACAATTTGATTTGAGTCTCGCAACAGTATACCACTGCTACACCTGGTTATCGACGGGGCCTTGTTTGGAAGCAAAACAGATAATTCAGCCTCATTTACTGCCTTTAAAATGAACATAGCTGATATGGCTGACTTGCTTAAACAAATGTGGTTTCTACTGACAATTGAGATGTACAAACTATGGCATAAGGGAACAATGAGCGGATAAGAGGCAGTCGGTAATTTCGATTAAGACATTAATGAGCGAGCTAAGACAGACGTAGTCAATATAACTATTTGTTCAGCACATTTGAAATGTACAGCGACATAATTCAGAACATGGGCCGTTCTACAGTATTCTCCCTGTACACCAAGTCAGAATTGTAGGATTAATAAAAGGGGCTTATAAGCAGACAATGAAAGCTCTTACAATATTCAGTGATTACATTTCTCTAAAACAGGTGAGGCAGATGGGCTACTAACAGCTTACTATACAACATACACTTAGTATTACTTTCTTAGATATAGCATACATATCTCCCTGGCATATTACATAATTTATGCAGCAGCATACAATACATTTTTGGACTCACCTTGTTGTGCTGTCCTCACTTGAACAGGAAGGTGGCACAGCAGTCCTTTTAGTGGGAAAATTTGATCATCAAATTCTGCCATTCTCTGGATTTATGGTGCTTTCAAGACAACTGGGAACTTGGAAAAAAACTAAGTTGAATCATGATGTCAGTGATCTTCAGGTCGGAGCTCTAGAAAGAGGCCCGAGTTCCTGACTTGGAATTCTGAGTTGGATGACCGTTCAAAACGTATTTTCCCCAGTCCGAGCTCTTTTTATTCCAGAGTTCCCAGTTGTCTTGAACTTACTGAAGTCTGAAATTTCCCAGTTCCGAGTTTCCAGTTGTTTTGAACACGGCAGAATTCATGCTAGATTGATAGCATGGCAAATGTATTCAAATGCCACTGGCATTAACTTCTTAGGGTGCGGTGGGGCGCTACCCGGTGAAATGCAAAGCGCCAAATTCAAAATCCAAAAGTTGAATTATTAAACATGCATCAATATACAAGTGTTGCATAGTCATCAAAAGCTCTGCTTCTTGGCAATATCACAGCGTTGTCAGATTTCAAAAGGCTTTACGTCGAAAGCACCACATTTGATTGTTTGAGGATAGCACCTCACATTTTTCCCATTACCATAAATTCATAAGCCATCACGGTTCACACATAACACATTTCACAGCGAAAACAAATCAATTACCTTTTGAAGAACTTCTGCTGAGGGCTTCCCAAGTGTTCAACGAAGACAATCCATGGTTCTTTTGTTAGAAAAAGTAATGTATTATATCCATAAATCTCAGTTTGGTTGGCGCGTTATAATGAGAAAATACAGCGTCGACTCGTCCATTGAGGCAATGTGTCAAAATCACTTTTTCCAGGACAGAAATTCCTAGGATTTTCGCCTGCCATATCCATTCTGTTATACCCAGAGACAAAATGTTAACACTTTTAGAAACTTCAGAGTGTTTCCTATCCAGTGGTATTAAATATGTGCATATCCTATTTTCTGGGCCTGAATGGGAGGCATTTTACTTTGGGCACGCCAGGCTCTCCAAAACCATCACCTCGTGCGCTGCTCCCAACAAAGCATGTGTGTCCATGTATGCTGATGATTCAACCATAAACGCATCATCAACCACAGCTAATGAAGTCACTGAAACCCTTAACAAAGAGTTGCAGTCTGTTTTGGAATGGGTGGCCAGTAATAAACTGGTCCTGAACATCTCTAAAACTAAGAGCATTGTATTTGGTACAAATCCTTCCTGTTACGTTCCCCAGTTTCTGTGGTGCTTTTGCTTGTATGTGTGTGTTTCAGGATGGCTTCCTGAAATTCTCTCCATTACTAATTGGAGCTGACCCCGCCCCCTCATCAGGATACAGCTGTATCCCATTAGACACCTTCTCCAGCTATATAAGCCAGTGTTCTGTTGCTCAGAAGGCAGAAGACAAAGGACAGAGAAGGAGACTGATTGAGGTTTATGGCTAAAGATGAAGTGTTTGTTTAGTAGAACCCGAGTGTTGATTGTTTTCTGATAGAGCTGATAGTTGTTGCTCAGACAGGTTAGTTTGGTAGTATTTTGTAACCGGTCCTGCTGGTGTGTTTCTATCCAAAGGTCCGTATTGATTATTTGAAATTGTTTGTATTTTTCTGTGTTTGTTCCCAGGGGGGAAGGGGAAGGCACCTAGGGAGTGCTTAGGCAAGAGGCCTGCGGGCATACATAACCCGTAGTATTTTACTGTCTATGCACACTAGGTAAGACCTGGACGGACCACCCCCTGTATTTTGGTTAGTGCACCAGGTGGTGCTAAGTTAGGTAAGCTGTGGGTAGGCAGGTAAGGTAGGAGAGGGGGCTTTGATTTTTACTTTCTCTGCTTTGGTTCCGTTCAGCCCCTTTTCCCCAAAATTACCGTGTGACGGAATAAATTCCTTGTTAACGGTACCGCTTACTGCTTTTGTCATCCTTACTCACACCTACAGTCCCATACCTCTTTCACTCCGCGGGGAATTTAGAGCAGCAGGGAGTTGCGTTCCCTCCAAGAGGCGTGCGTAACACTTCCTTAAGTTCTAGACCTCAGCTGAATCTGGTAATGAATGGTGTGGCTGTTGAACAAGTTGAGGAGACTAAATGACTTGGCATTACTTGGCTTGGGGGTAGAAGCTGTCTTGGACCTAGACTTGGCACTTCGGTACCGCTTGCTGTGTGGGAACAGAGAGAACAGTCTATGACTAGGGTGGCTGGAGTCTTTGACACATTTTAGGGCCTTCCTCTGACACCGTCTGGTATAGAGGTAGTCAGGAAGGAAGTCCAGGATCCAGTTGCAGAGGGAGGTGTTTAGTCCCAGGGTCCTTAGCTTAGTGATGATCTTCGTGGGCACTATGGTGTTGAACGCTGAGCTGTAGTCAATGAACAGCATTCTCACGTAGGTGTTCCTTTTGTCCAGGTGGGAAAGGGCAGTGTGGAGTGCAATAGAGATTGCATCCTCTGTGGATCTGTTGGGGCGGTATGCAAATTGGAATGGGTCTAGAGTTTGAGATAATGGTGTTGATGTGAGCCATGACCAGCCTTTCAAAGCACTTCATGGCTACAGACGTGAGTGCTACGGGTCGCTAGTCATTTCGGCAGGTTACCTTGGTGTTTTTTATATTTTTAATTTAACCTTTACTTAACCAGGTAGGCCAGTTGAGAACAAGTTCTCATTTACAACTGTGACCTGGCCAAGATAAAGCAAAGCAGTGTGACGCAAACAGTTGTAACTGGGATAAACACATGGGATAAACAAACGTACAGTCAATAACACAATAGAAAAATCTATATACAGTGTGTGCAAATGTAGTGAGGCATAGCAATATTTATCGCCATAGCGGCAAAATAATTACAATTTAGCAATTAAACACTGGAGTGATAGATGTGCCGAAGATTAATGTGCAAGTAGAGATACTGGGGTGCAAAGGAGCAAAAAAACAAAATGGGATGAGGTAGTTGGGTGGGCTATTTACAGATGGGCTGTGTACAGGAGTAATGATCGTTAAACCGCTCTGACAGCTGATGCTTAAAGTTAGTGAGGGAGATATAAGGCTCCAGCTTCAGTGATTTTTGCAATTATAGTGGTCTGCTTGAAATATGTTGGTATTACAGACTTGGTCTGGGACAGGTTGAAAATGTCAGTGAAGACGCTGGCCAGTTGGTCAGCGCATGCTCGGAGTACACGTCCTGGTAATCCGTCTGAATGTTGGCCTGTTTAAAGGTCTTACTCACATTGGCTGCGGAGAGCGTGATCACACAATCTTCCAGAACAGCTGGTGCTCTCATGCATGTTTCAGTGTTATTTGCCTAAAAGCAAGCATAGACGTAGTTTAGCTCGTCTGGTGGGCTCGTGTCACTGGGCAGCTCTCGGCTGTGCTTTTCTTTGTAGTCTGTAATGGTTTGCAAGCCCTGCCGCATCTGAGCTGGTGTAGTACGATTTGATCTTAGTCCTGTATTGAAGCTTTGCCTGTTTGATGGTTCATCGGATGGCATACCGGCATTTCTTATAAGCTTCCGGGTTAGGATTTTGGAATACAGCTCATTCAATGCTGTCTTAGTGCCAGCCTCTGACTGTGGTGGTATTTAAACAGCTACGAAAAATACAGATGAAAACTCTCTAGGTAGGTAGTGTGGTCTACAGTTTATCATGAGAAACTCTACCTCAGGCGAGCAATAGCTCGAGACATCCTTAGATATCGTGCACCAGCTGTTATTTACAAAAATACACAGTCCGCCACCCCTTGTCTTACCAGACGCCGCTGTTCTATCCTGCCGGTGCAGCGTATAACCAGACAGCTGTATGTTGATAGTGTCGTCGTTCAGCCACATCACCATGAAGCATAAGATATTACAGTTTTCAATGTCCTGTTGGTAGTTTAATCTTCCGCGTCATCTATTTTATTGTCCAAAGATTGCATGTTTGTTGGCAGAATGGAAGGAAGTGGGGGTTTATTCGATCGCCTACGAATTCTCATAAGGCAGCCCGCCCTCGGGCCCCTTTTTCTCTGCCTCTTCACGCAAATCAATGAGATCTTGGCCTGTTCCCGAGAAAGAAGTATATAGTTTGCGTCGGCCTCGTCAGACTCGTTAAAGGAAAAAAAGGATTCTGCCAGTCCGTGGCGAGTAATCGCAGTCCTGATGTCCAGAAGTTTTTTTCGGTCATAAGAGACAGTAGCGGCAACATTAAGTACAAAATAAGTTAAAGTTACAAACAACGCAAATAAACTAACAAAAAAACACAATCGGTTGGGGGCACGTAAAACGTCTGCCTTCTTCTCCAGCGCCATCTTACAGAATATTGAAAATACAGTAGATTGAATATAGATTCAATGGTTGTAAAGATGGGGAGAGGTCTAGCCGTAATAAAGATATGCTCTGCTTTTTTGACACCACACTCCAAAAAGCAAATTCTCCAGGCTCTAGTTTTGTCTAATCTTGATTATTGTCCAATCGTGTGGTTCAGTGCTGCAAGGAAAGACCTAGTTAAGCTGAAGCTGGCCTAGAACAGAGTGGCACGTTTTGCTCTTAATTGTAATCAGAGGGCTGATATAAATACTATGCATGCCAGTCTTTCATGGCTAAGAGTTGAGGAGAGACTTACTGCATCACTTCTTTTTATAGGAAACATTAATGTGTTGAAAATCCCAAATGTTTTGCATAGTCAACTTACACACAGCTCTGACACACACACTTATCCCACCAGACATGCCACCAGGGGTCTTTTCATAGTCCCCAAATCCAGAACAAATTCAAGAAAGCATACAGTATTATATAGAGCCCTTATTGCATGGAACTTCCTTCCATGTCATATTGCTCAAATAAACAGCAAACCTGGTTTCAAAAAACAGATAAAGTAACTCCTCGCGGCACAACGCCTCTCACCTATTTGACCTAGATAGTTTGTGTGTATGCATTGATATGTAGGCTACGTGTGACTTTAAATATTTTTATGTAGTTCTGTCCTTGAGCTGTTCTTGTCTATTCATGTTCTGTATTATGCCATTCTGTCTTATGTTTCATGTTTTGTGTGGACCCCAGGAAGAGTAGCTGCTGCTTTGCAATAGCAAATGGGGATCCTAATAAAATACCAAATGTTTTCTGGCCCATGGCATGTGAATGTTTATCCTTTTAAGCTTGGAAAAGAGACCCTTAAACCCAGACCTGGACCACACACCGACTCCACTGAATAGCAGGCTAGTGATTGCTTTGCAATGCTTGCAGTTAAACACGGATTCCTTACAAACCACTCTTTGTTGAATTTGCAACTTCCAACTTATTGTGCAATGTTTGTCTATTGGCCAATGAAAACTGATACATTTTATCTATAATTTCTCTTCATATGACAAGAATTTAGAAGGATTTTCTAGTAGATTGTCGACATGATTCATGATGATGACTGCTTGTCTAGCTTGCTAGCTAAGATTTTGAAAGTATGATGTTGACATGATCAGTCCAATCAAAGCTACTGTAGATATAACGTGACTTGGCATAATATTATCTGTGCCAATGACCTTGAGCCTTCTTGGATGGGCACTTCCAATGTAACTCTATGGCAGCACCCAAGGGGCTTGAATTTTCGAGCTCTCCCCATAGATTTTGTCCCCATGAGTGACAGAACACTGAGCCAATCACGGCGCAACTAGAGAACATTACCAACTCCTGCGCTCCGTATTTTCCGCTGGCTGCCCTACCACCACAGAAAGCACTGAGCTAGGCTGAAACACCTGCATTTAGGAGATGCCTTACTCAAGAAAGCAAAAAAGAGACGATGTGTGTTTGCGGCTTTATTAACTGAACTATTTATTAATTGTTTTACATTGTTTGGCTAAACAGGTGGGGCACAAAACAAGATGGGGTCGCCACTGAATGAGGGGTCGCCACTGCAACTATGTTATGTGTGAGGATTGTGAGGCGCCATACAAATTAGACTGTCACAATACGTGACTTCATAGGCCTATAGCATATCAAGGGAACTGTAGCCTACTGTTTAGATGGGTTAAATGGAAACTGAAATCTGGACGACTAACCAGAATAACCTACTGTTTTTTGGCAAACTCCAAAGTCCTCAGATAATACTAGTCCCGTGTGAATCGACATCCCCATCCCTAGATATGAGTGCTAACATGTATTAACGTTCACAGTGAATGCTTTTGTTTATACGTTTTGTGCAAATTAATTGAACATCGACAAATGCATCATAAAAAAATATTGTGCCTGTTTAATTCTACCCTTGCTGTCAATAGATCGCAAAGCAGCATAAAACTGAGCTAAACGTTTGGAAAAAGTTCACTTTCTCATCCATAGCCTAAAAACGCATATCAAGTGCAAGTTAACTGTTTAGCTCACATCTGAAGGCTGGGGGGCATTTGGGACGTCTTTTACTGCGGATCGCTAAAAGATCCGAATGATTATGATCACACATCCTCAATTCAAATACGATGGCGACATTATACCAAAGACTAGTTTTTAAACATGGGAAACACGCTCACGTTATCAGTGTAGCCTGTTATTGCCTGGACTAGTTGAAATATCTTCACATCTAGAAAACGTAACTGTCAATTAAAAAATATATATATTACAGGGGGCAGAGAAAATGCATCCCATCCAAATCGTCCTTTGGAATAACAGACATTCTGGGGCAATAAATAGGCTACATAACCAACTAGTCCCGTGCGAATAGGGCTAAAGCCTTAATAATAACACCGGGATGATTTTGGCATTTCTTGCAGTAAAATGATACACCAAATGTAGGCAAAATGTGGACTTGGGAACAAGAGAAATATGATTTATTTATTTATGCATGCACATTCACACACACACACTCTTTCTCTATGTCTCTCACTTATTGTATCATAATTGTGTATCAAAGTTATTTACAACCAATGATCCATGTAAATTCCCCTTTCTCCATCCCTCTTACAATGCTAATGCCAGTTGCATGTTTCAATATGTACTCCATACATGACTCTGTAAGGCTACGTCTTACCGTGACTGTCTTGATGTGGCCACTGCCTTTGGTACAGGTCCAACCAGAGCGGTTGAAGAGGAGGCCACACACCTCTCCCTCCAAGCAGGGTGCCATCTCACACCACTGTCTACTCCTCACGATACGCACTGAGGAGACAAAGAGAAGGGAGAGAGAGAGAGAGACAGCGAGAAAGAGGGAGAGAGGGGAGGACCAAGAGTTAGAACCAAGCACGATTGAGCTACTGTATTTCAACCTTTAAAGTCACACTTTAGTGCATTTTAACAGTAATAAAAACCAGAGAGCAAGGAGAGTGTGAGAGAGAGAGAGAGAGAGATAGAGAGAGAGGGGGGAGAAACATGATAGACATCTAGAGAGAAAGAGGGAATAGAGAGGAGAGAGAGAAAGAGGAATAGAGAGGAGAGAGAGAGAGAGAGAGAGAGAGAGAAAGAGGAATAGAGAGGTGAGAGAGTGAAAGAGAGGTATTTCACAATCAGGGGTTCTTGATTAGGTCCTTTGAATGTAATGATGGCCACTCTTGTGCTCTCTGAATAATCTGCCCGGAAAACAATGAATTAGCATTAGTCTTTGTTGACACTAATTAACACTGATTGTTCCTCACACTGGGTGTGTGTGTCTGTGTGTTTGTGTGTGTTCAAGTCTGCTCAAAGATTATCGGTCCTCTCAGGACCTGGCATGAACTATTGTTCCTTTCTGTTTACCAAAGGTCCTTCTGACTTTATGATGGTGGGCAAATTGAAAGAGAGGGACTACAGTGGCAAATGTCCCCAATGAGAGTGAATGAGTTTGTGTCCCTAGTGATTGTGACATTATGTCGGTAAAGGATAACCCCTTGTCCATGTTTTCAATAATTGGGTGTGTCAGGTTGGCCCTTCGAGCTGGAAACTGCTGTCCTGTATAGGTCTGTCATTCCATGGGACTTTGCATGGTCGTGCACACACATGCCAGTATGCACACCAGCACGCACACACACAGACCAACGGCTGACTGAACACCAACTGTTTTCCAATATCATATTAGAAATGGGAAAGGGTAAAAAAGGGATTCAAAGACCATATAGGCCTAGCTTTAATGAAAAAAACATTTGAAATTCCCTTTAGCTTACTGCTCAATTCCTTCATCTGCTGAAAAAGCCCAGCTATCCAGCCCCTGACACTCCAATTTCCCTCAGCGAATTGGATTGTCAGCACGATCCATCAGACATAACAAAGCATAGATTGATCAGTCATTCATAAACGTAGATGTGAGTATATTATGTGACAGCCAAATCCAATTGCTGAAGGGCAAAAAAAATAAAGCTGAGTTTGCAAAGTGTGCATCAGAGGGACCAACAGAGCGCTAGAGCAAAGCCTGGCTGTTAGACTGAATCAGATGGATTGTGTCCAATAGGAAGAAAACATTATTAAACAGAGTGAAACGGGGTGGTGCTACGTTCATTTTCTTTTTCCATTGTAAAACGTTTTAGAACGTTGTGTCCTGGGGTAAAGTAGTCACGTAGGGAGAGCTGTGACACCTGTCTGGCCGTCCTGTCATTGTCTGTCATCACGGCCCCCCACCCAGACTGCATTTAACTGTCATAAATTCCGTTAGAGGCCATTTCCTTAGTAGGTGACATCAGAGGTCACCATGTGGGAGAAGTGGGTGCTCAAGATAATAGTTTCAAGTTTTAACAATGTCACAGGCACAAGTACAACGAGGTGGGGGGATGCAGGAGAAAATGTTAGAAAGAGAATCTGAATAACCATCAAACCATGAAGTCCAATACATTTTCATTTACCTCCACAATTACATTTACAGGCAAAGTTCCCAAACCCACTATGGTAACACAAGTAGTGATCAATTGCATTTGTGCTGTGGTGGGTATTTCCTTTCGACAGCACCACCCTTCACTACGTCTCTATGCTGTAATTCCATTAAGAGATGTAATGACTGAAAGCATTCCCGTTCTCCATAGTGGCAGCCAGTGAGCAACAGGTCCCTCTTTAATGGACTGGTTATTAACGGAGCACGAGTTCCGCCACGGGCAGCCAGTAGGGGTGTAACAGTACATGTACTTGTACCGAACTGTCCGGTACAGGGACTTCGGTTCAGTCTGCACTGTCAACCTGAAGAAATAAATTAAACAAATATTTACCAGAAAAACACTACACTGCGTTGTAGGCCTATGCCTTTTGAGTAAAACAGCTGAATGGATTTTTCAGGCTATTCCGGTAAAACAACCAGAGCTTATGTGCACATTCAAATCATGATCATAAAGTCTGTTAGTGGGACCCCCGCTGTGGTCAGCTTCTCAGATCTGGGCTCGTCGGACCAATACTCACAATGCGGGAGCTGGGGATGATGGGCTCGGAGTACCTCTCCTTGTTAGAGACATCGTGTTGGCGGGACAGGGCGTCTGCTTTCTAATTCTTGGATCCCGGGCGATAGGCTAGTGAGAAGTTGAACCTGTTAAAGAACAGAGCCCCCCTAGCCTGGCGAGCGTTCAACATATTGGCTCTTGAATGGAGACCAAGTTCTTATGGTCCGTCCAGATCACGAAAGGATGAGGTGCCCCCTCCAACCAGTGTCTCTACCCCTCAAGGGCCCACTTAACTGCCAAGAGCTTCCAGTTGCCTACATCGTAGTTGCGTTCCGCTGGTGAGAACCACTTGGAGAGAAAGGCACATGGGTGCAGTTTCTTGTCCCCCTCGTTCCGCTGTGAAAGGACCGCCCGTGCTCCGGTATCCGAGGTGTCCACCTCTACCACGAAGGGACGGGTAGGATCAGGATGGACGAGGATGGTCCCGGAGGTGAAACGTCCCTTGAGCTCCCCAAACGCCCTGTCAGCCTCGGGGGTCCAGCAACAAAACAAAAAAAAAACTTGCGGGTTACGGTCGTGAGAGGCGCTGCCGCCGCAATATAACGCCTGTAAAAATTGCCAAACCCGAGGAATCGCTGGACTTTTTTGGACCAGTCGCTGACCGCCTCACCTTTACAGAGATAGAGATAATGTTGCCAAGGAAAGAAACTTGGGATACATGGAACTCACACTTCTCTATCTTGATGTATAGTTGATTCTGCAGGAGGCGTCTCAGGACTTGGTGGACGTGCAGGATGTGTTCCGACGTCGAGGTAAACAAAGACGAACCGATTCAACATATCCCTAAGTGTGTCATTGACAAATGCTTGGAAGACTGCCGGTGAGTTTGATCATCCGAATGGCATGACTAAATATTCATAGTGGCCACTCGGGGTGTTAAAGGCAGTCTTCCATTCATCTCCCTCCCTGATTCTCACCAGATTGTAAGCGTTGCGGAGGTCCAGTTTGGTGAAGAATTAAGCCCCATAGGCCATCTCCAAGGTGGTGGACATCAGAGGAAGGGGGTAACGATTCTTAATCGTAATCCTGTTCAGCCCTCTGTAATTAATGCAGGGACGCAGATCTCGATTCTCCTTTCCCACGAAGAAGAAGCCTGCAGCAGCTGGGGATGTAGACGAGTGAATGAAACCAGCCTCCAGCGACTCCCGGATGTAATTGTCCATGACTGTTGCTTCAGGGGTCGAGAGGGTGTACAGACGGCCCCGGGGAGGGGTGGAATCGGGTAGGAGTTCTATAGCGCAGTCATAAGGATGATGAGGAGGGATGATGGCGGACTGCCTCTTACTGAAGGCTTCCCGGAGGTCGAAGTCCTCGGGAGGGAGAGGGGAAAAGTCTTGGTCTTCAATGGATGCCGGGGAACACAGTGAGGCTCTTGGTGGGGTTCCTTGGCATCTAGTCTGACAGTCCTTACCCCAGTCTAGTAGGTGTCCTGTGGACCAGGAGAATAGTGGGTTATGTAGCACTAGCCAGGGGTACCCGAGGATAAGGGGGTTCTCGGGAGCAGTGATCAAAAGAAAGTCTCTGAGTGGTTCACCCCAACCTGCAGTAGAATGGGCTTGGTCTGATATTCCACCTGAGCCGATGAGGCGTCCATCGAGGGCTTGAATCTACAGAGGGATGGGTGATTTCACGCAGGGGATTTGTAATTCTTTAGGAAAGTCTTGAAATTATCCGCGGGCCCCGGAGTCCACGAAGGCATGAATGTGGTGTTGACGGTTGTCCCAATGGAGGGTTGTGGGTAGTGTCAGATGGTGACCAGGTGCTGGGGTCTAACTGCACAGCTTGTCCTGGTGAGCCCCGGCGTTTCCCGCCAACTCTGGGCATGCGCCTGTCACGTTCCTGTGGGCTCAGACTTGTTCGTCCCAGATGCCTGGGTATCTAATTGCTAGGCTTGGGATGCTCCGGAAACCGGGAAACAGAGGTGGTGTCAAAATGGCGCTGTCTCACACGTTCTCGGATGCGCTTATCAATCCTGATGTCCAGCATTATCAGGGACTCGAGGTCCTCTCCCAGTTCCCGAGCGACCAGTTCATCCTTGATGGAGTTAGACCCTGGTGGAAAGCAGTGACCAGTGCCTCGGTAGTTCCACCCACTGTCTGCGGCGAGGGTGCAGGACTCAATGGCGAAGTCAGCCACTTGTCTGGACCCTTGGCAGAGGTTGAACGGTCTGCTTGCCGCTTCTCTTCCGCCGACTGCGTAGTTGAAAACTCGTCACAGCTCGGCAGTGAAGGCTAATATGGAACTGCAGGATGGTGGCTGCTATTCCCACACTGCCGTTTCCCACGCAAGGGCCTTGCCTGAGAGTAGAGAGATGATTTAGGACATCATGGCTCGAACGGTGTGGAATGAGAAGGACGCTCGAACACCAGAGAGTGCTGAGTGAGGAACCCCTTGCACCCTCCCGGCTGGCCGTCATAGCACTCGGGGGCTGGGATCTTGGGTTGCCGGTGCAGGTTCCCTGGAGGAACTACGGCGACACTTGTAGCACTGGGCGATGAGTCCTGGGCATTGGCTCCTCCTGGGTTGGGGTTGGGCCGTCGTTGGAGGTAACCTGTAAGTGCCCGCAGGGTCTCTGATATTTGGGAGGGTCTCTGATATATAGTTGTTCTTGCTGCCGCCCCAACAGTGTTCCTTAGTGGGTTTTAGCATTCTGGATCTGGGTGATCTCTGCTGGGTCCATGTTGAGGCAGAAGCTTACTGTGACGTGGTGAGGATGGACCCAGGAGCAGAGAAGAGACCAGACGAGGAATCAGTTGTTAAGGATAAACATAATACTTTACTGAGAAACGGTAGTTGCAGGATCACAGTACACTTGAAAAACAACAAACACTAAGTCTCAAACTCACTCAGGAAAAGACCACACATGGTAACCAATTTAAGCCTCTGCAAAGGACAACAGAAAACACACCTCTTTTAACAGGGAAATCATAATGAGTAAATAGGACACACCTGAGTGTTGTTCATTTCTCTAGGATGGTCTCTGCCGCCCTCTGGTGACAGGTGGAACCATACTCTACATAAGTGAAACCTCAGCTTTGGTTTGCTTAACAGTGACTGCCCATCACATTCCAGTCCGTGCTATCCGGATTCCTTGGGACGGCCCTACCCTACTGAAGTTGAAATGTAAAATGGTTAATGTAAGGGTTAGGGTTATGTAAGGGTTATGTTTAAGTGTACATTTAAATGCAACAAAACATTATTTATAAAAAGCAATCTATTAATATAACTTTTTTTATTTGTTTACAAGCATGATAGCTCTACTTTACATTTATGGTTGACACAGCTTGTTGGCCATTAGCCAATCAGCATTTCCCAACGAGTTCAAATCACATGAATGCATCCGACTGGTATTTAAGACTTCACAACTGGTAAATTCCCACCTCCCACATTGTTACAAATGCAGCATCAGAGTGGAAACTTGTGAGGCCCAACATAACAATCCGCTCACAAAAGACAATGCGAGAAACATTGTGAATGCTGAAAATTGGCATTTAATATTCCCTCTGTACTTAAACCGAACCGTGACCCCAAAACCGCAATACGTACCGAACCGTTGGTTTGGTGAACCAGCCAATAATTATAAATTTCCTTCTTCTGTAATCATAGTTCTCTCTTAGTTAATTATCATTGCCAGAGCCAATATTACAAAGACTGTGTGGTACCAGATATTCCAGATATGTCCTGTTGTTTATGTACTGCAGAGCAGTGCGGACCGGGGCAGGGGGGGTAGTCAAGTGTGGTTGATCTCCATGTTAGATAAAGATGGTCATGGAGAGATACAGCTAGGGTTGCAAAATTCCCTGTTTTTCCAGAAATCCCAGTTGGAATATTCCTAGAATCAGGAGGGAATAAGCATGAAATACAAAATCCTCCAATGAGGATTTCTGAAAAATATGTGGATTTTACAACACTAGATACCGCTTTAACTGCAATTGTTGACACTCACCGTCGACGCAGGCAGGCCTAGCCTTAGTGGTGCCAGCGATCTGGCCTCTCTTGCAGGCACAGCGGGCAGTCTGATGGGCGATGGTGCATCTTGGCACGCTGCTGTCTCTGTTGAGCATCACAATCTCACAGGTACCCACAGCCAACTGGCCTGCAGAGACAACAAAGGGAGAGTCCATTACATTGTCTGTCTCCAATAGCATCCTATATTCCCTATCTAGTGCACTACTTTTGACCATGGAATTGAATAAGATGCCATTTCAGACACAGTCTATGTTACATTACAGTCATTCAGCAGAAGCTCTCATCCAGACCTGCATTCAAATAGTATTTGTTTTATTTCAAATACTTCAGCTGCGCATGATTGAGCTGCCTGGCACAGTGGAATCAATGGAATAGTCCCTTGCTCAATTTTAGGTCATAGGTACTTCTTTATGTCTTTGCCAGAAATTATTAATATTAAGATGAACAAGGTTGCTCCATGAAGGTTAACTTTCAGCTCAACTTCCTGGCTTGATGCATTATTTCACCTCATCCCACAATGCAGTTCAAACAGGGGTGAAAATAAGACAGTAAGGTCCGGTAAGTCATCCCAGAAAAATAAATAGTGGGGGTACGCAGTACCGGTAAAACATGAATACTATTATTATACCAAAGATGGTTCATTTCGTTTAGTAGAGCAAAGTATACTTGGGAGATCTAGCTTTCAAAACTCGCAACCCCTCTTCCAATGCATTGTGCGCATCCCCATATCTAATTGACCAGCTGTTGTCAAAGCCGAAATGATCATGACATCCAGGCATTTAAAGTTTTGCATCCCCGGGTAATGGAAGTGGGTTCTTTTTAGTTATTGTAAAGAGAAACTCGACAGTCAAAAGTATTAACATCACGTTTATTTCCAAGCTGACAGTAGATACTACATAGCCGGTTCCAAGCAGAGTCCATCTGCTCCCGCACAAAGGAATCACAATTGAATACCTTGGCCAACAACCAATGAGGCCTGCCAATAAAACTATGCGCATCCAATCAGATACATATTTCCAATATCACGTACTGAACACGTGCATACCATTTTAACCAGGTGTGCCTAATAACATGCTGCTTATCTCTCAAACACTACATAAAGTATACTTAATGTTCTAAATGTCACATACTATTAAACTATTTTCACTACTACTAAGTATGGGTATTCAGACACGACAGTCTCACACACACACACACACACACACACACCACACATCCAGCAAGTCCCCCACTCTGTCAGCAGTGTGCTGGAGGTTACAGCTGTGCCATCAGATATCAATGTTTTCCCCATGATTCAACAGCAACCAGATGAATGGGACCACATGCGATAAGCCTAGAGGAGAGAGGGACGAGGGAGAGAGAGATGGAGGGAGAGATGGAGGGAGACAGTGCAGAGTATTACAGGCTTCTTAATGTGCCCTAAGCCACTGAAGCCCAGGGGGTTTCTGTCACTTGGTGGCGTGGAGACGCTTGGTCTCGCCTCTATTTCAGATTATGAAATCCACTTACGGCGGGCCACAGAGTGAGGGATGGTGGGGGTCGCCCACGCTCTGGTTTCCATCACAGATGACATCTACAGGCGCTGGCACCCGCTACCGAGTAGAGAGACTAGCTGTACCGGGGGCAAATGACCTTATCACTAAGTCACACACACAAGCGTGCGCATTTACAGAGATGCATGGATACATACACACACACACGCACACACACACACACACACAAACCTCAAAACGAATTCACAGTGCAGTGTGATTTCAAATGTGCAATGTTTTTGGGTAAACTTATTGTATGACCTTAATAATTCTATATTTACTGTATAATCCAAGCAAAAGCTATGGGATCAAAAACATGTTTTAACTATGGCTTAAATTATGATATTTTTATCCATTTCTAAAAAGTCTAGTTTGCATATACAGTAAGTTTCTCATTTTCTGCTAAATTAACACGACAGCAACAGTAGGAGTTGGATGTCTGGTAAATTTTCTAAATACCTCTCATTAAACTGACGCCTACAGTAGATTAACACACATTTATGTCCATGTACTGTTCAACCTACGGTCTCCCTCTATGAGTTCCTGTTTTAAGGAAGTAGGCAAGTGGAGCACTGGAGCACGACAACATATTAATGCACATATTTTAGTTATGACCTGGCTGGCTGCAGCTCAAACTAGCACAATGTAACTTAATCTGCATGTGTGACAATATCTTAGTCTCATTCCTACGTTGAAATTCTGTGATTCAGCAATGTAGTTGCAGTGATGTTATTTGAGAGTGAGACAATCGAAACCACACATCCACAAGCTCTTTCTGAGTTGATGTGATGTTATTTGAGAGTAAGACCATCAAAACCACACACCCACATCCAGAAGCATTTTCTGAGTTGATGAATACAGTAACTTGGATAATATACAGTGCCTTGCAAAAGTATTTAGAGCCTTCTATTTTGTCTTGTTGATAAATACAAAATTCATAACTAAAATATAATAATTGAGTAATTATTCAGCACCTTTTTTTAGGCAAGCCTAAATTACTTCATGAGTAAAATGTGGCTTAACAAATCACATAATAAATTACATGGACTCACTCTATGTGAAAAAATAGGGTTTGACATTGAGTGACTAAGCCTTCCTCTGTCCCCCATACATACAACATCTGTAAGGTACCTCAGTTAAGTATTGAATTTCAAGCACAGTCAGTAGTGTAGTGAATACTATAGTATTTACAGTAGTATTTTTGCGGATATGACTGTAATATACTTATTTACCAGGGGTGAAAGTAAGATGGTAAGGTCCAGTACGGCGTCCCTGCAAAATAAATAGTGGGGGTACGCTGTACCAGAAAAACACAAGACTATTACTATAATCAAAACAAAATATCAAGAAAATTGTAGGCTATCACACCATTATTTATTATTCCCACAACTCAGAGGCATGAAAAATTTGCAAATTAACTTGAACAGGTGGTATAGCCTACATTCCAAAATGTGATGTGGTTCGAGGAGAACAGACAT
Organism: Brachymystax lenok tsinlingensis; assembly: GCA_030435695.1. NCBI lineage: Eukaryota > Metazoa > Chordata > Actinopteri > Salmoniformes > Salmonidae > Brachymystax > Brachymystax lenok. The sequence goes on along the minus strand of CM059803.1, from coordinate 1,373,099 downwards.
TTTTCCAAGGCAGAGATGAGTGGCCGACACCAAGACACTCACAGACAGCAGTGGACGCATACAGTGCAAGAAAAAGTATGTGAACCCTTTGGAATTACCTGAATTTCTGCATAAATTGGTCATGAAATTTGATCTGATCTTCATCTAAGTCACAACAATAGACACACACAGTCTGCTTAAACTAATAACACACAAACAATTATACGCGTTCATGTCTTTATTGAACAAACCATGTAAACATTCACAGTGCAGGGTGGAAAAAGTATGTGAACCCTTGGATTTAATAACTGGTTGACCCTCTTTTGGGAACAAACTCAACCAAATGTTTTCTGTATTTGTGGATCAGATCTTCACAACGGTCAGGAGGAATCTTGGACCATTCTTCTTTACAAAACTGTTCCAGTTCAACAATATTCTTAGGATGTCTGGTGTGAACTGCTCTCGAGTTCATGCCACAGCATTTTAAAATCGGGTTGAGGTCAGGACTCCTACTGGGCCAGTCCAGAAGGCGTATTTTCTTCTGTTGAAGCCATTCAGTTGTTGATTTACTTCTGTGTTTTGAGTCGTGGTCCTGTTGCATCACCCAACTTCGGTTGAGCTTCAACTGGCAGACAGATAGCCGTACATTCTCCTGCAAAATGTCTTGATAAACTTGGGAATTCATTTTTCCATCGATGATAGCAAGCTGTGCAAGCCCTGAGGCAGCAAGGCAGCCCCAAACCATGATACTCCCTCCACCATACTTTATAGTTGGGATGAGGTTTTGATGCTGGTGTGCTGTGCCTTTTTTTCTCCACACATAGTGTTGTGTGTTCCTTCCAAACAACTAAACCTTATTTTAATCTGTCGACAAAATATTTTGCCAGAAGCGCTGTGGAACATCCAGGTGCTCTTTTGCGAAATTCAGATGCGCAGCAATGTTTTTTTTTGGACAGCAGTGGCTTCTTCCGTGGTGTCCTCCCATGAACACCATTCTTGTTTAGTGTTTTACGTATAGTAGACTTGTCAACAGAGATGTTAGCATGTTCCAGAGATTTCTGTAAGTCTTTAGCTGACACTCTAGGATTCTTCTTCACCTCATTGAGCATTCTGCGCTGTGCTCTTGCAGTCATCATTGCAGGACGGCCACTCCTAGGGAGAGTAGCAACAGTGCTGAACTTGATCCATTTATAGATAAATTGTCTTACCGTGGACTGATAAACATCAAGGCTTTTAGAGATACGTTTGTAACCCTTTCCAGCTCTATACAAGTCAACTATTCTTAATATTAGGTCTTCTGAGATCTCTTTTGTTCGAGGCACGGTTCACATCGGGCAATGCTTCTTGTGAATAGCAAACTCAAATTTCGTGAGTTTTTTTTTATAGGGCAAGGCAGCTCGAACCAACATCTCCAATCTTGTCTCATTGATTGGATTCCAGGTTAGCTGACTCCTGACTCCAATTAGCTTTTGGAAAAGTTATTAGTCTAGGGGTTCACATACTTTTGCCAACCTACACTGTGAATGTTTAAATGATGTATTCAATATAGACAAGAAAAATACAATTTGTGTGTTATTAGTTTAAGCACACTGTGTTCATCTATTGTTGTGATTAAGATGAAGATCAGATAACATTGTATGACAAATTTATGCAGAAATCCAGGTCATTCCAAAGGGTTCACATACTTTTCTTGCCAATGTAAATTCTGGCCTAATGACGATCGCCAAATGTCATTGCACCTTTTGGTGTTTTGTGTAACAGATATCTCTTTCCATTCATCACTGTTTGGAGGCTGGTGGACGCGAGTGGATGAACGTGCGTGGGTAGTCTAATAAAGGAGCCCTTTGAAGTGATTGTTTGATCAGATAAAAAACATCATGACTCGTGTTTATACCACAATAAAATAAATGGCAAAGGCCAGCATCCCGGAAATGCCTCTTCACAGTTGACGTTGAGACTGGTGTTTTGCGGGTACTATTTAATGAAGCTGCCAGTTGAGGACTTGAGAGGCATCTGTTTCTCAAACTATACACTCTAATGTACTTGTCCTCTTGCTCAGTTGTGCACTGGGGCCTCCCACTCCTCTTTCTATTCTGGTAAGAGCCAGTTTGCGCTGTTCTGTGAAGGGAGTAGTACACAGCGTTGTTCGAGATCCTCAGTTTCTTGGCAATTTCTCACATGGATTAGCCTTCATTTCTCAGAACAAAGTGCTTTGTTTCTGGGCATTTTGAGCCTGTAACTAACCCACAAATTCTGATGCTACAGATACTCAACTAGTCTAAAGAAGGCCAGTTTTATTGCTTCTTTAATGAGGACAACAGTTTTCAGCTGTGCTAACAAAATTGCAAAATGGTTTTCTAATGATCAATTAGCCTTTTAAAATGATATACTTAAATTATCTAACACAACGTGCCATTGGAACACAGGAGTGATGGTTGCTGATAATGAGCCTATGTAGATATTCCATAAAGAATCTGCTGTTTCCAGCTACAATAGTCATTTACAACATTAACAAATGTCTATACCGTATTTCTGATCAACTTGTTGTTATTTAATTGACAGAAAATGTCCTCTTCTTTCAAGAACAAGGACATTTCTAAGTGACCCCAAACTACATAGATACCATATTCAGACAAATAAATACAAAAAAAAAAAGAAGTCACTTGAACCCAGTCTGACACAAAGAGAAGTATCATATGGTAGACAAGCCTATACACATACACCACTAACCACATAAAAGATAAATATTTGTACAATTTAATTATAGGTAGCCCTTTTCCTTTTATTCTAGGCTTTATCTAAATATTCAGCCAACGGAAATACACAATGGACAAAAAAACATTTCAATTTCTCCTCATCACTCAGCCACATAATGCAAGGGTATATCTGGTGTGATTTCTAGAATAAGAGCAAGCGTATATCGTGGTAGAACGGGCAATAGAGGATAAAATGAGTTTCATTCCCTATTTCTTTGAGGTCACAATAATTACATAGTCTTTCCTCTTCCATTTCACCACAATACCGACCTGTTTCAATACGCAGAGGCAATATCCCTGATCTTACCTGTGCACATAGTGATCTCTTGTTTTTAGGTAGGTTATACATAATATATCTCTCACACTATTCACCCTTAATCAAACTAAAGGTTCTCAATTTGGGTTCATGATTAATCTCCTCCACCCATTTTTTTCTTCATATTGCATCAACACTTGTTTTTTAATCATGTCTATGTCTCCCTTAATTTGGTTTTCATACAGATGTTCACAGTCCCATTGAAAAACTTTACTAGCTATTCTGGCAGTTGGCATATCCAACAGTCTATTCCAAAGTGTCACCATACACGCCTTCCATCTCACCTCACAGGGTTCCCAGCCCATGTCCCCAGTTATTGCAAGTATAGGTGCAAACTTGTGGACACTGCTCTGTTATGAAGATGTTCGTTTTAAAATACAGTACCTCCTAGCACCCCACACTCCAGCTGAATAGTCCAGAACAGGACACACGCATGTCTGATATAGTTTGGAATACGTGGCATAACCAATATCTTTGAGTGTTTTTGTTTGTCCTATAACTCCCCCAAGAGCTCTACTTGCTGAGTCGGCCATTGTTTGGGCTTTCTCATCGAGGAAACCTACTGGACAAATACTAAAAGCGCAAATTGTCCATAACCAGTAAGTAGTTAGAACTGGGCGCTGAACAGCTATGTTCAGCACTACTGCTCTTTTCTACAACATGTAGGGAACACAATATATCGTCTATACTTGGCATGTAGGTTTCTCACTCATGGGTGGCAAAAATGGGGATATAAGGGAGGGGAATTGGTATAGTAAGCGCCAGAGGTGTGGACTCAAGTCACATGACTTGGACTCGAGTCAGACACGAGTCACAACTATGATGACTTGTAACTCGACTTAGACTTTAACACCAATGACTCGTGACTTGACTTGGACTTGAGCCTTATGACTTGACCTGACTTGTTACCCTCCCCAAACTGATTTGATACCCTCCTCAAGCCCAAATATTAAAAATGATGCTATTAAAAAAAGTGTGCAGCGCATCAACTCTTCATTTAACGGATTACAGTTTGAATCGGACAGCAGCCAATCAAAGTGTGCCTGCTGAGAAAATGTTGCGCGTGGCAGTGCAGAGGAATGTCGGCGAGTGAATTCAGATGGAGCCCTTGGAAAGATGATACCCCAAATTATTATTTTCGGATATAAAGACTACTGTATCAATAAAAAACGGATTGCAACTTGCAAAACATGCGGGAAGAAAATGACAGACTGAGGCGCAACAACTTCCAACTTCGTTCGACATTTGAAGCTGCACAAAGAACGGTAAGTCGTGGCTAATATAGCCGACAGCTATATCATTCATAACTTTGCCAGTGTAGCATGTTGACTAATGTTAACGTTAAATCAATGAGCCTCCACACAGTCAGTCAGTACGGGAACGTGATCATTGCACCCAAGATTGAGCTACAACTGGCTAGGCAATTGGTAGCCTAAATCCTGTCTGATGTTACTGCTGTTCCTAAAGCCATTTACATATGTTAGCCTACTGTAACCACACACACAGTTTGTGTGTGTGTCTGTGTGTTAAGGTTGTGCGATTGTGTGCAAGCCTACATCGCCCGATTGCGCCCCATAGCGATCCTCAATAGTCGATCGCTATTGAGAGAGAGAGTCTTTCTTATGGCTACCCATGTCTTTCCATGGAAATATTTTAAGTTTATTTGGAAAGTAATAAATATTTTTAAAAGCATTCATGATTTGCAATATACTAACTATTACTCGTTAAAAATATGAAATGGTATTACATTTGGTGAAGAGCACATTATGACTTGAGACTTGACTCGGACTTGCCTGTCTTGACTTGGGACTTGAGTGCTGAGACTTACTTGTTACTTGTAAAACAATGACTTGGTCCCACCTCTGGTAAGCACTACACGATCGAGGGATCCCACATTGTGTCGTATAGTATTCTACAGTATACTACAGGATTCTATAGTAAGCACTACATGATCGAGGGATCCTACAGTGTGTAGTATAGTACTAAACAGTATACTACACAATTCTATAGAGGGCTTTCAGTTGCGTCACAAATCACCTAGCAACCACACCAGGCACCATTTTGTAAGACCAAAGTCAGTCTGTTGGAAGTTCTCCAATTATCCACATGGCTGGCTGCGTTTGCTACCACCGGAAACTTCGGGAAGATTCTCCATTATTCCGTTTTTCTAATGACCTAGAAAATGGAGGCAGTGGGAGAACCTATTCAAGTAAGTAAATACTATAAATTTTGAAAATGATAAAAAACTATGTATTATTAGCTAGCTTGCTACAGAAATGTACTGTTGACCTACCCCATTCCGTACAAATTTGCAGAACTGCGGCATTCAAACGAGGGAGGCTGCAATGAAAACTAATGGGACTGTTGCGACTGTGTTGGCATCAAAATCTGGGGTGTGAACTACGTTTCTATTCAAGCGTTGATAGACATGGTAATGACAAAATATTATTGGAGAAAAGTTGAAAAAGACGGACCCCTCCAACGCTGTACGTTAAATTGTGACGTGTCATGGCGTAACGTACAGCACACATAAAGCAACTCATTCTGTGTCGTACAGCCTCTCTCCGCCAGGTGTAGCACTTTGCTCGCAGTTTAAAAATAAGAAAGGGACAGGGACAGGGGGGTTTCCCCACAAGCCGTTTCCCTTATCTCCCCCTTTCCTTATCACGCAGTAGGTTCCGCTTCCCACCCATCATTTAAAAAAATACCCCACGGAGCTCATCGCCTTCTTCAATCATGCAGAGACGGGCAGCATGAAGGTCTCGTCATTGATTTTGTTGGAAAGGGGAGAAATTGTGCTTTACAATGGTATTCATATTACAGTTGACCTGGAAGTATTACGTTTTTTGGGCGCTAAAATAAAGGTCAATTGTGCGTTACAGTGCGATGTACAGATGTGTGTTAGCTTACATAGTGTACAGGCTAACTGAAATGAGCTGCTAACGTTCACTAGTTAGCTAACTTTACATACTGTATGGCTAGCTAAGTTAATTAAATATCACCAACTTGCTAACTTCATATTAGCGTATTTATCTTTGTAGCTCTAAATGCATTTGTAGCTAGGTAACGTTAGCCACAGTTGAAGTCGGAAGTTTCCATACACCTTTGCCAAATACATTTAAGCGCAGTTTCACAATTCCTGACATTTAATCCTAGTAAAAATGTCCTGTCTTTGGTCAGTTAGGATCACCACTTTATTTTAAGAATGTGAAATGTCCGAATAATTGTCACAATCTTCATGAAGAATGAACGGACCAAGGCGCAGCGTGCATGGAGTTCCACATCTTTTTAATTCAAGTGAAACTATAAAACAAAGAAATGACTGATCGAACCAATACGTGTAGCACACACAGGCACTAACAACAAACAATAACCCACAACACCGGTGGGAAAAAGAACACACTAAGTATGGTCCCCAATTACAGGTAACGACAATCAGCTGCCTCTAATTGGGAACCATACAAAACATCGAAATATTAACGCAGAATACCCAACTAGTCAAGTCACGTCCTGACCTAAAACAGAGAACCCCGAGGGCTCTCTATGGCCAGGACGTGACAGTAAACCAGAACTCAATTGGGGGGGGGCATTTGGCATTTAGGTGTCGGTGGCGGCTCTGGTGCGGAACGTACCGGGCTGAGAAGGCGCACCGGAGGCCTGGTGCGTGGAGCCGGCACGGGTCTCACCGGACTGATGACACGCTCTTCAAGGCGAGTGCGGAGAGCTGGCACAGGACGTACCTGGCTGGGAAGGCGCACTGGAAGCCTGGTGCGTGGAGCCAGCGCAGGTTTCACCGGACTGATGACACGCTCTTCAAGGCGAGTGCGGAGAGCTGGCACAGGACGTACCTGCCTGGGAAGGCGCACTGGAAGCCTGGTGCGTGGAGCCAGCCTGCGCTGCAGCTCATTCCTCGCCAATACCTCTCTCTAATATCTTTCCCCAAACTCCTTTATGATCCTCTATTCGGGCTCTGGCTCTCGCCTCGGCTCAGCCGACAGCCCCATGTGCCCCCCCCCCAAAAAAAACATATTGGGGTTGCCCTTGGGCTCCTTGTGGCCGCGGACCCCGGCGTCGTCGCTGTTCCTTCTCTCTCCTCGGCGACTCCCGCCACGGAAGGGTCTCTCAACCCCCCATTATCTCCTCCCAGGTCCAGAACACCTTTTCCTCCTGGGTACGCTGCTTGGTCCTGGTGTGGTGGGTTATTCTGTCACGATCGTCAGGAATGACGGACCAAGGAGCAGCGTGAGTGTAGTTCCACATTTTAATACAATAGTGAACCTTACAATAAACAAAGCACAAACGATCGGAATAAATGTGTAGCACGCACAGCGCATACAAACAATAACCCACCACACAGGTGGGGAGAGGACAAACTCAATAGGATTTCCAATTAGAGACAACGACAAACAGCTGCCTCTAATTGGGAACCACACACAACACCAACATAGACATACAAATACTAGAACCAACCATAGTCACGTCCTGACCAAAACCATAATAGAAAACCCAGAGGACTATCTATGGCTAGGACGTGACAATAATAGTAGAGAGAATGATTTATTTCAGCTTTTATTTATTTTATCACATTCCCAGTGGGTCAGAAGTTTACATACACTTCACTTAATTAGCATTTGGTAGCATTTGTCCTTAAGCCATTTTGCCACAACTTTAAAAGTATGCTTGGGGTCATTGTCCATTTGGAAGACCCAATTGTGACCAAGCTTTAACTTCCTGACTGATGTCTTGAGATGTTGCTTCAATATATACACACAATTTTCCTGCCTCATGATGCCATCTAGTTTGTGAAGTGCACTAGTCCCTCCTGCAGCAAAGCACCCCCACAACATGATGCTTCCACCCCCGTGCTTCACGTTGGGATGGTGTTGTTCGGCTTGCAAACGTCCCCCTTTTTCCTCCAAACATAACGATGGTCATTATGGCCAAACAGTTATATTTTTGTTTCATCAGACCAGAGGACATTTCTCCAAAAAGTACAATCCTCGTCCCCATTTGCAGTTGCAAGCAACAGTCTGGCTTTTTTATGGTGGTTTTGGAGCAGTGGCTTCTTCCTTGCTGAACGGCCTTTAGGTTATGTCGATATAGGACTCGTTTTACTGTGGATATAGATACTGTTGCACCTGTTTCCTCCAGCATCTTCACAAGGTCCTTTGCTGTTGTTCTGGGATTGATTTGCACTTTTCGCTCCAAAGTACGATCATCTCTTGGAGACAGAACACGTCTCCTTCCTGAGCAGTATGACGGCTGCATGGTCCCATGGTGTTTATACTTGTGTACTATTGTTTGTACAGATGAACGTGGTGCCTTCAGGCATTTGGAAATTGCTCCTGTCACGTCCTGGCCATGGAGAGCCCTCTGAGTTTCTCTATGGGGGTTAGGCCAGGGCTTGACTAGGGTTGTCTTACAGACTTCATGGTGTTTTTTTGAGTTGGTTCCCAATTAGAGGCAGCTGGTTGTCGTTGCCTCTAATTGGGAATCCTATTTAGGTTGTTCCTTTTCCCCACCTGCACTGTGGGTTATTGTTTGTGAGTAGGTGATACACACTGCTTTATGTATGACCTGAGTTTGTGTTTGCTGTATTTTGGAAGTTTCACATTGCATTCATTAATTAAAAGATGTGGAACTCAACCTGCGCTGCACTTTGGTCTTCTCCTACACAAGATCGTGACAGCTCCCAAGGATGAACCAGCCTTGTGGTGGTCTACAAGAGGTCTTGGCTGATTCCTTTTGATTTTCCCATGATGTTAAGCAAAGAGGCACTGTGTTTGAAGGTAGGCCTTGAAATACATCCACAGGTACACCTTCAATTGACTCAAATGATGTCAATTAGCCCATCAGACGCTTCTAAAGCCATGACATTTTCTGGAATTTTCCAAGCTGTTTAAAGGTGCAGTCAACTTAGTGTATGTAAACTTCTGACCCACTGGAATTGTGAAACAGTGAATAAGTGAAATAATCTGTCTGTAAACAATTGTTGGAAAAATGACTTGTCATGCACAAAGTAGATGTCCTAACTGACTTGCCAAAACTATTGTTGTTAACAAGAAATGTGTGGAGTGGTTGAAAAACAAGTTTTATTGACTTCAACTTAAGTGTATGTCAACTTCTGACTTAAACTGTAGATAACAGCCATGGAGAGGGTGAACGGATTATGTAGCAGTTCCAGCTGTCAGAAGGGAGAATATTGTATTTATTTTATTTAACCTTTATTTGACTAGGCAAGTCAGTAGGCTACTCTGGATAGGACAGGTACCTTTTGTGGGAGGACATTATGAAAATATTCTCCAGTTCCAGTCCCTAGTAAGAAAGTGAGGACAGAGATATAGCAACACAATTTTCAGTACTGTCTAATTTGAGTATAATGCAGCCTGTTACTTTTGATGTTTTCTGTCCTCAGATACAGAGATACGTAAAACCTTGTCTGCAGATGAAGAGGTGTCCCAAGAGAATAAGGGTAAATCCTTGTATACCATGGATCATATGTGTACCTATGTTAGCACAATGTATAAACCTATTACAACTGGAGCAGGCCAACCCTGCTGGGTGTGCAACCCTGTAGCCCAGCACTAGCACACCTGATTCAGAGTATCAAACCTAATGAGTTGGGCTGGGCTGGAATAGAAGGCTGCTCCCCCCGTAGATCAGGGATCAGTGGAGCGAGGTTGGCCACCTCTGGTATTGACTTGTTTATTCACCTGAAATGATGTTTCAGTAATATCTTACATGTTACTAAAATGTCTAACCTTTACATTTTGAGTTAGCTTACTTGTACACTTTGAAATTATACGAAAGTGTTGATCCTTTAAGTTAAGTGTTTAAACTTGTTTTAATTAACTTAACTATTATTCAAGATGAACTAGTGTTGATGATGATTAATCACAGATCACAATCCTGCAATAGAGGGGAAGGAAATCTGTCTCTAATTTGTCTGTGTTGTATTCTCAAATGAACATGACATTTTGCAACGCCAATGCAGCCATAGGACTACAGCAGTGGTTCCCAACTCCAGTCCTTGAGTACCACCAACAGCACACATCTTAGTTGTATCCCCAGACAAACATGCCTGATCCAACTCAGAGGGCCTCGTGATTAGTTGACAAGTTGAATCAGGTGATGTTTGTCCGGGGCTACAATAAACTGTGCTGTTGGGGGTACTCGAGGACTGGAGTTGGGAACCACTGGCCTACAGTATGATGGCATTAGCCTTATGAGCATTAGCAATACAGCCCTTGACATTGTGCATCTGAAGTAGAGAATAGCTTAACTCACACATTGTTTACATATTGTTCAGCTATATGTTCTCAATTTAAAAACGATTCAAGTAGACAATGTATATGAGGCTAATCATTATACTGGATTTTGTACATATGCCTTGTGCTGACATGAAATTGTTTAAAGCAAATCTGACCCTCTAGGTGGTGAAATGTATGGAAGCAGATGATGGAATCCTTAGCTTAAAACATACACACAACTACTACCACCAAGCTCAATGCCAGAAAATTTTCTCCCAGAAGGTCTGAGTGGCACTTGGCTGTGCCACTATTATCATGAAGATGGTTTGCCTAAGACGACCACAACACTTACATTGTCTATGCTAAATGTGTTTAAACTGTACAAGAGAAAATATTTGGGCTATAAGAAATACTTTTTATTCAATGGGGCTAGGCAAAGCATAGATGACAATACTTTTCATTTCACCCATAACAATATAGCCTATTATTAAAATAGTGTTTACAATAGTCTATTACACTTTTCAAATTACATTTTATATATGCATTTGTTTAAGGGGCACTTTTGTCATGACGAAAAGCTGAAGGTGCACTCTACTCAAATGGCACAACAGAATCATACAGATAGGCAAAGCACAGCATATGACACCCATCTCGTATAACTGAGGGATGTCTCCTTTCATATCTGGAAAATGACGAAGTTAAAACTGATGCTGCTGCAGCATTGCTCATATTCACAGTGGGAATCCAGTCAACATGGGTGTCTTGATAGAGGTCAGCTTGTGAACCTACAGTAGTACATGAACAAATTATAAGCACTCCAGGTCACCTATACCATCAGGGCACTTAAGTGTTTGGTTGTGTTCATTCATTTAGGTGTTTTAGTGTCATATAAAGATGACATATATTGATGGGTTGGAACAACCAATAGTCAACACAGCAGGTTGTCCTATACCATTGAGGTCTTTGTCCTATGTTTATAAATTATCAAGCGGTGGTACGGGAGTGCCAAGGAGCCTCTTGGTCCTAGACTTAACAGTTTCCACCCAAGCCATAAGACTGCTGGACAAATAAACGAATCAAATGGCCACCCAGACTATCTACATTGTTTTTACATTGCTGCTACTCGATTTTTATTATCTATGCATAGTCACTTTACAAATTACCTCGATTAACCTGTACCCTCGCACATTGACTCGGTACCCGGTACCCCCTGTATATAGTCTCATTATTGTTATGTACCTTTCTTGTGTTACCTTGTAATTGATTTATTTAGTAAATATTTTCTTAACTCTATTTCTTGAACTGCATTGTTGGTTAAGGGATTGTAAGTAAGCATTTCACTCTAAGGTGTATTTGGTGCATGTGACAAATTCATTTGATTTGATTTGTTCATTGGGTTATTATATGAATATATGATAACCACGAGATATTTGGACAATAATGTCCTCCAGGGTATATGGACATGTTCTCATACAATTTGCATCTCTCCTTTTCATGGTCATGGCTAGAAGGGATACAGATTTTGTCAAATTAATGTAATATTTGACATTTCATAGCAGATGAGGAGAATTTACACAGCAGGTTAGGAGAATTAAGTTAAGGTTTGGAAAAGGGTTAGGGTTAGCTAAAATGCACATTTTGGCCTAGATTACATGGTTGCATTCAAGACAAGGTCATTTTTATTGATCTGTTATCAGTATCAGTAGAGTAGGCATATTAAAAAAGATTATGGTAATGTCTCCAGTCATATAAAGTGTAATAGAATTGCATAAAATTTGTATCAAAGGCCACATTTTTCCTGTGCAAAGGAAAGAAACGTCTCTGATATAGCCTATAAGCCTATGCCACCACGTGCTTATTAATTGCCTAAATTATCACTATCCAATCTACTCATCACATTAGGAATAGTAGGCTTACATTAGTCTGCAAATGCGATGATAGAGGCATGCAATCCTTTGTTAAAAAGGGGAATTTTTAAGGTGAAAAATGACCCAAAACTTGAAACTCATGCGACACATGCTAATAGCTAGACTACAAGCTATCTAGCTAGCTAATTTTGGCTAACTTACAGTAGACAGTGTTGTTGTTAACACCTGATCGAACATGACTTACCAGTGATGAAATGATCAGAGGCTGTCTGGGTTAAGGTCTAGAAAAGCAAAAAGGTTTATTCGCTTTTCTGACAGTTGTTGAGTCTTATCTCATTGGTATCACCGAAGGTGTTTCATGATTGAGGGGAATCTGTCAACATATTTTTTCTCGTTGTCTTTCCTGCCTTGTTAAAGCAGCCAAATACTCCACAGAAAATGAGCGTGGTGATGAATCAACTATGTTATCATGCAGTTTGGGCTAGCTACTCAACTGTTATTGTCGGAAGAATTAATGTGATGGTCTTCCAGCATGGCCGCCAGGAGGCGTCATACGTCAACTACAAGACCTCTATAGTAAGTACGACACATGATCAAGGGATTCTACAAAGTGGAGTATTGTATTCTACAGTATACTACAGTTTACTATAGTATTCTTTAGCAAACTGTAGTATTTTCTATGTGGGAGTGATTGGTAGATAGGTAACAATAACAAATCATACATTAAATATCTTTTTAAGAATGGTCAAGTTCATAATTGTACTGTGGATTATATTATATTATATATATATTAAATGACCTAGACATATCAAAGATAGTCGTCCTTTTGAACTGAGCTGCAAAACGGGAACTAAACTGCTCAAGGATGTTACCATTAGGCCATTGGTGATTTAAAACAGCTACAGAGTTCTATGTTTGTGATTGTAGAAAACTAATGATGGATCAATATTGTAGTGACTTCACAATAATGACATGAATGACAGAGTGAAATTAAGAAAACAAATATACAGAATATAAATATTCCAAAATGTGAATCTTGTATGCAATAAGGCAACAAAGTAATACTGCAAAAAAAACAGCAAAAGAATACACTTTTTGGCCTAAATCCAAAGTCTTATGTTTGTGGCAAATCCAACACAACATATCACTGAGTAACTGTCTCGTTATTTGTCAAGCATGGTGGTGGCTACATCATGGGTATGCTTGACATCGGCAAATACTGTGTAGTTTTTCAGGATAAAAAGAAACGGAATGGAGCTAAGCACAGGCAGAATCCTAGAGGAAAACCTGCTTCAGTCTGCTTTACACCAGAGACTGGGAAAGGAATTAACCTTTCAGTAGGACAATAACCTACAACACAAGGCCAAATCTACACTAGAGTTGCTTACCAAGAATGTTCCTGAGTGGCCAAGTTATAGCTTTGACTTAAACCTGCTTGAAAATCTATAGCAAGACTTGAAAATTGCTGTCTAGCCACAATACCCAACATCTTGACAGAGGAAGGAGCGCCTTCCGTGGAATATAATGATAAAAGACTGGAGGACAATTACTTATAATATTTACACTTTCCACCCACACTCTCCCTAACATCGAGCATTTTAAACTCCAATGCAGTCCACATAGAAAATAACTACAAACTCAACCGCAAGGGAGGCAAACAGTTGATGCAAAATATAATTCCTATTCAGGGAGCTGTAAAATATGGGCCTTGGAGTGCAGCGGCATTGATTTTGCTGTAAAAACATTTTCGTTTTTCCATAAACATCCCCGTAGTTTTATGACTTCATTACCTATCGAAACAGGAGTAGTGGTTTACTTGCAATTTATGATCAAAATCGTCCTCACTGTGACTTGTCACCACTGAACTGAGCTGCCGGAGAAGACAAATCTTTCTATAACCTTTACAAAGCATTCTCCATTGAGCTGATAGCTTCAAAATGACTTAGTAGGCTACAGCACAAAGCTAAAGTGACAAACTTACCATTCCATCATCACCACCTTACAATGCCAATATAGTCAAACAACACCTACCTCCACCTCATAAATCAGAGAACATCTCTCTATCTCCACCCTCTCCTCGAACCCACGTCCAAAACAAAGGTGCTGAGGTTAACAAAATGAAGAGAGTGGAGCTGCTGGTCCACTGAACAACTGGAGGAATTGGCTCCGGTGAGGGAAATACAGAAATTATCGTTGAATAAACTGGCTAGCGTAGAGAGGGGCTTGACAGGCAATCCATCTGTGTGGGGCTGGGGCCCAATGGTGTGAGCCGGACAGGCTACTGCACTTTGATTTCCTGTCGCTGCCGCTGTGACGGATGGCGCCGCTATAGAGGGGAGGCGATAATGCCAGTCGTGGCAGGATTCATGACCGGCCCGGCACCCAAGACCAAATACCTCTCTATGTTAGGAAAACTAGGGACTTCCAGGGACCTCCGGGGGAGGTGGAGATGGGCCCTAGGAGCATGGAGTAGCTGTGTAAGATCAGGTGTGGTTGGGATACAGTATACAGTACATACAAAAGTCTGTGGACACGCTTTCAAATTAGTGGATTCGGATATTTCAGCCACACCCATTGCTGACAGGTGTATAAAATCAAGCACACAGCCATGCAATCTCCATAGACAAACATTTACAGTAAAATGGCCTTACTGAAGAGCTCAGTGATTTTCAACGTGGCACCGTCATAGGATGCCACCTGTACAACAAGTCAGTTCGTCAAATTTCTGCCCCACTAGAGCTGCCCTGGTCTACTGTAAGTGTTGTTATTGTGAAGTTGTCTAGGAGCAACAACAGCTCAGCTGCTCAGCTTCAAGAAATGGGTTTCGATGGCCGAGCAGCCGCACACAAGCCTAAGATCACCATGCTCAACGCCAAGCTTCAGCTGGAGTGGTGTAAAGCTCGCCGCCATTGGACTCTGGAGCAGTGGAAATACGGTCTCTGGAGTGATGAATCACACTTCACAATCTGGCAGTCAGACGGACTAATCTGGGTTTGGTGGATGCCAGGAAAACGCTACCTGCCCAACTGTAAAGTTTGGTGGAGGAATAATAGTCTGGGGCTGTTTTTCATGGTTCGGCTAGGCCCCTTAGTTCCAGTGAAGGGAAATCTTAACGCTACAGCATGACATTCTAGACGATTCTGTGCTTCCAACTTTGTGGCAACAGTTTGGGGAAGGCCCTTTCCTGTTTCAGCATGACAATGCACAAAGAGAGATCCATACAGAAATGGCTTGTCGAGATCGGTGTGGAAGAACTTGGCCTGCCCTGACCTTAACCCCATCAAACACCTTTGGGATGAATTGGAACAGGCCAGGCTTAATCGCCCAACATCAATGCCCGACCTCACTAATGCTCTTGTGGCTGATTGGAAGCAAGTCCCAGCAGCAATGTTTCAATGTGATGGAAAGCCTTCCCAAAAGGGTGGAGGCTGTTATAGCAGCAAAGGGGTGGCCAACTCCATATTAATGCCCATGATTTTGGAATGAGATGTTCGACGAGCAGGTGTCCACATACTTTTGGTCATGTAGTGTATGTGCACATTTGTACAATAGGGAAGTGGAGGTGAATTTATGTCCACACTATCTAAGAGGTATCTGACTTGAGTGATGGGAAAGTTCAGAAGACTTCAAATGCTGGAAGAGCGCCCAATCCCAAATCAAAATCGACCCCTATACTAGCCTCTATGGACGTGTGAAGATCTGAGAGGATTGGACAGCTGTAAGCGATATGGATAGAATTCTAGTCAATCAGAGGGCAGGTTCGAGCTACTTAGACTGGCTGACTTCAAACTCTAAGTCTTCCTGACTTCAGAGTCCGGAAAGGCTCCTTGATGTTGTTGGCACAATGCATCGATAATGAAGGGGGCTGGGATTTTTTCTGATTGATTCTCCTCTGTGTCTTTCTCATTCAAACACCCACATGGACAACCACAAACATCCCCCAAGCGCCGCCCCTTCCAATACAACTGTTGGATTTTCTAACAACGAGAGGTCTCAACCCCACAGGGTTTTATTTAAGAACCAATCAAAGTTCAAGAAAGAGAAGTCAGCGGGGATAAAATGTTTGTCTACCTTTATTCTAAACAATATTTCCAAAAGATCAACATGGCTGGCAAAGGATGTCCTCAACTTTGTGACTATGGATCCTTCTTGTTTGGTTGAAAATAGAATTCTAGTAATTTATCCCAAAACTGAAATACTGTAGAGAAAAGGTCAAGTTGCAGGTTTGTTTAGCATCGTGAGGGCAGGCCATTGTATTCCATAGTTCAGGGCTTTATAGAGTCTGACTAAAGCACAGTTAAAGTCGGAAGTTTACATACACGTTAGCCAAATACATTTTAACTCAGTTTTCCACAATTCCTGACATTTAATCACAGTAAAAATTCCCCGTCTTAGGTCAGTTAAGATCACCACTTTATTTTAAGAATGTGAAATGTCAGAATAATAGTAGAGAGAATGATTTATTTCAGCTTTTATTTCTTTCATCACATTCCCAGTGGGTCAGAAGTTTACATACAGTTAATAAGTATTTGGTAGCATTGCCTTTAAATTGTTTAACTTGGGTCAAACGTTTTAGGTAGCCTTCCACAAGCTTCCCACAATAAGTTGGGTGAATTTTAGCCCATTCCTCCTGACAGAGCTGGTGTAACTGAGTCAGGTTTGTAGGCCTCCTTGCTCGAACATGCTTTATCAGTTCTGCCCACAAATGTTCTATAGGATTGAGGACAGGGCTTTGTGATGGCCACTCCAATACCTTGACTTTGTTGTCCTTAAGCCATTTTGCCACAAGTATGCTTGGGGTGATTGCCCATTTGGAAGACCCATTTGCGACCAAGCTTTAACTTCCTGTCGTGAGATGTTGCTTCAATATATCCACATAATTGTCCTTCCTCATGATGCCATCTATTTTTTGAAGTGCACCAGTCCATCCTGCAGCAAAGCACCCTCACAACATGATGTTGCACCCTCGTGCTTCACAGTTGGGATGCTGTTCTTCGGCTTACAAGCCTCCCACTTTCTCCTCCAAACATAACGATGGTCATTATGGCCAAACAGTTATATTTTTGTTTCATCAGACCAGAAGACATTTCTCCAAAAAAGTACGATCTTTGTCCCCATGTGCAGTTGCAAGCTTTGGTCTGGCTTTTTTACGGCGGTTTTGGAGCAGTGGCTTCTTCCTTGCTGAGCGGCCTTTTAGGTTACGACGATATAGGACTCGTTTTACTGTAGATATAGATACTTTGTACCTGTTTCCTCCAGCATCTTCACAAGGTCCTTTGCTGTTGTTCTGGGATTGATTTGCACTTTTCACACCAAAGTACGTTCATCTCTAGGAGACAGAAAGCGTCTCCTTCCTGAGCAGTATGACGGCTGTGTGGTCCCATGGTGTTTATACTTGAGTACTATTGTTTCTACAGATGAGCGTGGTACCTTCAGGCGTTTGGAAATTGCTCCCAAGGATGAACCTGACTTGTGGAGGTCTACAATTTTCTTTCTGAGGTCTTGGCTGATTCCTTTTGATTTTCTCATGATGTCAAGCAAAGAGGCACTGACATCATTTTCTGGAATTTTCCAAGCTGTTTAAAGGCACAGTCAACTTAGTGTATGTAAACTTCTGACCCACTGGAATTGTGATACAGTGAATTATAAGTGAAATAATCTGTCTGTAAACAATTGTTGGAAATATTACTTGTGTCATGCACAAAGTAAATGTCCTAACCAACTTGCCAAAACTACAGTTTGTCAACAAGAAATGTGTGGAGTGGTTGAAAAACTAATTTTAATGACTCCAACCTAAGTGTATGTAAACTTCCGAATTCAACTGTATATAGATTATTTGTGAAGGATCTATGTAGTGGTCTTGTGTGGTTTAGTTGGTAGAGCACGCTTGAAATGCCAAATGTTGTGTTCGACTACTGATGGGGCCACCCATAAGTAAAATGCATGCACGCATGACTAAGTTGCTTTGGATAAAAGCATCTGCTAAATGGCATATATTATTATAATTGTTTATATGCAGACTTTATGTAGGCCTATACTTTATAAAGTCTTTAGACATTCCCTGCGGGCTTTATCTGTAGCCTTACAGTATGGGAGTGGGTTGTGAAAGAATAAACTCAATTGATCGGTTTGTTTCTACAGCCCGTAACAAGGTAATGAATGCATAATAGGAGTGTAACAGACTCAAACACAGCATCCTTTTGTCAATCCTTTTGGGTCAAAGAAATTAATATAGGGATAAAATATTGTTGGTTTGAGAGGAGGAGCCGAGGAGGACATAGTATGCATTTGCCTTGTGAACCAGAGAGAAGAAAATGAACACAGTAGTAATAAGTGAATAACCAAGTTCCTAAGCTTTGGTGTCCTTCTCTGTTAGACATGACTAAGGAGTTCCAAATCGTTGCCGATGTAACGGAGAGAAACATGGTTTTGCTTTCCGTTCTGTGGATGAGTGAAGGTGTAATTGCACTAGCGCATACATAATTCAACACGGAAGGCTACTACTGTCATGGCATGGCAAGGAATGAATACAAACCAGTATGAAATCATAAGGCACATGAAGAATAATAGAGTAGGCCTAATAGAAAAAAATGAATAGGCTTCATCATAGCCAGGGATAGTCCAAAGCATACATGACAGTAGTAGTGCTTCCGTGTTCATCTTTCGAGTGGCCTAACAACAATTATAAACTGGGTAGTTTGGGTAGGATGCTGATTGGCTAAAAGCCATGGTATATCAGACAATATACCACAGGTATGATGCAAAATTACTTATTTACTGTTGTAATTGCGTTGGTAACCTGTTTAAAAAAGCAATACGGCACCTCTGGGTTTGTGGAACACTCTTAGAAAAAAGGGTTCCAAAAGAGTTCTTCGGCTGTCCCCATAGGAGAACCCTTTTTGGTTCAAGAGAAATCCCTTTTTGGTTCCACGTATAAACCTTTTGGGTTCCATGCAGAACCCTCTGTGGAAAGGGTCCTACATGGAACTCAAAAGGATTCTACCTGGAACCAAAAAGGTTCTTCAAATGGTTCTATGGGGACAGCCGAAGAATACTTTTAGGTTCTAGATAGCACCTTTTTTTCTAAGAGTGTATATGGCCAATATACCACGGCTAAGGGCTGTATCCAGGCACCTTAGCTGTGGTATATTGGCCATATACCACATCCTCGGGTCTTACTGCTTAAATAATCCCTAACACACCCATACAAAAGATCTACAATACCAACCCTAAGAGAGGGTAATGTATATGTAAAAAGCAATAAAACAAAGCAAAACAACATTATTCTGTAACTATAATTATACACTGAGATATCAGTATAGCAGTATCAAGACAATGAACCATTTGCATCTGTCCTATCTCCTTGCATTAATAAAAGCGTACAGTAAGTAGACTAACCGTGGCATGCATCATTGTAGGCTATGCACTTACCCTCTCTCAGGCGATGGGAGTAGATGACCCACAGGAGCAGCAGACAGCAGAGTGACGCTCCTCCACCTGCTGAGAGCTTCTTCATTCCCTTTCCCGACCGCAGCCACGTCTCGACGTATCCCTCGTTATTCCCACTTTTAAGGTGGCGTTCAAATGGGTCAATACTTATTCCTGTGGTTCCCGTCGTTGGCATCCATTTTGCGCGGTAAATTAGTGGAGGAAAATCCAAAAGATTATGATTGACAGGATCCCTTATTACAAAATGCCCCTTTTATCTTATCTGTCGATGATTTGCAGGGAGTGGAACACCGTTAGAAGCGTCATAGCCCAAAGTTGAATTAAAATGAGATGTCAATTTGGCAAGTTTCTAAATACATTCAAATTCACAAGAATATTCTAATGAAACATCAGCGATATGAAATAGCCTACCATTCATCCCGGTGGAGGTTACAGGTTTATCATCCCATGTAGACCGTAATGTTTATCAATCTACGGACTGTTGATGGAAAGATAAGCCTTCTGCAAGATGCGGAGGCGAACACCAAGATCTCCACAAGAATCGTAAGCAACTTTGCGCTTGAACGTGAATAGCCGACGACGACGGAACCCGTACCCACTGACTGTTCCTTAAACCCAATAAAAATAAAAGTTAGGCTAGTGAAAATCAAAACAGGATATACATTTCTGCAAGGTAACGTGTGATGTGCACTCGACTGCAATAAAAGTCAACATATTAAGGCCGCTTATAAAATAGCTATTTTGTTGGATTCGTTTTGTATTATACACTTACAAAACGTATTTCATTGGTCAGTTATTGAATTTATTTGGACAAGATTGATAATTAAAACTAGGCTATTGGTGTCTCCATCTCTATCAACTGGGCACAGACATCAGTTCAACGTCTAGTTTTGATTTACATTTGGTTGAGTTTTCAACTAACATGAATTCAATGTGAAATAAAGAAAAAAAATTAAGTTGATAACTTTTTGCAAATCTAATACATTTTTTTTTTATGTTGATTCAACTTCATCACATTTCAGTAGAGTCAGCGGAGGAACCTTAGTACCATCCTCCTCAGGGAATAAAAATACAACATTTAAAAAGTTAGCTTTTTTAGATAAAACTATACTAAATTTAATCACATCACCAAATAATTGATTTAAACACACCAGTTTGCAAAGAAGGTTTACAGTAACCTCAACAGCACTCTGTAGGGTAGCACCATGGTGTAGCCGGAGGGCAGCTAATTATGACAACAAAGGATAAGAGAATGAATCTAATACTGAAAGCATAAGCTACAGCTAGCTAGCACTGCAGTGCATAAAATATGGTGAGGTAGTTGACACAAAGAGAGAGAGAAAGAAAATATTTGAACAGTTTTGAACAAATTAATTTCTTCCTAAATGAAGGAGAAGCAAGAGAGAAATAGAGAGAGACAGATTCCGTCATTTTTTTCACTTTCAGTTTCATTTAGCTAGCAAATGCAGCTAGCTAGTTTAGCCTACTGAAACACCCTGCTCAAACAGAGGGATGCTATGTTAGCTAGCTGGCTATGAATATCCAACATGACACTGGAACTCTTCAAAGTCAAGATAAGCTTTTGGTTTTAGTAAAGTTTGTGGTCATGCGCACATCCTTAAAAACATAGATGCTGGGCTAATAAAGAATACTAGTATAGAAGAAGAAGGAGTAAAACCAAAAGCTTGTATAGATCAAGAAGGCCCGCACACTTCTACACAAGCTTTTGGTTTTACTCATTTATTGCAACCGGGGCCCGCCGGTGTAACTGCTTACGGACTACACTGTAACGTTACTGCATGATTGTAGTGGGTTTACGAACGCGTTAGTTCTATTAGCTATGCTGACTATGACGTTAATTTAGCTAATATGTGACCCGATTCAGGAAACTAGGCGTATGTCGCAAACAGGAGAGCTGTTTAAACGTAAAAAATATTTTTTTAGCAAAATGTTTTTGGCCAGAAATACCTTCTCGAACATGTGAACTTTCATGTGCCTTCCTATCAAACGTGTATGCCATCTGTAAATACAAATAAAATTGTTAAATTATGAGCCTAGTTGGTTTAGCCACAGAAAAAAAGAGTAACCTTCCCGCTAGCCATGATTGGCTGAGATAATGAGAGGGCTGGACATGCCGAGAGATGAGTTTGGATTGGTCTACCATATAGCCCGCGTCTGTCTATTGGAGCTGGTCAGTATGTTTAGGTAATCCTGTCGAACGCTGCTTTAAAAAAAAAATATATTGCTTAGTAAAACTGCATAAATCTAATGTCAAGTTAAAGTGTCATGTTAGCTAGCTAATGTTAGCTGGCTGGCTCGCTAGCTAACAATATGTGTATGCTCTCCACATCCTGGAGGACAGAGTTTTGAAGTCAGTGTAATTCTAATATGATAGCTAAGGAGATGGAGAAAACACCAGTCTGGATTACATAGTCAAACTAAGGTGTCTAGTCTATGTTATATATGTTACGATCTTTGTTTTCGTTCTGTTGTTTTGTGCCAGTTACGTTGATAAATAAAGCATGTATACTGGATACCTCTCTGCGCCTTGGTCTGTCCCTTCTGAAGATCGTAACATAGACTAGACACTTTCGCTATGAAACAAACAATAACCCACAAACCCCAAGTGAAAACTACAAACATATATATGGTTCCCAATTAGAGGTAACGAACCACAGCTGCCTCTAATTGGGAACCATTACCCCAACATAGAAATGGATAACCTAGAACAGAAAAACCCTACACCAAAACAAAACTAAACACGCCAGCCTGTCAATATCAGGCCTGAACGTGACAGTTTGAGTATCATGTAGTAGCCTAGACCTATCGCTGTTACATGTAACTGGGTGAATAGAATATGAATGACAGTCATCCAATATGCTGTAATAAAAATAAGGCAATGTTCATGAAAAAAACAAAAATGAACACAACATTATGCAAAAATAAGAAACAATGACGCCTGGGGATGGAACCTAAGGGACTGACATACAGTGGGGCAAAAAAGTATTTAGTCAGCCACCACTTGTGCAAGTTCTCTCACTTAAAAAGATGAGAGAGGCCTGTAATTTTCATCATAGGTACACTTCAACTATGACAGACAAAATGAGGAAAACAAATCCAGAAAATCACATTGTAGGATTTATAATGAATTTATTTGCAAATTATGGTGGAAAATAAGTATTTGGTCACATACAAACAAGCAAGATTTCTGGCTCTCACAGACCTGTAACTTCTTCTTTAAGAGGCTCCTCTGTCCTCCACTCGTTACCTGTATTAATGGCACCTGTTTGAACTTGTTATCAGTATAAAAGACACCTGTCCACAACCTCAAACAGTCACACTCCAAACTCCACTATGGCCAAGACCAAAGAGCTGTCAAAGGACACCAGAAACAAAATTGTAGACCTGCACCAGGTTGGGAAGACTGAATCTGCAATAGGTAAGCAGCTTGGTTTGAAGAAATCTTCTGTGGGAGCAATTATTAGGAAATGGAAGACATACAAGACCACTGATAATCTTCCTCGATCTGGGGCTCCACGCAAGATCTCACCCGTGGGGTCAAAATGATCACAAGAACGGTGAGCAAAAATCCCAGAACCACACGGGGACCTAGTGAATGACCTGCAGAGAGCTGGGACCAAAGTAACAAAGCCTACCATCAGTAACACACTATGCCGCCAGGGACTCAAATCCTGCAGTGCCAGACGTGTCCCCCTGCTTAAGCCAGTACATGTTCAGGCCCGTCTGAAGTTTGCTAGAGAGCATTTGGATGATCCAGATGAGGATTGGGAGAATGTCATATGGTCAGATGAAACCAAAATAGAACTTTTTGGTAAAAACTCAACTCGTCGTGTTTGGAGGACAAAGAATGCTGAGTTGCATCCAAAGAACACCATACCTACTGTGAAGCATGGGGGTGGAAACATCATGCTTTGGGGCTGTTTTTCTGCAAAGGGACCAGGACGACTGATCCGTGTAAAGGAAAGAATGAATGGGGCCATGTATCGTGAGATTTTGAGTGAAACCTCCTTCCATCAGCAAGGGCATTGAAGATGAAACGTGGCTGGGTCTTTCAGCATGACAATGATCCCAAACACACCGCCCGGGCAACGTTGCCCAGCGACAGCCCCAAAACATCACTGCTCTAGAGGAGATCTGCATGGAGGAATGGGCCAAAATACCAGCAACAGTGTGTGAAAACCTTGTGAAGACTTACAGAAAACGTTTGACCTCTGTCATTGCCAACAAAGGGTATATAACAAAGTATTGAGATAAACTTTTGTTATTGACCAAATACTTATTTTCCACCATAATTTGCAAATAAATAAATTAAAAATCCTACAATGTGATTTTCTGGATTTCTTTTTCTCATTTCGTCTGTCATAGTTGAAGTGTACCTATGATGAAAATTACAGGCCTCTCTCATCTTTTTAAGTTGGAGAACTTGCACAATTGGTGGCTGACTAAATACTTTTTTGCCCCACTGTATATAGGGAAGGTGATCAGGGAAGTGATGAAGTCCAGAGTCTGATGACGCGCAAGTGTGCGTAACGATGGTGACAGGTGTGCATCATAACAAGCAGCCTGGTGACCTAGAGGCCGGAGAGGGAGCACACGTGACAGTACCCCCTCTCCGACACGCGGCTCCAGCCGCAGGACGCCGGCCAAAAAGACGATCCCGGGGATCAGGAGCGGACCGGTCACCTCTGCTGAGGCGCGGGAAACCTGTCACTACTGCTGATGCCCGGGAACCTGACAGACCGGCTGAGGCAAGGGAGGCTGATGATCCGGCTGAGGCATGAGAGCCTGACGAGCCGGTGGAAGCAGGGGAGCCTGGCGATCCAGTGAAGGCATGAAAGCCCGACATGCTGGCTGTAGCAGGGGAGCCTGGCAATCAGGCTGTAGCATGAGAGCCTGACAAACCGGCGGAGGTAGGGAAGCCTGGCGATCTGTCTGAGGCATGATAGCCTGTAGCGGCTCCCGGACCCGACGTCATTCTCACCAAAAAAAAAAAAAAAAAAAACACTCCCTGATGCTTTCATTAGGTGAGGCGTCATTCTGTAACAATGTACGCTGAGAGTTGGGAAGCAAGTTCAGGAAGTGTTTTAACTTCTTAGGGAGCGGCAGCAGAGGTGACGGTTTTGGAGAGTAAAATGCCTGCCACTCAGGCCCAGAAAATAGGATATGCACATAATTAGTACTATTGGATAGGAAACACTTTGACGTTTCTAAAAGTGTTAAAATAATGTATGTGAGTATAACAGAACTGATATAGCAGGCTAAAACCCGAGACATTTCTGTCCAGAATTTATTTTTTTGTGACCTTTGCTCTGTTTCCCTATTGATTTTAATGGGATCCAGCTCCTGGATTGCGACCTTTGCTCTGTTTCCCTATTGATTTAATGGGATCCAGCTCCTGGATTGCAGTACCTATGGCTTCCACTAGATGTCAACAGTCTTTATACAGTGTCTGGAGGCTCTAGCACTAAGCAGAACGGATAGGAAGAGGAAATAGTCAAAGGAGCTCAGAAATCAACAACATTTCATGGGCGCGTGGGCGCGCCCCACTTTATTTTACTTTTATAACGTTTAGGTTACCATCCGAGTGAAATATTATCGCTAATATTCATGAAAGGATAGCGAAGGATGCATTATAAATGATCTTTGATTTGTTTAGGAAAAGTTGATAGGTATAATTGAACACGTTCTCTTCACGGTTCAATGGGCGATTCGACGTTGGATTTTCTGAACATAACGCGCCAACCAAACTGAGATTTATGGATATAATCTTCGTTGGACACTTGGGAAGCCCTCAGCAGAAGTTCTTCGAAAGGTAAGGGATTTATTTTAGCTCTGATATGGCTAGCGCGCCCGCTACTCCCTAAGTAGTTAATAAATTAACATAACATAATACAAAAATAAGAAACTGTCTGTTTTGCTAACAGTGATTGAGTTTAGTTATATTATTAGCCTAAATTATGACTATGCATTCTACTCATCACATTAGTAATAGTAGTTTATCTTACATTAGTTTGCAAATGCGATGATAGATGCATGCAATCCTTTATTATAAAGTTGCAATTTTATTGTGAAAAATTGACTTCTCCAAACTCGAAACTTGCTCATCGCCTATGGATGTCGGCATTTGAAATCGGCCTTGTTGTGACTTGATAGCGTGTATTATGCATCTGTTTCATGTTGCACTGTATGCGTTGTTCCACCCCCCAGTTTGCTATAGTCTCGATTTAGCTGAACTGTCGCCACTGAATTTCAGTACACAAATGTGGCTTCAGATGAGAGTAAACTATCTCCATTCATTGGGATTATCTTTGTGTTATGTTATGCGCGGAGTGAAGCTAGCAATATGTCTCATTCAGCCATTTCTTTGGAGAATGCTTTCTAGATAGAATAATAAAGAACAACGTCATGAAATGTGCGTACAAGGTTCATTTATTCAACAAATGATGTAAAAAAAAAAAGAATGTTAAATCAGCTCATCTGGTTTTAACAAAACAATGTCTTTGCTTTCTTAATCTGTATGTATTATTGCCAAATTCAGAGTATAAATATAGTTTTTAATCTTATAAACGTAGGATGAAACGCAGCAATGGAGCGTTTTCACATCGGTTCGTTTGAGGCTAGCTTGTAACACATCACATCAGGCTTTCGCGGCACTATCTTATCTGCGCTATTAAAACCCTCCCATATTCCAAAATGATAAAATAATTACAAACGACGGAGCTAGCTATATATTTTGAATCAAGCTACAATAGGCTATTCAATCAAATGATTTTACTGTTTGCCCAAACTAAGTTACTGTAGCATATCACCTGCGGGGGGGGTATACCTCAGGCTACACTCTCTCGCACTTCAAAACCCATCATATATAGTCGCACTGTCACTACTGCCTACAGTAGCTAGCTAGCTAGCTTAGCTTTCTACTACATCGATGGATAGATTTCTATCTCAACAACTTTGCCGATGTCCACGCAATGCCGCTCCTAGGACAGGTCCCTGGATATAATGCCCCGTGTACACTAGCACGCAGTGCCGTGAGGTGAAACACTGCTTCCCATTAATTTTCAATGGAAGGAAAGAGGTGAGAAGAGGAGAGGGCAGGGGACCATTGGGCTGCACGAATGTAGCGTGGAATGCTGTGAAAAAGTTAAACATTTCCCAACTTTATGCAAATCACCAGCGGCGACTGCTGGGCGATGGCCAATCATATCGAGTGGTTTCCATGACGAATTTGACGCTATGCGACTCAAGGCTGGAGATTTTCTTCAGCAAAAATGGCTGACAAAAATACTAAGATGGAAGCAAATGTAAGTAATTATAACGTCATAATGAATTATGCAAAACATTTACAGTTGAGAGGAATAGGTTAGTTCATGTAGAGACAAACGATTATGCATATTTTTTTGTCATAAAGTGAATAAATGATTAAGCTAGCTGACTAGCTAACATTAGCCAGCTGGCTAGCTTTATCGGTGTTGTGACATGAGTATGAAATTGTAATTCTGGTTGTTTAATGTTTTAGGGACTCCTGAAACAACCAGCAAACCAGGCTTTCAACAGTGGATGTAAAGAATCTAGCTAGCTAACTGCAAATTGAATGTACAATTTTGTAAGCTTGCCTTGCTGATATTTGCTATGCAATGCAGCTGAAGTAACGTAGCTATCTAACTATTTCTTGCTTATTGTGCAGTGGAGGATTAAGATACCTGTATGCCTGTGGATGTGTAGCTAGCTATGTAGCCAATCTGTGTATGGACCCTAAAACATTTGGTATACATATTAGTTCAGAACCTAGCTATGAACCTCAGCTATCATAGCCAGTTGTATGAACTTAAAAACAGTCTGAATGAAGCCTACGGATTGAGTAGAATATAATAGAACTGTGTGCCAAGGATGCAATCGTATACAGTGGGGAAAAAAAGTATTTAGTCAGCCACCAATTGTGCAAGTTCTCCAACTTAAAAAGATGAGAGAGGCCTGTAATTTTCATCATAGGTACACTTCAACTATGACAGACAAAATGAGGAAAAAAAATCCAGAAAATCACATTGTAGGATTTTTTATGAATTTATTTGCAAATTATGGTGGAAAATAAGTATTTGGTCAATAACAAAAGTTTATCTCAATACTTTGTTATATACCCTTTGTTGGCAATGACAGAGGTCAAACGTTTTCTGTAAGTCTTCACAAGGTTTTCACACACTGTTGCTGGTATTTTGGCCCATTCCTCCATGCAGATCTCCTCTAGAGCAGTGATGTTTTGGGGCTGTCGCTGGGCAACACAGACTTTCAACTCCCTCCAAAGATTTTCTATGGGGTTGAGATCTGGAGACTGGCTAGGCCACTCCAGGACCTTGAAATGCTTCTTACGAAGCCACTCCTTCGTTGCCAGGCGGTGTGTTTGGGATCATTGTCATGCTGAAAGACCCAGCCACGTTTCATCTTCAATGCCCTTGCTGATGGAAGGAGGTTTTCACTCAAAATCTCACGATACATGGCCCCATTCATTCTTTCCTTTACACGGATCAGTCGTCCTGGTCCCTTTGCAGAAAAACAGCCCCAAAGCATGATGTTTCCACCCCCATGCTTCACAGTAGGTATGGTGTTCTTTGGATGCAACTCAGCATTCTTTGTCCTCCAAACACGACGAGTTGAGTTTTTACCAAAAAGTTCTATTTTGGTTTCATCTGACATTCTCCCAATCCTCATCTGGATCATCCAAATGCTCTCTAGCAAACTTTAGACGGGCCTGAACATGTACTGGCTTAAGCAGGGGGACACGTCTGGCACTGCAGGATTTGAGTCCCTGGCGGCGTAGTGTGTTACTGATGGTAGGCTTTGTTACTTTGGTCCCAGCTCTCTGCAGGTCATTCACTAGGTCCCCGTGTGGTTCTGGGATTTTTGCTCACCGTTCTTGTGATCATTTTGACCCCACGGGTGAGATCTTGCGTGGAGCCCCAGATCGAGGAAGATTATCAGTGGTCTTGTATGTCTTCCATTTCCTAATAATTGCTCCCACAGTTGATTTCTTCAAACCAAGCTGCTTACCTATTGCAGATTCAGTCTTCCCAACCTGGTGCAGGTCTACAATTTTGTTTCTGGTGTCCTTTGACAGCTCTTTGGTCTTGGCCATAGTGGAGTTTGGAGTGTGACTGTTTGAGGTTGTGGACAGGTGTCTTTTATACTGATAACAAGTTCAAACAGGTGCCATTAATACAGGTAACGAGTGGAGGACAGAGGAGCCTCTTAAAGAAGAAGTTACAGGTCTGTGAGAGCCAGAAATCTTGCTTGTTTGTATGTGACCAAATACTTATTTTCCACCATAATTTGCAAATAAATTCATTAAAAATCCTACAATGTGATTTTCTGGATTTTTTTTCCTCATTTTGTCTGTCATAGTTGAAGTGTACCTATGATGAAAATTACAGGCCTCTCTCATCTTTTTAAGTGAGAGAACTTGCACAATTGGTGGCTGACTAAATACTTTTTTTCCCCACTGTATACATGTAGTTATTATCATGCATGAGATCCCCACGTTGTAACCTGTACATTTAATATATTCACTGATCATGTACTCTACCTTGGTAAATAAAGGTCCAGTTCAGGTATGAATGAGATTCTTTTTCAGTCATATCCAATACCAGGAGTATCAAATTCCAGTCTTTGAATGTGTCTGCATGTATGTATTACAATTATACACTTCAACAGTGTTTACCAATCCTGGTCCTGAGACATCAATGGTTACACATTGTAACTTTGCAATAGACAGAAATAGAATTTAAAAAACAGTACACTACAGTGCCTATGCATCATGTAAATACTCTAAAACTGGTTTATCTCTATCTAATTTCCTTCATCTGCATTGATCTGATAAACACAGGATATGTGTAGTATTTCATCAAACGAGAGACTTAATTTCAACCAGTAGAGAATGTGAAATGCTTTATTTAAAGAAGTTCATTATCCAAGTGTTATAAATAAATCATACATAATAAATATTATATTCCAAATACGAGTTCAATCTGTACTTCAATGCACATCTGGTGTGCATTATAAAAATAGAGGAAGAAGAGGTGGCGAGAGAGGTGTAAAAGACAGAAAGGGAAAGAGGTAAGAAGAGTGGAGCAGGGAAGACATCATATGATTAAGGTATATACAAGCACTTGTTTACAGTTTTTGACAAATCACAAAGCAAATAAAATGTTATCACCTCACAGATCATCAACCCAAATATAAGCCTACTGCCTAGCCTAACCTTAGTGCGAAAGCTAAACATCATTTGTGGGAGGTTTTCAAGTCCATGGGGGATAGAAATGGGGGAAGGCCTCATGGGGGGATATGATGCAGGAAACATTTCTATGGTGGAGAATTTATCAATAAATGGTGGGAAAACACTAGATAAGTTTATAAGCTAAATAAAAATAAACCCCTGGGGGTCTGAGCTGGCAACCCTGAGGTACCAGAATTACAATCTGATGCCACGTTGTAAACAACTGGGAAATCTCCGACTTCTGACGTCAGTGCGTTCAAGACAACAGGGAACTCAGAATTTTTTAAAATGAAAAATCGGTTTGAAAGGTCATCCAACTTGGAATTCCAACTCGAAATTCCAACTCGGGAACTCAGGCCTCTTTCTAGAGCTCCGACTTTCCGAACTGAAGATCATTGATGTCATGATTTAACCTCGTATTTTTCAGAGTTCCCAGTTGTCTTGAAAGCACTATAAGTCAGTCAAGTGAACTATCCCGTCACCTCGTTTTTGTTAAAACATCTCTGGTCTGACCGACGCTTATTAGCTCATCACAATCAATACAACATTCCAAAAAGTATTTTACACACATCATATGTGTCCATGACAATCTATGCAGGCAGCCTGCCTTGGTTTTAAGGGGACCCCGGGTTAACTGTCCTGTTGCAGGACAATCACATTTTGGAACAGTGAATGCATTTTGACATCACGCACATAAAAAAAATGTTTGGAACTCACATGTGAAAAGGTTAAACGTTACTAATGTTTTCTTGTGAGTTTTATGGAAGTATTCTTAATGTTCTTAGAACATTACTTTAAATAGAACCATGAGAAGACCTGCAGAAAATGTTATGCTGAAGAACTGAAACTCCCAAAGAAGAATGTTGTTTCTTAACGTTCTCTGAATGTTCTGAGAACATGACTAGAACCATGAGGGAACCTGTAGCAAAGCGCCCCATCCCTGACAACATCCGGAAAAATGTAGAGCGCCAAATTCAAAATGCAAATGTAGTATTATAAAACATTCATAAAAATACAAGTGTTGCACACTCTTCAAAAGCTTAGACTCTTGACAATCTCACAGCCTTGTCAGATTTAAAAAAGGCTTTACAGCGAAAGCACAACATTTGTTTGTCTGAGGACAGCACCCCATGTACTTCCCATATTAGCATAATAATAAAACCAGCGCGGGTGTCCAAGCAAGACATCCAATGTTCCTTTTGTTAGAATTAGTCACTACTTATATCCATAAATCTCAGTTTGGTTGACGCGTTCTGTTCAGAAAATCCCCCGTTCACTCGCCTAATATAGACACAGAGACCGGCAAAAATATACCTATAAACTGTGTCCAAACAAATCAAACCATGTTTCTAATCGATCCTTAGCTACACTATTAACGATTATATTTCACACGGATAATATCCTGAACGATAGTAAAGTAAAATTCCCGAGGTGCGCGCTCCCGGGTCCCTCGTGCCACAGACAGAAATCACTTCCTCTCTCCACTTACATAATCTTCTTCTATTCGGTTGTTTTTCAAGGTACAATCATCAAACCTTGTCTAAAGACTGTTGACATCTAGTGGAAGCCATAGGTACTGCAACCTGTGTCCTGGATTACAGCAGATCCCATAGACAACCATCGAAAAAAAAGGCATGTCACAAAAAAACATTTTTCCGGGTGGATTTTGCTTGGGTTTTCGCCTGCCATATAGTTCTGTTATACTCACAGGCATTATTTTAACAGTTTTAGAAACTTCAGAGTGTTTTCTATCCAATAGTACTAATTATGTGCATATCCTAGTTTGTGGCCCTGAGTGGCAGGCATTTAACTTTGGGCACGCCAGACTCTCCAAAACTCCCAACACTGCCGCCGCTCCCTAACTAGTTTCATTCTCGGAACTATTTGAGAACATTCCCAATGTGAAACCAGTTGGAGAACGTTCCTAGAACATTACCAAATGTACCAAACTATACTCCCGAAGTTGTTGACTGTTTTTGTGCTAGCCTGTTAGCAAACAGTTCTCAGCTGTTAGCAGTTTCTTCCTGGTGTTAAAAAACAATGATTGCAATACTTTTTTCAAGTCATTGTTGAATGATTTAATGTAGCAAATCAAAACTAAATCTTGTAAACAATTCATGGTAACCTCGTAAACAATTCATTTAGACCCGGCGTTTATTTGAAACATGTGTTTATTTGTTGAAATGTGTACTGTTGCCAGGCTATTAAAAGGGACAGACTGCTATTTAAAACTCAGAGTTCATTGAAGTTTTACAGCATACTGTAGTTTGACACTGTACAATGAAATATTTTACATCATAAATGTATAAATTGACATCAATTTACATTGGAAAGTAAAAACAAATCATATATGGATGTGGCTGTAAATACTTCATCATCATCCTCCATCACAAAGAAAAAAGAAGGTTCAGACGGAGAAGGGTTACATCTTAAGTTCCAAACCAACTTTGCTATATAGTGACTTTTAGATTGCAGTTCCTATGGCTTCCACTAGATCTCAACAGTCTTTATACAAGGTTTCAGGCTGATTTTTGAAAAACGAACAAGAAATTGTAGTTTATCCAAGGTGTGTCTCATTAGGACAGTAGTGTTTTGGCGCGTGTGAATGAGGTGCGCGCTCTTCGTTATTTATCTTCTCTATTGAACATACTATTCTCCGTCTTAAATATTATTTATTTATTATCTATTTATTTAGATTTTAGAGTACCTGAGGATTAATTGGAAATGTCGTTTGACTTGTTTGGACGAACTTTACCGGTAACGTTTTGGATTCCTTTGACTGCATTTTGAACGAGTGGATTACTGAAATCGATGGTGCCAACTAAGCAGACTTTTTGGGTTATAAAGGAGGACTTTATCAAACAAAACACCCATTCTTTGTGTAGCTGGGACCCTTGGGATTATAAATAGAGGAAGATCTTCAAAAGGTATATGATTTATTTTAGCGCTATTTTTGATTTTGTGACGCCTGTGCTGGTTTGAAAAATATGTTGACCTCAGACAATCTAATGTTATGCTTTTGCCGTAAATCTGGCAATGCAGTCCGATCCTTAAGAGAGAGAGTGAGAGAGTAGGCTATTCTGGATAGGGCAGATACTGTTGTATAGTTCAAGTCCCTAGAAGTATGGACGGAGATAATAGCAACATAATGTTCAGTGCGGTCTAATTTGAGTATTATGAAGTCTGTTTCTTGTGAGGTTTTCTGTGTTCAGATACAGAGAGCTGTGAAAACCCAAGCAATTTCTGTCCTGGAAAAAGTGTTTTTGACACATTGCCTCATTTTGAACCCCTCCCCTATTTAAAACAGTCATATATGGGAGTAAGATTGCATTACCTTTTGCTTCCACTGGATGTCAACAGGCTCTAGACAGTGTTTGGTGATGTTAGAATGATCTGGATGGTAATAGAAGAAGAATTTCGAACTAGTCATCGGATGTAAACAGTAGAGGAAGCGCGTTCACGGGCTCGCGCGCGCTGGTTTTTTCCTTTCCTATCGTCCAGTTTATAATCCGGTTGAAATATTATAGTAAATATACATAAAAGTGTTCCTAAGGATACATTATCAATGATGTTTGATTGTTCTTGGACAAGTGTATAGGTATAATGTGAACACGTTCTCTTCACGGTTCAATGGGCGACTCAACGGTGGATTTTATGATCATAGCGCGCCAACCAAACGGAGATTTATGGATATAATAAATGACTTTTTCTAACAAAAGAAGCATGGATTGTCTTCGTTGGATACTTGGGAAGCCCTGGGCAGATGTTTTTCGAAAGGTAAGGGATTTTATATTAGCGATTTTATGTGTTTTTTGAGACCAAGGATACATTCATGAACTTCTTTGAGGAAAAGATCATGATCATTAGAAAGCAAATTACGGACTCCTCTTTAAATCTGCGTATTCCTCCAAAGCTCAGTTGTCCTGAGTCCACACAACTTTGCCAGGACATAAAATCAAGAGAGACACTCAAGGTTTTTAGTACCATATCTCTTGACACATTGATGAAAATAATCATGGCCTCTAAACCTTAAAGCTGCATACTGGACCCTATTCCAACTAAACTACTGAAAGAGCTGCTTCCTGTGCTTGGCCCTCCTATGCTGAACATAATAAACAGCTCTCTATCCACCGGATGTGTACCAAACTCACTAAAAGTGGCAGTAATAAAGCCTCTCTTGAAAAAGCCAAACCTTGACCCAGAAAATATAAAAAACTATCTTCCATTCCTCTCAAAAAAGTTTGAAAAAGCTGTTGCGCAGCAACTCACTGCCTTCCTGAAGACAAACAATGTATACGAAACGCTTCAGTCTGGTTTTAGACCCCATCATAGCACTGAGACTGCACTTGTGAAGGTGGTAAATGACCTTTTAATGGCGTCAGACCGAGGCTCTGCAACTGTTTTCGTGCTCCTAGACCTTAGTGCTGCTTTTGATACCATCGATCACCACATTCTTTTGGAGAGATTGGAAACCCAAATTGGTCTACATGGACAAGTTCTAGCCTGGTTTAGATCTTATCTGTCGGAAAGATATCAGTTTGTCTCTGTGGATGGTTTGTCCTCTGACAAATAAACTGTAAATTTCGGTGTTCCTCAAGGTTCTGTTTTGGGACCACTATTGTTTCCACTATGTATTTTACCACTTGGTGATGTCATTCGGAAACATAATGTTAACTTTCACTGCTATGCGGATGACACACAGCTGTACATTTCGATGAAACATGGTGAAGCCCCAAAATTGCCCTCCCTGGAAGCCTGTGTTTCAGACATAAGGAAGTGGATGGCGGAAAATGTTCTACTTTTAAACTCTGACAAAACAAAGATGCTAGTTCTAGGTCCCAAGAAACAAAGAGATCTTCTGTTGAATCTGACAATTAATCTTACAGTCGTCTCAAATAAAACTGTGAAGGACCTCGGCGTTACTCTGGACCCTGATCTCTCTTTTTGACGAACATATCAAGACTGTTTCAAGGACAGCTTTTTTCCATCTACGTAACATTGTAAAAATCTGAAACTTTCTGTCCAAAAAATTACGCAGAAAAGTTAATCCATGCGTTTGTAACTTCTAGGTTAGACTACTGCAATGCTTTACTTTCCGGCTACCCCGGATAAAGCACTAAATAAACTTCAGTTAGTGCTAAACACGGCTGCTAGAATCTTGACTAGAACCCAAAAATGTGATCATATTACTCCAGTACTAGCCTCTCTACACTGGCTTCCTGTTAAGGCAAGGGCTGATTTCAAGGTTTTACTGCTAACCTACAAAGCATTACATGGGCTTGCTCCTACCTATCTTTCCGATTTGGTCCTGCCGTACATACCTACACGTACGCTACGGTCACAAGACGCAGGCCTCCTTACTGTCCCTAGAATTTCTAAGCAAACAGCTGGAGGCAGGGCTTTTTCCTATAGAGCTCCATTTTTATGGAGTAGTCTGCCTATCCATGTGAGAGACGCAGACTCGGTCTCAACCTTTAAGTCTTTATTGAAGACTTATCTCTTCAGTAGGTCCTATGATTGAGTGTAGTCTGGCCCAGGAGTGTGAAGGTGAACGGAAAGGCACAGGAGCAACGAACCACCCTTGCTGTCTTTGCCTGGCCGGTTCCCCTCCACTGGGATTCTCTGCCTCTAACCCTATTACAGGGGCGGAGTCACTGGCTTACTGGTGCCGTGGCGGAGATCTTGTGGGCTATACTCGGCCTTGTCTCAGGATGGTAAGTTGGTGGTTGAAGATATCTCTCTAGTGGTGTGGGGGCTGTGCTTCGGCAGAGTGGGTGGGGTTATAACCTGCCTGTTTGGCCCTGTCCGGGGGTATCGTCGGACGGGGCCACAGTGTCTCTCGACCCCTCCTGTCTCAGCCCCCAGTATTTATGCTGCAGTAGTTTGTGTCGGGGGGCTAGGATCCGTCTGTTATATCTGGAGTATTTCTTCTCTTATCTGGTGTCCTGTGTGAATTTAAGTATGCTCTCTCTAATTATCTCTCTCTCTTTCTTTTTTTTTCTTCTTCTCTCTCTCTCGGAGGACCTGAGCATTTATATTGACACTATTTCTGATATTGCCACTATGCAGGTAACCATTTGGCTGTACTTGTTACACCTTCTGTAGAGACCCATCCACTTAGCAAGACTTAGCCATATATTGATATTTAAAATGAGTATTGATATATGTGGTCGTAACATACCACAACAATATCATGTGACCGTATCAAGTGTCCACCACATAAATATATGGCGCATGCATCTGTTTATGTACTGTACATGTGCACCTCACTCAGTTTCAACTCAGGTTGCATGGCCTTAACTTATGTATGGAATACTATGTGATAAGTGCGTGTGTAACAGTATATAAAGTATGATAATGTACGGCTGTGAAGGCATTTGAGCAGGGGTGTAAAGTACTTCAGTAAAAATACACTGCTCAAAAAAATAAAGGGAACACTTAAACAACACAATGTAACTCCAAGTCAATCACACTTCTGTGAAATCAAACTGTCCAGTTAGGAAGCAACACTGATTGACAATAAATTTCACATGCTGTTGTGCAAATGGAATAGACAACAGGTGGAAATTATAGGCAATTAGCAAGACACCCCCAATAAAGGAGTGGTTTCTGAAGGTGGTGACCACAGACCACTTCTCAGTTCCTATGCTTCCTGGCTGATGTTTTGGTCACTTTTGAATGCTGGCGGTGCTTTCACTCTAGTGGTAGCATGAGACGGAGTCAGCGTAGTGTCCAGAGCATGGAGGCGCTACCAGGAGACAGGCCAGTACATCAGGAGACGTGGAGGAGGCCGTAGGAGGGCAACAACCCAGCAGCAGGACCACTACCTCCGCCTTTGTGCAAGGAGGAGCACTGCCAGAGCCCTGCAAAATGACCTCCAGCAGGCCACAAATGTGCATGTGACTGCTCAAACGGTCAGAAACAGACTCCATGAGGGTGGTATGAGGGCCCAACGTCCACAGGTGGGGGTTGTGCTTACAGCCCAACACTGTGTAGGACGTTTGGCATTTGCCAGAGAACACCAAGATTGGCAAATTCGCCACTGGCGCCCTGTGCTCTTCACAGATGAAAGCAGGTTCACACTGAGCACGTGACAGACGTGACAGAGCCTGGAGACGCCGTGGAGAACGTTCTGCTGCCTGCAACATCCTCCAGTATGACCGGTTTGGCGGTGGGTCAGTCATGGTGTGGGGTGGCATTTCTTTGGGGGGCCGCACAGCCCTCCATGTGCTCGCCAGAGGTAGCCTGACTGCCATTAGGTACCGAGATGAGATCCTCAGACCGCTTGTGAGACCATATGCTGGTGCGGTTGGCCCTGGGTTCCTCCTAATGCAAGACAATGCTAGACCTCATGTGGCTGGAGTGTGTCAGCAGTTCCTGCAAGAGGAAGGCATTGATGCTAAGGACTGGCCCGCCGTTCCCCAGACCTGAATCCAATTGAGCACATCTGGGACATCATGTCTCGCTCCATCCACCAACGCCACGTTGCACCACAGACTGTCCAGGAGTTGGCGGATGCTTTAGTCCAGGTCTGGGAGGAGATCCTCAGGAGACCATCCGCCACCTCATCAGGTGCATGCCCAGGCGTTGTAGGGAGGTCATTCAGGCACGTGGAGGCCACACACACTACTGAGCCTCATTTTGACTTGTTTTAAGGACATTACATCAAAGTTGGATCAGCCTGTAGTGTGGTTTTCCACTTTAATTTTGAGTGTGACTCCAAATCCAGACCTCCATGGGTTGATAAATTTGATTTCCATTGATAATTTTTGTGTGATTTTGTTGTCAGCACATTCAACTATGTAAAGAAAAAAGTATTTAATAAGATTATTTCATTCATTCAGATCTATGATGTGTTATTTTAGTGTTCCCTTTATTTTTTTGAGCAGTGTACTTTAAAGTGGGGGTAACTGTACATTACTTTACGATTTATATTTTTGGCAACTTTTACTTTAACTTCACTACATTCCGAACGAAATAAAAAAAATACTTTTTACTCCATACATTTTCCCTGACCCAAAAGTACTCGGTACATTTTGACAGGATAATTGTCCAATTCACACTTATCAAGAGAACATCCCTCTTTAGTGAGTCTGGCAGACTCACTAAACACAAATACTTTGTTTGTAAATTATGTCTGAGTGTTGGAGTGTGCACCTGGCTATCCGTCAATAAAAATAAAAATAAATGTTTTATACCGTCATATAAGGCATTTGAAATTATTTATACTACTACTCAAGTATGACAATTTAGTACTTTTTCCACCAATGGATGTGGCACCCCCCTATCCACATCGAGGAGACAGTAGTGGAGAAGGTGGAAAGTTTTAAGTTCCTCGGCGTACACATCACGGACAAAATGAATTGGTCCACCCACACAGACAGCGTGGTGAAGAATGCGCAACAGCGCCTCTTTAACCTCAGGAGGATGAAGAAATTCGGCTTGTCACCAAAATCACTCACAAACGTCTACAGATGCACAATCGAGAGCATCC
This sequence comes from Brachymystax lenok tsinlingensis, assembly GCA_030435695.1. Classification (NCBI taxonomy): domain Eukaryota; kingdom Metazoa; phylum Chordata; class Actinopteri; order Salmoniformes; family Salmonidae; genus Brachymystax; species Brachymystax lenok. The sequence continues at coordinate 1,334,699 of CM059803.1, read as the reverse complement.
TGTCGGGCTGTATCACCGCCTGGTACGGCAACTGCTCCACCCACAACCGTAAGGCTCTCCAGAGGGTAGTGAGGACTGCACAACGCATCACCGGGGGTAAACTACCTGACCTTCAGGACACCTACACCACCCGATGTCACAGGAAGGCCAAAAAGATCATCAAGGACAACAACCACCCGAGCCACTGCCTGTTCACCCCGCTATCATCCAGAAGGCGAGGTCAGTACAGGTGCATCAAAGCTGGGACCGAGAGACTGAAAAACAGACTGCTTCTACCTCAAGGCCATCAGACTGTTAAACAGCCATCACTAACATTGAATGGCTGCTGCCAACATACTGACTTAAATCTCTAGCCACTTTAAACATAGGAATTGGATGTAACAATGTATCACTAGCCACTTTAAACTATTTTGTATATAATGTTTACGTATCCGACATACTCATATCAAATGTATACACTGTACTCTAAACCATCTACTGAATCTTGCCAATGCCGCTTCGCCATCGACCCAAATCTCTAGCCACTTTAATAATTATAATTGGATGAAATAATGTATCACTAGCCACTTTAAACAATGCCATTTATATAATGTTTACATATCATACATTACTCATCTCATATATATATATATATATATATATATATATATATATATATATATATATATATATATGTGTATATATTGTTCTCCATTCCATCTACTGCATCTTGCCTATGCCGGTCAGCCATCGCTCATCCATATATTTATATGTACATACTCGTATTCATTCCTTTACTCTCGTGTGTTTAAGGTAGTTGTTGTGAATTTGTTAGATTACTTGTTAGATACTACTGCATGGTCGGAACTAGAAGCACAAGCATTTCGCTACACTCGCATTAACATCTGCTAACCATGTGTATGTGACAAATAACATTTGATTTGATTTGATTTACCTGGTTAAATAAAGGTGAAATAAATAAATAAATGATTGGGCTGGACATGCCGAGAGAAGTTCAGATAGGTCTGCCATATTGAAGGCTTCTGTCTATTTGAGCTCGTCTGTGTTGGTAGTGGAGCTGATTAAGTGTTGCTCTCCACTTTTTGGAGGATCAAGTTTTGAAATCAGTGGAATTAGAGTATGATGGCTAAAGAGATGGAGAAAACACCTGTTTCCGGATTACATCTTGAAACTGAGGGAGACGCGTCCATCATGCATGATGATGAATACAGGTAAGATAGCTAGCTACATTTTCAGATATTACACGCTTCGCATTTTGACAGAAAGTGGTTTCATTTCAAGCTAAAGTGTACTCTTAGCTAGCTAGCTAATGTTAGTTGGCTGGCTCCCTAGCTGATGTTATTATTTGTTTCCCAGAGCCGTTTGCTTTTCTAGTTGGAGCCTAATGTTAGCTAGCAAACATTGAACCTGGTTGGTTAGCTACCAGCACTTTGGCATTGTTGGCACTTGGTTCATTGTTGTTTAACTAGCTAACGTTAGCTGGCTGGCTCGTTAGCTAACGTTACGTGACGTGTGTACAACACCCGTTGTATATGGCCGGTGTCAGTAAACGTTTGCAAAAAAGCGTAATGAAATTGTTGCCAGCAGAGCTGGTTAGGCTGTTTTCAAGTTATCCAGAGGTAAACAAATCATCGGCCAGAGTGTCAAGTGTGCGCTCTGAACTCTCCGAGAGCTAAACGAGATGGGTGGGGCTAAAGCTTAATAGGGTGGGAACTGCTGGATGCTGAATGTTGTAGACAATGAAGAGCTCTTCACTAGATACCCAAACAAGGCGATTTTCTCAAAAGTGAGTTTACAAGTTGATCAAGTTTCAAGCAGAATTACTTTCCCATTGTTCCTCAAATTAAGTGTATGATATATCATTTTGTAGCTCTGTGTCTCTGCTTTTTCGTAAAAAACACAATTTCTTTTACTACGTAAGACCGAATCAAGGTGGTCGGTCACATTTCTGTATACTTAGCTTTGTGCACAGGGGAATTGTCATGCTGAAACAGGGAAGGGACTTGCTCAAACTGTTGGCACAAAGTTGGATGCACAGAATCGTCTAGAATGTAATTGTATGCTGAAGTGTCCAGATTTCCCTTCACTGGAACTAAGGGGCCTAGCCAGAACCATGAAAAACAGCCCCAGACCATTATTCCTCCTCCACCAAACTTTACAGTTGGCGCTATGCATTGGGGTAGGTAGCGTTCTCCTGGCATCTGCCAAACCCAGATTTGTCTGTCAGACTGCAGATGGTGAAGCATGATTCATCACTCCAGAGAACGTGTTTCCACTGCTCCAGAGTCCAATGGCGGCGAGCTTTACACCACTCCAGCCGAAGCTTGGCATTGTGCATAGGAATCCTAGGTTTGTGTGCGGCTGCTCGGGCCATGGAAACCCATTTCTTGAAGCTCCCGATGAACAGTTATTGTGCTGACGTTGCTTCCAAATGCAGTTTGGAACTCGTTAGTGAGTGTTGCAAACGAGGAGAGACAATTTTTGATCGCTACACGCTTCAGTACTCGGTGGTCCCGTTCTGTGAGCTTCTGTGGCCTACCACTTTGCGGCTGAACCGATGTTGCTCCTGAATGTTTCCACATCACAATAACAGCACTTACAGTTGACTGGGGTAGCTCTGACAAACTGACTTGTTGGAAAGGTGGCATCCTATGACAGTGCCTCGTTGAAAGTGACTGAGCTCTTCAGTTTGCCAATTCTACTTCCAATGTTTGTCTATGGATATTGCATGGCGGTGTGCTAAATTTTATACACCTGTCAGCAACCGGTGTGGCTGAAATAGCCGAATAGACTAATTTTAAGGGGTGTCCACATACTTTTGTATATTTAGTTAATCTACATCAACTGACTGAGACCAAGCACATCTCTTCATGTACTGTATCTATAGTAAAAAAAAAATCACACTGAATTGTTAGACCTGCTTCCTGCACCGGAGGCCCTGGGCTATTAGCCGGAACAGTTTGTGCTTGACTCACGACGTACACAGGGGACCTGGTGCAGAAAGCAGGAACCGGCCGTACTGGACTCATGATGCTCACTGGAACTCTGGTGCGGGCAGCAGGAACCTCCCGTACTGGACTCATGATGAGAACTGGGACTCTGGTGCGGGGAGCAGGAACCGGCCGTGCTGGACTCATGATGCACCCTGGGATCTTGGAGCGTGGCACAGGGACAGGACGTGTTGAATCCACAACACGCACAGGGGTCTTGGAGCGTGGAACAGGGACAGGACGTGTTGAATCCACAACACGCACAGGGATCCTGGAGCGTGGAACAGGGACAGGATGTGTTGAATCCACAACATGTACAGGGATCTTGGAGCGTGGAACAGGCACAGGACGTGTTGAATCCACAACACGCACAGGGATCTTGGAGCGTGGAACAGGGACAGGACGTGTTGAATCCACAACACGTACAGGGATCTTGGAGCGTGGAACAGGCACAGGACGTGTTGAATCCACAACACGCACAGGGATCTTGGAACAGGCACAGGACGTGTTGAATCCACAACACGCACAGGGATCCTGGAGCGTGGAACAGGGACAGGACGTGTTGAAACCACAACATGTACAGGGGACCTGATGCGGAGAGCCGACATCATTCTTCCAGGTAGCTCACTAACCCTGGCCTCACGGGTGAGTGGAGCTGGAATCTCTCGAACTGGGCTGTGGACACGCACCGGAGATTCTGCCCGCAGGATATTTTGGTCCCAAAAGGCGCACTGGAGACCTGGCACCACTCTTCCAGGTAGCACACTAACCTTGGCCTGACAGATGAGTGGAGCTGGAATCTCTCGAACTGGGCTGTGAACACGCACCGGAGACACTGCACGCAGAACCGGTGCAGGATATCTTGGTCTAAGGAGGTGCACTGGAGACCTGGCGCGCAGAGCCGGCACCACTCTTCCAGGTAGCACACTAACCTTGGCCTGACAGATGAGTGGAGCGGGAATCTCGCACACCGGCCTATGAATCCGCACAGGGGACACCGTGCGCAAAACTGCATAGCACGGCGTCTTTTCAGTGCGACGCTCCCTCCAAAGAGCACGAGGAGTTGGCTCAGGAGTCCACCCTGAACCGGCAAACCTCCTCGTGTACCCCCCCCCCCAAATGTTTTTGGGGGGGTGCCTTTCGGGCTTTCTAGCCAGGCGAGTCCCAACATATTTCTCCCTCTCTGGACTCCATGCCCCATATAGCTCCGCTCAACTTTCGCTGCTTTCATCCTCCTCCTGGGACGCTGATGCTCCGCCGTCTTCCTCCATGTACAGGACTCATTGTCTTCTCGCTGCTTGGTCTTTTCAGGGTGGGTTATTCTGTCATGATTTCCTCTTGGGACAGACCAAGGCGCAGCGAGGTATCCAGAATACATCTTTAATTAATGAACGTAACTTAACTGAACAAAACAATGAACGAAGATCGTGACATGGAACAGAACTAGAGAATCTAATTAAGCTATGAACAAACTCTATGGCCTAAACTAAACACTATGGCATGAACCTAGACAAACACTAAATCCTGAACTAAACACTATGGCCTGAACTAAACACTATGGCAAGAACCTAAACACTATGGCAAGAACCTAAACACTATGGCAAGAACCTAAACAAACACTAAATCCTGGCCTAAACACTGTAGCATGAACCTAACCACTGATGCATGAACAATCACTACAATCAATAACCCACCAACCTTAGTGCAAAACCCCAAACATATTTTTGGTTCCCAATTAGAGGTAACGAGACTCAGCTGCCTGTAATTGGGAACCATTACCCCAACATAGAAATACACACCCTAGAACAGAAGAAACCCTACACCAAAACAAAACTAAACACTCCAGCCTGAACACTCAGGCCTGGACGTTACAGGTTGGGATGGTGTTCTTCGGCTTGCAAGCCTCCCCATTTTTCCTCCAAACATAACGATGGCCAAACAGTTATATTTTTGTTTCATCAGACCAGAGGACATTTCTCCAAAAATTACAATCTTTGTCCCCATGTCCAGTTGCAAACCGTAGTCTGGCTTTTTTATGACGGTTTTGGAGTAGTGGCTTCTTCCTTGCTGAGCGGCCTTTCAGGTTATGTCAATATAGGACTTGTTTTACTGTGGATATAGATAATTTTGTATCTGTTTCCTCCAGTATCGTCACAAGGTCCTTTGCTGTTGTTCTGAGATTGATTTGCACTTTTCTCACCAAGGTACGTTCATCTCTAGGAGACAGAATGCATCTCCTTCCTCAGCTGTATGACGGCTGCGTGGTCCCATGGCGTTTATACTTGCGTACTATTGTTTGTACAGATGAAGGTGGTACCTTCAGGCGTTTGGAAATTGCTCCCAAGGATGAATCAGACTTTCGGAGGTCTACAATTCTGAGGTCTTGGCTGACTTCTTTTGATTTCCCCATGATGTCAAGCAAAGAGGCACTGAGTTTGAAGGTAGGCCTTGAAATACATCCACAGGTACACCTCCAATGGACTCAAATGATGTCAATTAGCCTATCAGAAGCGTCTAAAGCAATGACATCATTTTCTGTATATATACTCTGCTGTTTCCTTCCTTGTGTGAACGGTACCAATCTACTACCATCTCATTTCAGAGAAGGGAACCAAAATACTATTTATCAAAGCTGCAGGAAGAAGTTGGTGCTCAGTTGTCAGACTGTCAACAGGTAAAGTGACTGTGAGGCCTGGTAGCAGCTTGCTTATCTCTGCAACTTCAACCACTGCTACCTCCCTGTCAGGTACCAACTCATCTGTATCCTCCCCAAACCACAGGTAGCACACAACACAACAACGAGATAATTAGAGACCCTATTTTCCACGTCTCTCGCCTGTTGATATAAACTGTAACCTCTCTAGGCTATGAGTGTAGGTAGATGGATAGTGCTGTTTTTTATTATCTCAAAACAGACATTTTTCTGAATTTAAAACATGCCATGTTTTACCATTACACAAACACACTTTCTAAACTTTAAAAACGATTTAGAATACAATTTATTGGTTATAGAGCATAGAGGGTGAAATAATCAAGTTTATGGATTTTGTCTGGATTCAAGAATAACCAATCATACCTATTACCCAAAAAGCAAGTGGATAACGGTTGTACATCAGTATTATAGCACAAATGAAACTTTAAAACCTAGAGAATAGGTTCTCATAACAATGGGGTGAATGAAAAAAGATTGATATAAGTTCATCGTTTATATGAACTTTTCTGTGTTTGCCAGCAGCTTTTTGCAATGCTTGAAGCACAACGCTGTTTATGACTTCAAGCCTATCAACTCCAGAGATTTGGCTGGCAATACTATAGTGCCCAGAGGAACATCCAATAGTCAAAGGTATATGAAATGCAAATAGTATAGAGAGAAATAGTCCTATAATTCGTATAATAACTACAACCTAAAACTTTTTATCTGAAAATATTGAAGACTCATGTTAAAAGGAACCACCAGTTTTCATATGTTCTCATGTTCTGAGCAAGGAACTTAAACGTTAGTTTTTTTACATGACACATATTGCACTTTTACTTTCTTCTCCAACACTATTTTTGCATTATTTAAACCAAATTGAACATGTTCCATTATTTATTTTTGTATTATATTAAGTTAAAATAAAAGTATTAATTCAGTATTGTTGTAATTGTCATTATTACAAATGTATAAAAATTGTCAAATTTAATCAGTATCAGCTTTTTTTGGTCATCCAATCGGGAATTGGCGTTGAAAAATCATAATCGGTCGACCTCTACTTATTACTTGAACCACTATCAGAAGCTAGCCATCAGAAGGTAACTACTAGCTATTAACTTCTTAGGATGCAGTGCACGAGGTGACCGTTTTGGAGACCCTGGCGTGCCCAAAGTAAAATGCCTCCCATTCAGGCCCAGAAAATAGGACATGCACATAGGAAACCGTCTGAATTTTCTAAAAGTGTTAACATTTTGTCTGTGAGTAAAACAGAACGGATATGGCAGGCGAAACCCAGAGGAAACCCTTGCATTTCACCTGGTAGTGTCGGGAGTGGGGCGCTAGCGCCCCAGTGCACCTTGCTACTCCTTAAGAAGTTAAGTCATTGTTAGCCATATCAGCACTGAGCATATCGGACTGCTTTTTTTCCCACTACATCACTGGATTCCTGCCGCAAGCCCTGGACCATCATACCGGATCATTGCAGCTAGCTAGCTGCTACCGAGTGGCTATTGTGGCTAACGCCCTTGTCCAGAAGCAAGCACCAGTTAGCCTCTAGCTAGCCTCAAGCTAGGCCCATATCCTGGCTAGCAAACAAAGTACACCAACTACAATACGTCTCTTGCCAATTGGCCTGGACCCTTTGTCGACACGGAGCCCCGCCGATCCATCATGACTGGTCTGCTGGTCTGCTGACGTAATTCGGCTAATATGCTCTCAAACGGCCTCTGCGTCGTTGATGTCGGTGAAGACCTTTCTGCTAGCTCAGGCAAGCTAGCTTCCTGAACGCTGTGTCTCCCACTCGCCTAGTGTAGTAACAACTACCGAACTGCTCCATTTCATCTATTGCTGCTCATTGGACCCTATGATCACTAGACTACACAGCTGATGCCTGCTGGAGTGTTCATTAACACGGTACTTCATTTTGTTTATCTGTCGGCCCCAGCCTCAAACTCAGGCCTTGTGTGTAGTTAACTGACCCTCTCTGCCCCTTCATCGCCATTTACCCGTTGTTGTTGTCTTAGCTCTCCCAATCAACACCTATGATTGCTTTATGACTCTCTCTGTATACTGTTGTTTAGGGTAGCTCTCATTGTTATATTTTACTGCGGAGCCCCTAGTCCCGCTCAACATGCCTCAGATAGCTCCTTTGCCCCACCCCCCACACATGCGGAGACTGCACCTAGCTTAACTGGCGCCTCCAGAGATGCAACCTCTCTCATCACTCAATGCCTAGGTTTACCTCCACTGTACTCACACCCTACCATACCCTTGTCTGTACATTATGCCCTGAATCTATCCCAGAAATCTTTTTTCTTTTTTTCTCTGTTCCCAACGCACTAGACGATCAGTTCTTATAGCCTTTAGCCGTACCCTCATCCTACCCCTCCTCTGTTCCTCTGGTGATGTAGAGGTTAACCCAGGCCTTGTGTGTCCCCAGGCGCTCTCATTTGTTGACTTTTGTAACCGTAAAAGCCTTGGGTTCATGCATGTTAACATCAGAAGCCTCCTCCCTAAATTTGCTTTATTCACTGCTTTAGCACACTCCGCAAACCCTGATGTCCTAGCCGTGTCTGAATCCTGGCTTAGGAAGGACACCAAGAATTCAGAAAATTACATCCCCAATTACAACATTTTCCATCAAGATCGAACTGCTGAAGGGGGCGGAGTTGCAATCTACTGTACAGAAACCCTGCAGAGTTCTGTCCTACTATCCAGGTCTATGCCCAAACAGTTTGAGCTTCTACTTTTAAAAATGTATCTCTCCAGAAATAAGTCCCTCACTGTTGCCGCTTGTTATAGACCCCCCTCAGCTCCCAGCTGTGCCCTGGACACCATATGTGAATTGATTGCCCCCCAGAGTTGTCAGAGTTCGTACTGTTAGGTGACCTAAACTGGGATATGCTTAACACCCCGGCCGTCCTACAATCTATCTAGATGCCTTCAATCTCACACAAATTATCAAAGAATTTACCAGCTACAACTCCAAATCCGTAAACATGGGCACCCTCATAGATATCATCCTGACCAACTTGCCCTCTAAATACACCTCTGCTGTTTTCAACCAGGATCTCAGCAATCACTGCCTCGTTGCCTGCGTCCGTTATGGGTCCGTGGTCAAACGACCACACCTCATCACTGTCAAACTCTCCCTAAAACACTTCTGCGAGCAGGCCTTTATAATCTACCTGGCCCGGGTATCCTGGAAGGATATTGACCTCATCCCGTCAGTAGAGGATGCCTGGTTGTTCTTTAAAAGTGCTTTCCTCACCATCTTAAATAAGCATGCCCCTTTCAAAAAATGTAGAACTAAGAACAGATATAGCCCTTGGTTCACTCCAGATTTGGCTGCCCTTGACCAGCACAAAAACATACTGTGGCGTACTGCACTAGCTTCGAATAGTTCCCGCGATATGCAACTTTTCAGGGAAGTTAGGAACCAATATACACAGTCAGTTAGGAAAGCAAAGGCTAGCTTTTTCAAACAGAAATTTGCATCCTGCAGCACTAATTCCAAAAAGGTTTGGCACACTGTAAAGTCCATGTAAAATAAGAGCACCTTCTCCCAGCTGCCCACTGGACTGAGGATAGGAAACACTGTCACCACCGATAAATCCACGATAATCGAGAATTCCAATAAGCATTTCTCTACGGCTGGCCATGCTTTCCACCTGGCTACCCGAGCCCAGGCCAACAGCTCTGCACCCCCACAGCAACTGGCCCAAGCCCCCCACCACTTCTCCTTCACCCAAATCCAGACAGCTGATGTTCTGATAGAGCTGCAAAATCTGGATCCCTACAAATCAGCTGGGCTAGACAACCTGGACCCTCTCTTCCTAAAAATATCTGCCGCCATTGTTGCAACCCCTATTGCTAGTCTGTTCAACCTCTCTTTCGTATCGTCTGAGATTCCTAAAGATTGGAAAGCAGCCCCTGTCATCCCACTCTTCAAAGGGGGTGACACTCTAGACCCAAACTGTTACAAACCTATATCCATCCTGCCCTGCTTTTCTAAAGTCTTTGAAAGCCAAGTGAACAAACAGATCACCGACCGTTTCGAATCCCACTGTACCTTCTCCGCTATGCAATCCGGTTTCCGAGCTGGTCACGGGTGCACCTCAGCCACGATCAAGGTCCTAAACGATATCATAACCGCCATTGATAAAACACAGTACTGTGCAGCTGTCTTAATTGACCTGGCCAAGGCTTTCGACTCTGTCAATCACCATATTCTTGTTGGCAGACTCAACAGCCTTGGTTTCTCAAATGACTGCCTCGCCTGCTTCACTAACTACTTCTCAGATAGAGTTCAGTGTGTCAAATCGGAGGGCCTGTTGTCCGGACCTCTGGCAGTCTCTATGGGGGAGCCACAGGGTTCAATTCTTGGGCCGACTCTTTTCTCTGTATATATCAATATCGCTCTTGCTGCTGGTGATTCTTTGATCCACCTATACGCAGACAACACCATTCTGTATACATCTGGCCCTTCTTTGGACACTGTGTTAACTAACCTCCAAACAAGCTTCAATGCCATACAACACTCCTTCCGTGGCCTCCAACTGCTCTTAAATGCTAGTAAAACTAAGTGCATGCTCTTCTACCGATCGCTGCCCGCACCCGCCCGCCCGACTAGGGTCCCTACTCTGGACAGTTCTGACTTCCTGTTTTGCAACAAAGCCTCCTTCACTCATGCTGCCAAGCATTCCCTCGTAAAACTGACTATACTACCGATCCTTGACTTCGGCGATGTCATTTACAAAATAGCCTCCAACACTCTACTCAGCAAACTGGATGTAGTCTATCACAGTGCCATCCGTTTTGTCACCAAAGTCCCATATACTACTCACCACTGCGACCTGTATGCTCTCGTTGGCTGGTCCTTACTACATATTCGTCGCCAAACCCACTGGCTTCAGGTCATCTATAAGTCTTTGCTAGGTAAAGCTCCACCTTATCTCAGCTCACTAGTCACCATAGCAAAACCCACCCGTAGCATGCGCTCCAGCAGGTATATTTCACTGGTCATCCCCAAAGCCAAAACCTCCTTTGCCCGCCTTTCCTTCCAGTTCTCTGCTGCCAATGACTGGAACGAATTGCAAAAATCACTGAAGCTGGAGTCTTATATCTCACTCACTAACTTTAAGCATCAGCTGTCAGAGCAGCTTATCGATCGCTGCAGCTGTACACAGCCCATTTGTAAATAGCCCAACCAACTACCCAACTACCTACCTCATCCCCAAACCTCATCCCCTCATCCCCAGTATTTCTACTTGCACATCCTCATCTGCACATCTATAACTCCAGTATTAATTGCTAAATTGTAATTACTTCGCCACTATGGCCTATTTATTACCTTACATCATTTGCAGATCTGTATACAGATTTATTGTGTTATTGACTGGACGCTTGTGTAACTCTGTGTTGTTGTTTTTGTCACACTGCTTTGCTTTCTTGGCCAGGTCGCAGTTGTAAATGAGAACTTGTTCTCAACTGGCCTCCTTGGTTAACTTCTTAGGGAGCGGAGCAGCGCACGAGGTGACCGTTTTGGAGACCCTGGCGTGCCCAAAGTAAAATGCCTCCCATTCAGGCCCAGAAAATAGGATATGCACATATTTAGTACCATTGGACAGAAAACACTCTGAAGTTTCTAAAAGTGTTAACCATTTGTCTGTGAGTAAAACAGACCGGATATGGCAGGCGAAACCCCGAGGAATTTCTGTCCTGGAAAAAGTGGTTTTGACACATTGCCTCATTTATCCATAAATCTCCGTTTGGTTCGCGCGTTATAATCAGAAACTACAGCCTCCACTCATCCATTGAAACGTGAAGAGAACTCGTTCAACTTATCCCTATAAACTTGTCCAAGAACAATCAAACATCATTTTAAATGTATCCTTAGGAACACCTTTCTGTATAAATGGTATACTATTTCAACCGGAATATAAACTGGGCGATAAGAAAGGAAAGAACCACAGAGCGTGCCTGGCGGAAGCGCGCGTACTCTTCTATTGACATCTGTGGGGGCACTTCCTGAATCCTCTTCTTCTCTGCTCTAAAAGCATCAAAAACATCTGAACACTGTCTCGAGACTGTTGACATCCGGGGGAGGCGATAGGTACTGCATTCATATGCCCTAATAAGTATATAGCAAAACGGATAGGAAGAGGAAGTGGTCAAGGGAGCTCAGATGTCAACAAGATTTCTCGGGCAAGAGACTGGGTGCGCGCCCCACTTTATTTTACTTATATAACGTATAGGTCACCAGCCGAGTTAAATATTATCGCTAATATTCATAAAAGGATAGCTAAGGATGCATTATAACTGATCTTTGATTTGTTTAGGAAAATTGTATAGGTATATTTGAAAGCGTTCTCTTCACGTTTCAATGGGCGATTCGACGTTGGATTTTCTGAACATAACGCGCCAACCAAACTGAGATTTATGGATATAATAAATGACTTTTTCTAACAAAAGAACCATTGGATGTCTTTGTTGGACACTTGAGAATCCCTCAGCAGAAGTTCTTTGAAAGGTAAGGGATTTTATATTACCGATTTTATGCGTTTTATGAGACCAGCTTTGGTTATGGATTTATGCTAATGCATAAAATACGAGAGGGGCTATCCTCAAACAATCAACTGTTGTGCTTTCGCCGTAAAGCCTTTTTGAAATCTGACAACGCTGTGATATTGCCAAGAAGCAGAGCTTTTGATTGACTATGCAACTCTTGTATATTGATGAATGTTTAATAGCGCCCCACCACTCCCTAAGTAGTTATTAAGGAAATGGGAACCAGGTGTGGATGAGACAAGACAAACAGAAAATGAGAAATGGATCGGTGGTGGCTAGAACTCCGGTGACGTCAACCGCCGGTAGCCGCCCGAACTAAGAGAGGGACCGATTTCAGTGGAAGTTGTGACAGCCCTTTACGCGCGGCTCTGGCAGCCGCCGACACCGGTCTCGGGGACCACCCGGAGGACGAGGCGCAGGGTGATCCGGGTGAAGGCGGTGAAATTCCCTCCGCAGCACCTCCCAGCTCAATAGGGGTCGGAGCGGAGACGCTGGAGGATGGAATTGACAGGCCCTGATCCGGACGTCCGCGGGTAGCCAGCAGGTTATCCAGCAGGTTATCCAGTCGAATGGACATGTCCACCAGTTGGTCCGTTGTGGTTGTGAGCAGAGTATTCTCATTATTGTCGTGAGTAATTCTATATCCTTATATTAAAAGGAAGATTTGACTCATCTCCTTTTCCTGCGTTTGATTCCGCCAGACCTCATCACCAGAGCTGTATTACAATCTCTTTTCTTTGGGGCAAGTGCAGTGCAGCCAAGCATAAAAGGTAGATAGGAGCTGAGATACCCTACCAAGCTTAGGTAATGGAGAAACAAACACATTCACACCCATAACCACATTTCTTTGAACAGAAGTGCTGATTGTCACAAACACAACACGTACAGAAGAAAATGTATTACTGATCACCATTACTGAATGACTGATGCAGATCACACAAGGCACAGCTCCAGTATGTACATGTACTGGAGGTGATTTGGAATCATGCTGTTCTGATGTGGTAACCCTGCATGAAGTCCAATGTGGTCCTCGGCCAAAGAGTAAATTTGGTCTAATGGTTAAGATGGTTGGGTTTCCTAGAGAGAGACCGGAGTTCACATCCCACCAGAAACACACAGACATAATGTGACAGAATTCTGCTACTTCATTCTGCTCTAACAAACAGTTAAGAGTCTTCGCCTATGGTGTCACACTGTAAAAGCCAACTTACCAGACACCTCTCTGTCTCTCACTACTTATAACACAACTACCATCAACCCACTTTTTTGCTGTCTCTTTCTCCATCTATGCAGTGCGTTTTCAGATCCTTAAGGGAACACAAGCCTCTATAAATAACCTTGTTTACCCCTCTGTGCTGTTTTGTGTCTGTGTTCTACTGTGACTTACTGTGCCAACCCACTGTTTTGCTTTGGTGGAGTGCCACACTCTATAAGAGCACGCCAAGAAACGAAGGAAAGCAAGTTGAGAAAGAGAGACTACAGAAGACGAGGAGGAGAAGAAAGGCCAAAAGATGGAGAGGGTAGGAGAATGGAGGTGAGGTTGATTCGAAGGGACTGCTGCTCGTGTGAGAGTGGCTGACCTGCATGGTAATGTCATCCCACTCAGTGGCCTGTTGTCAGGGTAATGACACAGAAGTAAGATGTAGTCACTTTATCACCTCAGACTAACATGGCCTGTGTCTTTGTCTGTCCTGCTCCCTCATCTCTCTACGGTTCGTAACTCACTAAGTGACTGATTGATCCTCAGAGACAGGCTTTTGTGTCCCTGCCTGGACTGATGAACAATGAGACAAAGGAACAGATAGAAAAAGACTAGAAATTAGAATGTCTGTGAGCCTGGATAATGTGGTAACTGTGTGGCAGCAGGGCTATAATGGTTTCACAACCCTATTGTCCTGGACAAAAGTCAACTACTTCTCGCTCATTAAGTTGTGTGAAAATCTAGAATTTACTTTTGCTTGTGCGCCTCGTGTCATATCAAGGTCTAAACATAGTCTTGTCCATATACACTCATACTATTGACTTGAAAAACTGAGGGCATACAGCTGAGGTAGTAACCCATCAATTAACTTCAAACATCACAGATAACATATATCCTCTGGTGATTTGGCTTCCTTCACATCCCATCTCCTCTAAAACAACATGAATTAATCTGACTGCCTTTTTCCTGACCACTCGCAATTGACCCTGAGGACAAAAAGCGAGGAGAACGACAAGAGAAAAAAGTATTCCGTACACAGCTGAAAAATGAAGAGAAGCTTTGAATAAGAGAGAAGGATGAGAGCCTACATATATACAGTTAATATACAGTACCAGTCAAAGTTTGGACACATCTACTATTCAAGGTTTTTTCTTTAATTTTACTATTTTCTACATTGTAGAATAGTAGTGAAGACATCAACACGATGAACTTACACATATAGAACAATGTAGTAACCAAAAAAGTGTTAAACAAATCAAAATATATTTTATATTTGAGATTCTTCAAAGTAACCACCCTTTGCCTTAATGACAGCTTTGTACACTCATGGCATTCTCTCAACCAGCTTCATGAGGTAGTCACCTGGAATGCATTTCAAATAACAGGTGCGCCATGTTAAAAGTTAATTTGTGGAACTTCTTTCCTTCTTCAGAAATTGCAGCCCAAATAAATGCTTCACAGAATTCAAGTAACAGACATCTCAACATCAACTATTCAGAGGAGACTGAGTGAATCAGGAATTCATGGTCGAATTGCTGAAAAGAAACCACTACTAAAAGACACCAAGAAGAAGAAGAGACTTGCTTGGGCAAAGAAACACGAGCAATGCACATTAGACCTGCGGAAATCTGTCCTTTGATCCAAATTTGAGATTTTTGGTTCCAACCGCCGTGTCTTTGTGAGACGCAGAGTAGGTGAACGGATGACCTCCGCATGTGTGGTCCCCACCGTGAATGGAGGAGGAGGTGTGATGGTGTGTGGGTGCTTTACTTTTGTCACTGTCTGATTTATTTAGAATTCAAGGCACACTTAACTAGCATGGCTACCACAGCATTCTGCAGAGATACGCCATCCCATCTGGTTTGCGCTTAGGGGGACTATAATTTGTTTTTCAACAGGACAGTGACCCAAAACACACCTCCAGGCTGTGTAAGGGCTATTTGACCAATAAGGAGAGTGATGGAGTGCTGCATCAGATGACCTGGGCTCGACAATCACCCAATTGAGATGGTTTGGGATGAGTTGGACTGCAGAGGGAAGGAAAAGCAGCCAACAAGTTCTCAGCATACGTGGGAATTCCTTCAAGACTGATGGAAAAGCATTCCAGGTGAAGCTGGTTTAGAGAATGCAACGCTGTCATCAAGGCAAAGGGTGGCTACTTTGAAGAATCTAAAATATATTTTGATTTGTTTAACACTTCTTTGGTTACTACATGATTACAATGTAGAAAATAGTAAAAAATAAATAAAAACCTTTGAATGAGTAGGTGTGTCCAAACCTTTGACCGGTACTGTATATGGTGTAACCATGTAACAAAAAAAACGAGATAGAACGAGTGTCTTGTCTCCCAACACCTCTGTCATTGCAGAACACGGTTATGCTATGAGACACAGGCAGGGGTCAGTGCACCAGCGTGGGTCTTATAATATACCACTACACCAGGGCTATGATAAGAATAGAGCTCTGACTCAGATCTGACTGTACTGTACTGAGCTCTTCAACTCCAGTCCTGGGGGGCCGCAACACTTCAGGTTTTTCTTTCTACCTGGTAGTTAATTGCACTCACCTGGTGTCCCAGGTTTGAATCTGTCTCTAATTAGAAGAAGCTTATAAAAAAACTGAAATGTTCTAGCCCCCCAGGACTGGAGTTGCTTGTTGTTTGAATGGATAGGGCATTTCATAGATGAGTAGCTAGAGCAACAGAAAACCATCAAGGCATGATTCAGACTCTTCACAGGTGAATTATTGAGTCACTGCCATTGGAGGAGTCACACTAATTCAACATTGGCTTCCTTCCTTGTCTCCTTGCCTCCTGTCCTTAGTGGCCATGGAGCCATAGTAGCTAGGTGTTGCAGTTAGTTGGCAAACAGGAGTTAAAATGACTAAAACAAGTAGTCTTGTAGCTAATATAGTTATATCAAGCACTGTAAAGGCCATCCAATAATTTGATCGCAAAGTGTTGCATTACATAGCAATACCTATTGTGTTATACTGTAGTAACCACTTTTTGTCAAACCAAGACTTTTGAAGAATCCAAAGCTACAATCACTATTGTAGCTGTAGTGCCACTCTCAAACTTTAAGCCTGAATTATTTCAACATCATTCTCTCACAGCATCCACCATCAGACCACTCTCCTTCGCCCAATTCCCCCACTCCTTCTATCCTCTGTCTCACACAACCACATTTTTTAGACTTTGAAAAATATATTTCCACTCCCAGTGGAGAAGCTGCTGTTTTCACCACTGTATCTGATTGATGACATGCAGACACCATCTCACACCCCGATGCCTTTTATAGGCCCCACTGTTAATCACCATTCAGCTGCTTTTTATGGCAAATAATAACAGGAGATGTAATGGCTGGCCCCTGTGGTAAGCGCTCAGAGACAGTGATGGTCTGGTCAATGGAGACAAATTGAGGACGGCTGAGAGTCAATGGGTTAGGTCCACCTAATGTTCACACCCATTTACTGAATGTAGAAAGAAAACAAAACTGAAATCTCCCCTCGTCTCACTCCAGATCACTTAGTACCAACTTATAACATCCCAAAATGCCGGAAATATATACGTAGCTAGGACAAAGGAAATGAGAACTCCCCTCACGTCTAACTTCCCTCCAACTCCCATTAGCAACCAGGGTAAAGGGAGCAAGACCAGACTAACCTCCTTAGGGAGCAGCTCTCCACATGGCTAAACTGCTGTCAAGTTAATCGATACAGGCTTCTACACCAGTGCACAAAGACAGGCTGCTACTGCCTGCTGGCCCTGCTTTGAACACTCCATTCCATGGCCAGATACTGAACTCTCCAATGCGCCAAATACGAACCCTCTGTCTTCCCAGTTAACCACTTGAAAGAGGCAAGTAGAGGGGATAGGAGCCCTAAAGGCAGCAACTGTGAAGTGAGAGTTGTTAAAGAGAAGAGCAAGGAGGAGATCATTGGACGATGACCATATTAGCCAGCCCACCTTTTGATTTAACCAGCATACAAGTGCATGGATGAATCTACATTTTATTTCCTTGATTACACATGTCCTCTATCCTCCTCCTCAAAATGCATTGGAGGAGAAGATCCAAAGTTCCTCCCCTCTGACTTTCAAATTGAAATTCACCACTGGTGTAATGTTCCCACCTATATACTGTGACAAGAGATTAAAGCACAGGCTTGGAAAGGATATCATTTAACATGGCCATAAAATATTGATTTCAGAGCACAGGATGGCCATTTGTAAAGGTCAACGCAATCATGTGTTTGTGCATGTGTGAGTGCACTGTTGAAAGGTTAACTCGTAGGTTAGCTGCTTAGAATTATAATATATGGACAATAAATTATACACACAGCACAACATACACACAATATACACTGAGTATACAAAACATTAAGAATACCTGACTGACCAAGTGAAAGCTTTGAGACAATTGAGACATGGATTGTGTATGTGTGCCATTCAGCAGGTAAATTGGCAATAAAAAATATTTAAGTGCCTTTGAACGGGGTATGATACTGTAGTAGGTGCCAGGTTTGTGTCAAGAACCGCAACGCTGCAGGGGTTTTCAAGCTCAAGTTTCCCAAGAATGGTCCACAACCCAAAGGACATCCAGCCAACTTTACAACTGTGGGAAGCATTGGAGTCCACATGGGACAGCATCCCTGTGGAATGCTTTAGACACCTTGTAGAGGCCATGCCCCAACGAATTGAGGCTGGTCTGAGGGCAAAAGGGGGTGCAACTCAATATTAGGAAGGTATTTCTAATGTTTTGTAGACTCAGTGTATTTTATACTTAGGGCTACACAAGGATTCAGAGGGGGCAATATATAGGACTTGTTAATGTTGGAGATAAGAGGGAAAAAAACGATGGGAGGAATGCTGAGTTATAAATGCTTGGAGAGGAACGAAGAGGGAGTCCATAGCCCTGAATGTCTTTCTTCACCATCACTCATCATGGCGCTCTCAAGTTATAGGCCCTAATATGACAGCCAGTGACTTGATAAAGTGTGGCTGCTTTCTCTAGCCTCTATGATCAGGCACTTCACCTTCCATCGTTTAGGAGGCATTGTCTCCCGATGACTATTGTTTGTCACCATCGACTGACTAGGTGCTTGGCCATCTCCACACTCAGTAAACAGCCAAATCCCCCCCGATCGATGGAGCCCATTTAATTTCAGCTATTGACTCACGGCCCCTCAACAGACAGAGATGCTGAAAAAATACAAAACACTTAAATAACAAAACAGAACAGAGCGGCTGAGGCGGGCATGAAAACTCTGCTTCTCAATAAGGAGCTTTGGAGAGAGAGAACCCACTGGGCACAAACTGGCTGAATCAACGTTGTTTCAACGTAATTTGTCAACAACATATCGTGACATGGAATCAAAGTGGAAAATACATTGGATTTGAAAAAAGTAATTTACTGTTGTTTTGAGGTTGGAATTTCAATAACATGAGTATGTCATCATTGTAACCAATTGCCAACATAGACAAATCTTTTATAAAACATGTTGATTTGTACCTTTGAAACAACGGCATATCTTCAACATTATATCCACTAACAGAAAGAAATATAGGCTGGGCAGCACCTCCTACTAGAGAGTTGATCTATCTACAGCTATTTAATTGGTCTCACATCCAGGGTTTTAAACATGCCCTGGTTAGCTTTGGTATTTGTCACTGACTACTACCAATGTGTTATCGGGAGAATGATTTTTAAGAGAGCTCTGAATTAAATGAATATTTCATAGAATTAGGAATTAGAGTACTAGAATGGTAATGAATCTCTTATGATGGGATAAAGGTCAGCCATTTTGGTCAGGGAGTTGGTCAACCATGATTGCCAGTGCTGTAATAAGATATTGTGTAAAATAATTCATTTGAATAAATTATCTGCACTGTAGGTTTGTTATCTTGCTAGCCAGACAGTTTTAGAGGAATGATTCCATAAATTATTCAAATTATCTGCCAATATGCCAACATTCCATTCAAACAATGCAGTCAATCCACAGCCATACACTGGCTGAAATCAGTTGATGAATAGACTTAGACAATTGTCAAATGCAACAAGTACTGATGTTAAATCTTATAATAGCACTCACAGTTTTCCAAGACATGATTTGATCTGTTTCCAAATATTTTGGAGGATATTATTACAGAAAATTGGTATACAACCCATATAAACTGTATTTATAATTATACAATATATTAGGATGACAATATTAACATTTCGGACATATCACAAGCATTACTTTTATTTTCCTTCATAAGTAAAATGAGGATTATGCCTCTACTGCCATTAATTGCAATTAGTCTGGTTTGGATTGGCTGACATTTTCACCCCATTCCGTAACTTTTAGAGTTTATGACATAGCCCCTCTAAGTGAATTTAAAGTTTGATTTGATTTGAGTCCTACTCTATTTTAGTCCTATTCTTTAACCTTGATTTTTGTTTGCAATGGAAACGTGACTCCAACATATCAATTATTATTTTGTAGACCAACTGAATATTGAATTGGTTTTGGTTGTCAACGTAACAAAATATCAACATTTTAAGGAGCTGTATCTTCTGCTTGGAAAGTTCCATCTGTGCCACTGACTTAGTCTGTCTTTAATTCCAGTTTGTCTACAAATGAATAATTTATATGTTACATTCACGTCTCCATCTCAACCAAACAGAAAAGTTAAAGGATCAAATCAAACTAGGGTTTATGACATATCCCCTCTGAAGTGAATTTAAAGTTAGATTTGTTTTAGTCCTATTATTTAACTTTGATTATTGGTTGAGATGGAGACGGGAATCCATCATATCAATTATTAATTTGTAGACTAAGTGGAATTACCGCCAGACTAAGTCAGTGGCACAAAAGTCAAATGTTGATACTTGGTTGCGTGTTGCGTTGACAACCAAATACAATTCAACATCACTTTTCACTTTTACAGTAAACAGCTTATTAACAAGTTAACAAATCACATGTTGGATTCAAGTCTCCAACTAAACCAAAAAGAAAACTTAAAGAATAGGATTAAGCCAGTGGCTCAGAATAAAATATCCAAGCATTAGATATACTTTAAATGTTGACATTTGGATGCATTGTCAAGATCTTCACAATTTCTGTAATAATCTGTTCAGAATATTGAACAGCATTGATCACTTGCACTAAGTACTTTTAATGTAATCTCAACTGCAATCCAGGTCATTTGGTTGTGCTATTAGATGAAGCACAGTGATAACACATTAAGTTGTATAAATACAGTGGGGAAAAAAAGTATTTAGTCAGCCACCAATTGTGCAAGTTCTCTCACTTAAAAAGATGAGAGAGGCCTGTAATTTTCATCATAGGTACACTTCAACTATGACAGACAAAATGAGGAAAAAAAATCCAGAAAATCACATTGTAGGATTTTTTATGAATTTATTTGCAAATTATGGTGGAAAATAAGTATTTGGTCACATACAAACAAGCAAGATTTCTGGCTCTCACAGACCTGTAACTTCTTCTTTAAGAGGCTCCTCTGTCCTCCACTCATTACCTGTATTAATGGCACCTGTTTGAACTTGTTATCAGTATAAAGACACCTGTCCACAACCTCAAACAGTCACACTCCAAACTCCACTATGGCCAAGACCAAAGAGCTGTCAAAGGACACCAGAAACAAAATTGTAGAGCCTGCACCAGGTTGGGAAGACTGAATCTGCAATAGGTAAGCAGCTTGGTTTGAAGAAATCAACTGTGGGAGCAATTATTAGGAAATGGAAGACATACAAGACCACTGATAATCTTCCTTGATCTGGGGCTCCACGCAAGATCTCACCCGTGGGGTCAAAATGATCACAAGAACGGTGAGCAGAAATCCCAGAACCACACGGGGGGACCTAGTGAATGACCTGCAGAGAGCTGGGACCAAAGTAACAAAACCTACCATCAGTAACACACTACGCCGCCAGGGACTCAAATCCTGCAGTGCCAGACGTGTCCCCCTGCTTAAGCCAGTACATGTTCAGGCAAGTCTAAAGTTTGCTAGAGAGCATTTGGATGATCCAGATGAGGATTGGGAGAATGTCAGATGAAACCAAAATAGAACTTTTTGGTAAAAACTCAACTCGTCGTGTTTGGAGGACAAAGAATGCTGAGTTGCATCCAAAGAACACCATACCTACTGTGAAGCATGGGGGTGGAAACATCATGGTTTGGGGCTGTTTTTCTGCAAAGGGACCAGGACGACTGATCCGTGTAAAGGAAAGAATGAATGGGGCCATGTATCGTGAGATTTTGAGTGAAAACCTCCTTCCATCAGCAAGGGCATTGAAGATGAAACGTGGCTGGGTCTTTCAGCATGACAATGATCCCAAACACACCGCCCGGGCAACAAAGGAGTGGCTTCGTAAGAAGCATTTCAAGGTCCTGGAGTGGCCTAACCAGTCTCCAGATCTCAACCCCATAGAAAATCTTTGGAGGGAGTTGAAAGTCTGTGTTGCCCAGCGACAGCCCCAAAACATCACTGCTCTAGAGGAGATCTGCATGGAGGAATGGGCCAAAATACCAGCAACAGTGTGTGAAAACCTTGTGAAGACTTACAGAAAACGTTTGACCTCTGTCATTGCCAACAAAGGGTATATAACAAAGTATTGAGATAAACTTCTGTTATTGACCAAATACTTATTTTCCACCATAATTTGCAAATAAATTCATAAAAATCCTACAATGTGATTTTCTGGATTTTTTCCTCCTTTGTCTGTCATAGTTGAAGTGTACCTATGATGAAAATTATAGGCCTCTCTCATCTTTTTAAGTGAGAGAACTTGCACAATTGGTGGCTGACTAAATACTTTTTTTCCCCACTGTACAACATATCTGACATTGCATTCCCATTTGAACTTTGTTGTGCTTTTAAATGGTTGAAAGTGCAGTGATAACACATTTATATGACAACTAAACCAAACATCTGACATTGTTTTTCCATTTTAATTTGGTTGTGCTTTTAGATGGTTGACAACACATTGGGAATTCAACAACATTTTGGCTGTCTTTTTGAGTGGGTGAATAAAGGTTGAAATCTCGTATTTAACTAGGCATTGATCAACCTCAAACAAATTTGACCCAAATTTCCAAGTTGAAATGACGTGGTGTGCCCAATGGGAAGGAGAGAGAGAACACAGAAGAGGAATCGAACAACGCAAGCAGATAATCTAGGGCTCTGTCCCAATGTGTAATTGGGTGACATTGCAAGGGTGGGTACACCAGGGAAGAGATCAATCGGCTGCTTTTTGTTGTTCTGTAATGCATAACTATCTATAAGTAATCAATCTTCAGAGGAGAACCAGGGAATGAATTAATAAAAAAAGAGAGAAAGAGAGAAATGCCACACCTGATCTTAACGAGTGCTTGTTTCCTTTGAAATGTGGTCTGTTTGACTGGACTAAAATGAACAGCTTTGTATGACACATGGCATGCTAGCTCCATCCTGGTGGCGCAGTGGACTCATTCTATGGATGGAGAACAGAAGATCATAGTTTTGAATCTCACTGACACTGTGCTACAATACAAAAGAAATGTGTTTGCATGGTTAATGCATAAGCAAATGAATTTCCATGTGTCCTATCTGTGCTTGGAGTTCAAAACAGTTAACCCAAACTAAGCTAGCAGTGTTATTAAAATTATTCTCAGAAAGTTAATAAAACCTCCTAGGAAAACTTTCAGGAATCCATAGTAAATCCATAGTAAGTTCTCAATCCCTGCAACCTAAAAATGAACCTTCCCAGAACAGCCAGAATTTTCACTTCCGTTCTCAGAACAGTAAAATTGAAAACGTATGACTTTGTTCCCAGATCCAATGGGAAACCAAAAACGTACATTACCACAACTTCTAAGAAACCAAATGTGCTAGTTGGGATAAGCTAGTCTACATAGGGCAAAATGTTGTTGTGCGCTCCAAGATTACTACATCATCAGTAACAAGAGTTGAAATGATCAATCAGCTATGGGCCAACACGTTTATTTTCAGTATGACTTGCACACCTATTCATTTTAGAATCCCTCTTCACGTCATCTCTAAAAATGTTATACTGTTAGAACAGTTTCTGCAGAGGTGCTCCTCACGTGGACAGAGCTGGAGTGCCCTCTGTGGGTAGGATCGCTTCATTGTTCTGAAGATTCTGCACATGCATAGTCGAACATAATGCAAAGGCAATGCCTGTCTAAGTCTACAAACATGAATAGCAATATCTATTCAGACAATGTTACAGAGCACAATATCATTACTGATAGATCTTTACACACTATATTGGCATGGAGAAATGCTTACATTATCATCACAATCTTAAATCAAATACCCTCATTTTTATAAGACCACTGGACACCATTCAATAATGTTTAAGTCAGTAAAAGGCATGTTATTCATATAATATTCGTACAGTCACATTAACACACAATAATACAATGGACTAGTAAGCTCTATGAAGCAGATGCAACAAACAAAAAAAATCTCCAGTTTTAATTTAGAATGCGTTGGCATTATGGCAATGACATAAAAAAATACTGGGCAACACTTCCTCTTACAGCCAGTGCCTTGAGCAATAAGCACCAGCAAATAACCAGGCTGTTACCTTAGCTGTTAACTGTACATGGTAATACAGGATGGGATGTAATGCTTAATGAGTCATTACTGAGCACTAAAGATTTGGCGCTAATTTTATTATCGGAGGCTTCTTCTTTACTTTTTTTTTGTTTTAAATCACCACTCCTGAGTTCAGTTGCTCAATCTTTCAAAATACACATATCAGTGAACCAAATTAGAAGCACTTAGCTAAGTCAATGTAAAACGCTTGAAACTAATGTCAGCATGGCATCATTTGATAAAGCGCTTTGGACATTAAACTCCTCCGCAACTTATCAGTCATGGACCATCTCTCATGACTTCACCATTTAAATACATGCAGGAGTTGCTAAGTAACTTGTGTGACCACAAGTTGGATTCGACAATTGGATCGCCATTGTAGCTCCTCCACCAAAATGGACACCTGGGGATAGAAAAACAATACAAGCTCAGAGGCCATTGTTTAAAACTTTCCCAACATAACCCCCCCTAAAGCTTTCCCAACTAAAACACTGGTTTGTAGCCTGGGTGCCTGTCTGATCCTGCTTCAGGCAACTCGTAGTTGTCTTGCCAAACAGCAAGGCAGTGCCATAGCATTGTTGAATGCAGAATTAGTCAGGCACCCAGGCTAAGCTAATTGATGCGAATGGTAAATTATCATAATATAGGCTAGTGGCAAGGCCCCCAAAATGTTGAGATACCCCTACCCGAGGTATAACAAAACACAACCATGTTTTTCCATATCTCTAAGGTCTCCCATACAGTGAGGGAAAAAAGTATTTGATCCCCTGCTGATTTTGTACGTTTGCCCACTGACAAAGAAATGATCAGTCTATAATTTTAATGGTAGGTTTATTTGAACAGTGAGAGACAGAATAACAACAAAAAAATCCTGAAAAACATGTGAAAAATGTTATAAATTGATTTGCATTTTAATGAGGGAAATAAGTATTTGACCCCCTCTGCAAAACATGACTTAGTACTTGGTGGCAAAACCCTTATTGGCAATCACAGAGGTCAGACGTTTCTTGTAGTTGGCCACCAGGTTTGCACACATCTCAGGAGGGATTTTGTCCCACTCCTCTTTGCAGAACTTCTCCAAGTCATTAAGGTTTCGAGGCTGACGTTTGGCAACTCGAACCTTCAGCTCCCTCCACAGATTTTCTATGGGATTAAGGTCTGGAGACTGGCTAGGCCACTCCAGGACCTTAATGTGCTTCTTCTTGAGCCACTCCTTTGTTGCCTTGGCCGTGTGTTTTGGGTCATTGTCATGCTGGAATACCCATCCACGACACATTTTCAATGCCCTGGCTGAGGGAAGGAGGTTCTCACCCAAGATTTGACGGTACATGGCCCCGTCCATCGTCCCTTTGATGCGGTGAAGTTGTCCTGTCCCCTTAGCAGATAAACACCCCCAAAGCATAATGTTTCCACCTCCATGTTTGACGGTGGGGATGGTGTTCTTGGGGTCATAGGCAGCATTCCTCCTCCTCCAAACACGGCGAGTTGAGTTGATGCCAAAGAGCTCCATTTTGGTCTCATCTGACCACAACACTTTCACCCAGATGTCCTATGAATCATTCAGATGTTCATTGGCAAACTTCAGACGGGCATGTATATGTGCTTTCTTGAGCAGGGGGACCTTGCGGGCGCTGCAGGACTTCAGTCCTTCGCGGCGTAGTGTGTTACCAATTGTTTTCTTGGTGACTATGGTCCCAGCTGCCTTGAGATCATTGACAAGATCCTCCCGTGTAGTTCTGGGCTGATTCCTCACCGTTCTCATGATCATTGCAACTCCACGAGGTGAGATCTTGCATGGAACCCCAGGCTGAGGGAGATTGACAGTTATTTTGTGTTTCTTCATTTTTCATATGCGTTTTTCTGGATTTTTTTGTTGTTATTCTGTCTCTCACTGTTCAAATAAACCTACCATTAAAATTATAGACTGATCATTTCTTTGTCGGTGGGCAAACATACAAAATCAGCAGGGGATCAAATACTTTTTTCCCTCACTGTATATTAAATGCTGATATTCTAACATCAGGTGTGCTATTTATTTGTTTATGTAGTACTGTAGGTTCACCAGCTGACCTCTATCAAGACACCCTTGTCGACTGGATTCCCACTGTGAAGGTGAGCAATGCTGCAGCAGAATCAGTTTCTAACTATACTACTTTGTCCATTTCCACGAAAGGTGACATCCCTCAATTACTGTGGCGATTTTTGCATATAAATCTTGGTGGTGCAAACTCACCCAATAGTTTTTTTTGTTTCTTGCCAGAAAAGCCACCACACAGCACAAAAAATACATTACTTGCACTACAACGGTGACAAACGGTGCCCACAAAATGTTAGAGCCTACATAACACTGTCCCAACAGAAGTCCCAACATCTTACCACTGCTACAGCTGGCTATCAGCGGAGTCTTGTCTGGCAGCGAAACAGTTCATTCAGCCTCATTTACTGAAAAAAACAGCTGATATGGCTGACTTGCTTAAACAAATGTGGTTTCTACTGACTATTGAGATGTACAAACTATGGCATGAGGGGACACGAGCGAATAAGAGGCAATCCGTAATTTTGATAAAGACATTAATGAGCGAGCTAGGACGGACGTAGTCAATATAACTACTTGTTCAGCTCTTTTCAAATGTACAGCGACAGAAAGGGGGCATACAGTACATTCGGAAAGTATTCAGACCCCTTGGCTTCAGATTTTGTTACGTTACAGCCTTATTCTAAAATTGATTAAATAGCTTTTTCCCCTCATCAATCTATACACAATACCCCATAAGGACAAAGCAAAAACCAGTTTTTAGACATTTTTGCACATTTATTAAAAATATAAAACTGAAATATCACATTTACATAAGTACTCAATACTTTGTTGATGCACCTTCGGCAGCGATTACAGCCTTGAGTTTTCTTGGGTATGACGCTACAAGCTTGGCACACCTGTATTTGGGGAGTTTCTCCCATTCTTCTCTGCATTCTTCTCTGTCAGGTTGGATGCACAGCTATTTTCAGGTATCTCCAGAGATGTTTGATCAGGTTCATGTCCGGGCCCTGGCTGGGCAACTCAAGGACATTTAGAGACGTGTCCCGAAGCCACTCCTGCGTTGTCTTGGCTGTGTGCTTAAGGTTGTTGTCCCAGTCCCTGCCGCTGAAAAAAATTGCCCCAGCATGATGCTGCCAGGTTTCCTCCACACGTGACGCTTGGCATTCAGGCCAAAGAGTTCAATCTTGGTTTCTTCAGACCAGAGAATCTTGTTTCTCATGGTCTGAGAGTCCTTTAGGTGCCTTTCGGCAAACTCCAAGCGGGCTGTCGTGTGCCTTTTACTGAAGAGTGGCTTCTGTCTGGCCACAAAGTCCTCAGAGGAACAGACCATTGGGTTCTTGGTCACCTCCCTGACCAAGGCCCTTATAGCTAAATTTGGCCGGGTGGCCAGTTTTAGGAAGAGTCTTGGTGGTTCCAAACTTCTTCTATTTAAGAATGATGGAGACCACTGTGTTCTTGGGGACCTTCAATACTGTTCACATTCTTTGGTACCCTTCCCCAGATCTGTGATTCGACACAATCCTGTCTCTGAGCTCTACAGACATTTCCTTCGACCGCATGGCTTGGTTTTTGCTTTGACATGGCTATGCCCCACCTGCCCTGAATGATGGGTCACCACTGTTCATGTAAGGCCCAATGCAGGAGATGAAAAACAGGTACAGGGAGTGAACTATTTAACGGATCAGGAACAGCGTCTGGACATAAACACGACAAACATTGCAACTATAGGGAACAACACAGACTAGCAGACATATATGCAGGGGCAATCAACAAAGTGAGGGTGTCCTGGTGAGTCCAATGAGCGCAGCTGCATGTAATGATGGTAACAGGTGTGTATGATGACGGGTATGTAAACTTCCGACTTCAACTGTGGGTACCATAGAAACTACTAAGTATGTTAGCCTTAACTAATGCATTTTTACAGTTTTGTCTTGAGCCAAATACTAATGGATTCAGGCACGTGGTTCCTGGTTTCTGTTGTGTGGTCTTGCCGATGTCGATCCCCTCCAGTGCTTTTGCAGTGGACAACTAACACAGTACAGAAAGATACATTTCGTCGGATACAGTCAAAATGTTGTTAGTGGCACAAAATGGCCGTCTGGTTTCACCGACTGATTGTCCAGCAGAGTCCGTTCTGGTCCTGGATTGTTTCTGTTAGTGTAAGCTGTGGATCACAAAGGAGGGCGGGTTCAATTGGTAGCTGGGTCATGGTCCCCTTTTTGTTTGAATGTTTTTTGGCTGAAATGTAGATGTTTTGGAGATTTATGACTACACTTGAGAATCCAGTGGCTCAGATCAGCTTGGCACTGGTTGACAAATTACCAAGGCTCTCTCTCACCCACTGAAGATGGGAGGTGGGTGCTGGGCTGCTCTTTGACACCTCCACACACTGGTGGTATATTTTATGCAGCAGAGGACTCTCCGTCTCTCTAGTATAGAAATCGGAATGTCTTTGTCCCCAGAAGACTTTCGTCAGTCCAAAACTCTAACATCCAAAAAGTGAACTTTGGAACAATATTTCTAACATCCGAATGTGGGAAATGCTCAATAAGGAGAGGTAGAAAACTAATGTCTTATTGCTTTTCATTTTGTGATGTTATTAAAAACTGTATAAATCAAATACTGTAACTTAGGAAGGTTCCTCCTGTTATCTGTCAAGTTCCCATCCAATACGTTGTCTATGTGACATGAACATAGATGAAACTATTTTTGTTAAGGTAGGAATGTAAATTTAGTTTTCTAACAAGATCATTGTTTTTGATGATGCTTTGCACCAGTAAGTAGCCATGCCTAAGGGAGCTCAGAGAGTGTATCAGCATGACAGAAATGCCCCCTTGTACAAAGGATGAGTTTAGAATTAACATGCCAGACCAGAAAAGTGTGGAGTGTTAGCTACATGTGGGTTTGCGCTTAGTGGGACAATCAGTGGTTTTTCAACAGGACAATGACCCAAAACACACCTCCAGGCTGTATAAGGGCTATTTGACCAAGAAGGAGAGTGATGGAGTGCTGCATCAGATGACCTGGCCTCCACAATCACCCGACCTCAACCCAATTGAGATTTGGTTTGGGATGAGTTGGACCGCAGAGTGAAGGAAAAACAGCCAACAAGTGCTTAGCATATGTGGGAATTCCTTCAAGACTGTTGGAAAAGCATTCCTCATGAAGCTGGTTGAGAGAATGCCAAAAGTGTGCAAAGCTGTCATCAAGGCAAAGGGTGGCTACCTTGAAGAAACATTTTTTTGGTTACTACATGATTCCATACGTGTTATTTCATAGTTTTGATGTCTTCACTATTATTTTACAATGTAGAAAATAGTAAAAATAATGAAAAACCCTGGAATGAGTAGCTGTGTCCAAACTTTTTACTGGTACTGTATATAGCTGTAGTGTGAGGTGGAGTATTGTGCACTGATGAGCATCACATACCATGATGGGTCGCTGGACCAGGGTGTTGCAGTTCTCACACCTGTTCTCGAGGATCCTGTTAGCAGCGTTGTGGCGGGGAGTGGTGGTAGACTTTGAGGCCACTGTCAACGGATAGCTCAAAGACTAGAAGAAAAGAGGGAGAGATAGAACATGGCACGATCATTTAACTACTTACGGAGTGGTGGGGCGCTAGCGGTACTGCAATAGGTACTGCAATCTTACTCCCAGAAATGGCTGTTTTCAATAGGGAGGGGTTCAAAATGAGGCAATGTGTCAAAACACTTTTTCCAGGACAGAAATTCCTTGGGTTTTCGCCTGCTATATCCGTTCTGTTATACTCACAGACATTATGTTAACACTTGTAGAAACGTCAGAGTGTTTCCCATCCAATAGTACTAATTATGTGCATATCCTATTTTCTGGGCCTGAGTGGGAGGCATTTTACTCTCCAAAACCGTCACCTCGGTAGCCGCTCCCTAAGAAGTTAATGAAGTTGGAATGAGAGCATAAATAGGCTTCCTAACAAGGCTACCTAGCTCCAGCAGCAGTATGTCAATCGTTACCTGGGGGTGGTAGCGTATAATGTCAGGGAGCAGCTGGTGGATGAGGCGGTGTCAATGTGGGCAATCAGCTGGGGGATCACCTATGGCCGAGGGGGCAAGAGGGAGACATAACATAGTTATCCCCTCCTTGGAAATGCAATGTGTCTTTCCTATTCTGTTACTGTCCTATAAGACTTTGTTGAATGACTGTTATGGATGATTCATGGCCCAAAACCAACCTTGCTCTTGGGAATAATTCCCTTTCTAGTACTTTTATCACAATGGACATAACAATAAAAGTAAAATCGAAAATGAGCATGTGAGATCCAGGTGTCCGTCTGAATGGTTTTGATGCCCTCCACCAGTGCCTTGTTGATTTTAGGCCAGTGCCTATAGTCAAACCAGAGGGTCAGCACCCTGGAGAAAGAAAACAGGAGCATATTGTGTCCACTGCATCTTTACTGACAGGTTCACACAAGAACAAAAAAAGTTTCCCTGAAAAGCTGAATTTCAACGCACATTCAAATAAAAAAAAAGTCCATGAAGCAACACTAATTATTCTCTCTGCCACCAGAGGGCTCCCTCACAACATATTTCAATTTGGGGTCTATCAATGTTGTCCATTTGGGCTTTCAGAGTTCTGGGCATCTCAGAGTCGGAGTGCTGATCTAGGGTCAGGTCTCCCCCATCCTTATAATCATATTAATTTTGATCTAAAAGAGAAGAATGATCCTAGATCAGCACTCCTACTCTAAGACTTTTTGTGACTACTAGCCCTGGCCCCGTGTGGAGACTCACCTGAGCGTGTCCTGGAAGGTGCTCCCCCTGGAGAGGGAGATGGAGTGGAAGACAGGACAGCAGGAACCACATAGAGAAGTAACGTCTTGGAGAGGTCCTGTGCTTGCCAAACAACAGGGAGAATGAAGGAGAGAAAGAATTGCGATTGATTGTACTTTGAATTCAGTAAGGCATTAATTCATAGACAGAAGACCCAAGTTGCTCCCTTTGAAATTAATAGATTTGTCTGAATTATCTTACCACAAACAAACAACCAATTTGTTGTCAACAGAGCGGAGGGAAAGCTTAATCTACTGCGTGCACAATAGGTATTTTCTGACACTCTTTCACACCTCTTTTTTATTGTGATGTCAAGTTGTCACACCAGCCTCACTTGTCCTTCAAGTCAAATTCTCTCCTTGTCTCTCATTGACATCAACATGTGACTTAGGCAACGTTTCAAGTTACACAGGTCTGTCAAAATAGTTTGGATTTGTCCGATAATGAAGATTGAAAGGGTAGGTTAGCGTTTGTGGATGGAGGAGGAAGAAGGGATCAAGATGGCTGCCGTACTTGTCTTGTTGGCATTCTTCTGGACCGGCAAGGGCACTGGGCTGTGCTCTGTGCTGTCCAGCTCGCTGCTGCTGGCCTCACTGTTGGCGCTGGTGCCACAGGCGTGGTCCTTCTTTTTTTCTTCTTGTCCTGTCCCTGGTTCTGGTGCTGGCAGTGCAGCATCGCCTCAAAGTTTATCACTGCCCATGCGTGCCGGGCCTGCAAATAAAAATGTACGCCAGGTGAGAAATGTTTTAAGTTTATTAGGGGCTATAGAATGACAGGTGTACATGTTTAAACATACGTTTGAACTCATGGTGTCGCATCAACTTCTAGTGTGCTAGCCAATATTTTTCTGGTTTACTGAAAGACATGTGTGATGTCCCAGAGGAGTCGGGCATCTGGGAAATGTTTTGGTTCTAAACAGATCATGTTCTTGATTTGTTATGTTGTTATGTAATGGAGCTATTGAGAGATAGAGGATGGCACTCAAGGGATAAAAAAAGTGGCATTTCTTGTCTGCAGTGTGGGCATGGGCATATACAACTCCAAGGGTGTTCTTGGTTCCTTTCAAATCAACTCATAACAACATACAAACCTTATGTTTAGTACAGTGGTTCCTCCTTTAAAACCTCTTATGGATCCAATCCCGTGAAAGGGATCGATTTTGCCATCATCCGGTGAAATGCAGAGCGCCAAATTCAAATTACAGAAATACTCATTTCAAACATTCATGAAAATACAAGTGCTGCACACCCTTCAAAAGCTTAGTCTCTTGTTAATCTAACAGCGGTTGTCAGATTTCAAAAAGGCTTTACGGCGAAAGCAGAACATTTGATTGTCTGAGGACAGCGCCCCGCTCAAGTATTGTCTTTCTCCCTGGTTTTTCAAGATAAAGGCTTCAAACCTTTTTCAAAAGACTGTTGACATCTAGTGGAAGCCATAGTAACTGCAATCTGAGAGCTATTCCACTATATAACCAATAAGCCTTCAAGTGAAAAACAGTTCACCTCAAAAAATCATATCAGTTCTGTTATACTCACAGACATTATTTTAACAGTTTTAGAAATTCCAGAGTGTTTTCTATCCAAAGCTATTATATGCATATCCTAGCTTCTGGGCCTGAGTAACAGGCAGTTTACTTTGGGCACGTTTTTTCATCTGAACTTCAAAATACTGCCCCCTAGCCCTAAGAAGTTAAAAGTTGCAAGCTTACACCGCGGGACTTAGAGGTACCCAGCATCACAATTTCATTGCTCCAGACCACCACAAGGGGAAGTTTGGGTCCCAAGGTTTTTATATGACCAATGACGAATTTGACGCAAGCCACCCATCCCTGGTGAATTTCTTCAGCAAAGTAGTCTGATAAAACATTACAGTGGAAGCAAATGTAAGTAGTGATAACGTCATAACGAGTCAGGCAAAAAATGTACAATTGAGAGGAATATGTTAGTTAATGTAGAGACAAACGTTTGTGCATATTCTTTTGTCATAAAGTTAATTTACAAAAATCGCTATTTAGTAAGTTAGCTGACTAGCTAACATTAGCCAGCTAGCTAGTGTTATGACAGGAGAATGAATTTATAATTTGTGTTGTTTAATGTTTTAGGGACTCCTGAGAAAACCAGCAAACCAGGCTGTCGTCTTGTGAAACAGTGGATGTAAAGAATCTAGCTAGCTAAAGCATTTACTGCAAATTGAATGTACAATTGTGTTGGCTTGCATTGCTTATATGTGCCATGAAATTCAGTTGAAGTAACATAACTAGCTAACTATTTATTTGCTCATTGTGTAGTGGAGGATGAAAATAACTGTTCGACTATGGATGTGTAGCTAGCTACAGTGTGTATCCGATCTGTGTATGGACCCTAAAACTTTTGGTATGCTTTTACACCTGCATTGCTTGCTGTTTGGGGTTTTAGGCTGGGTTTCTGTACAGCACTCTGTGACATCAGCTGATGTAAGGGGGGCTTTATAAATACATTTGATTTGATTTGATTTGGTATGAATATTAGTTCAGAACCTTTCTATGAACCTCAGCTATCATAATTGTTGTATCGACTTCAAGTCTGAATGGCATTAATGAAGCCTATGGATAGAGTAGAACATAATAACTTTATTGTGCCAGGGATGCAAGTCCTATAAACATGTACTGTAGTTGTTACCACGCATGAGATCCCCCACATTGTAGCCTGTACATTCTTCTTCAATCATATCCAATACCAGATGAACCAAACTCCATTCTTAAAAAAAATTTAAGGGGTGGATCAGCTTAATATTGCGAAAAGATTGTTGCTTCCGTTAATGAAATTGTCTGCATCATTTCCAATCCCCCATATATATATACATTTTGGTAAATATATATATCCATATACATACACATATGCATACATAAAAACATATATACATACACATACCTGTATACCTTTAATATACCTTTATTATTCCCCTCAAACCCTACCACCCTTCCCCCAATTGGAGTAAACTAATAAACAATAACACTTGAGACTGGTGTTTTGCGGGTACTATTTAATGAAGCTGCCAGTTGAAGACTGTGTAATCAGTCATCCCTCAGCCAGCAGGCATC
Source organism: Brachymystax lenok tsinlingensis (assembly GCA_030435695.1). Lineage (NCBI taxonomy): Eukaryota > Metazoa > Chordata > Actinopteri > Salmoniformes > Salmonidae > Brachymystax > Brachymystax lenok. The sequence goes on along the minus strand of CM059803.1, from coordinate 1,300,715 downwards.
CAGCTACTTATCTCCAACCAAATCTGGCATGGTGCCCATGGGCATTATGAGGCATGTAGCAAAAGACACAATCCTAGTGATATTGGCAACCCAAACTAGTTGTTGCATATTTGGATGTCCCCGCTTTCTAAATTTCGAACTGATATTTTGATGTCTGTCACATAATACCGCTCATAATGGTGTTCTCTCACTAATTGCATTATGGAACAAACATTTGCGTGTAGCCTAGCCTACTGCCTTATGCGCATTGCTGCGCTTATAATTGGATCTAGCCTAGGCCTACTGGTTGTATGAATTTGGGATCTATCATCCTACAACTAACCTAGAGTCTGTTTACACAGAATGAAACGAGAGGGAACTTGGTGGGGGTTTCAAGACTAATGCCAGTAGCAAGTAGTGAGGGAGGGAGACGTAGAGGAGTAACAGCAGGAGCAGAACGCTCTGTACGTGACCCTTTAGATGAGGGAGAACATGTGGGCTGAGAAAACGTTTGTGTGTTGATTTTATTAAAAGCTCACACTGCAATAACAAATAGAGTGCGACTGATTAGTTTTTTTCCTAAAGTAGTTGGGGTAGGAGTCCTGGCCTGGCCATGAGCTTGTGGAGCTCCTGCTGGTGTTGCTTGTTGTCAGCGGCGATGGCATGCTGGGCCTGCTGCTGCATCCCCTGGACAAAGTGCTGCATGTGCTGGAAGGCTTCAATCTGATGGGGGACAGTAGAACAACAGACACACAAGGGGGTCAAATAAGTCTGGTGGGCAAGCCTGGTGGGCAAGCCACGGTCACACCTATGTAAGCCCCATCCCCATCCCCAGCCCCAACAATTCCCTAATGAGTCCCACACTGGGAGAGCCATGAACCTTTGGAACATGTGGTAGAAGGGTGTGTGTATGTCACTAGCTAGTTTTCCACCCGATTGGTGACAGACAACCACCCGGTTGGGAATTCAAACATAATTACTACAAGTTTAGAGAGCTGGCAGCTAGACTAACTTACCAATCTCTTTTTTTGCCAACATGGGCTAGTTGGGTGACTGTCAATGACTGACATAACAAGAGGAAAACTCCTGATGCACAACCAAATTTCGAAACTGCACCTTATGTATTCTTCCACTAACCGCAACTGAGTTCCAAAATAAATAAATAATAATGTTTACGGGGGGGAATTGATCCGCGGGTCGCAGGGCCGCTAGTTGCCAAACCCTGCTATGCACATTTTAGAAAAGTATATGCAGATCTTCCCATCAGTGATGTGTTTCCATCAAATGTACTTGTTGCGGATAAAAGGCTCTGGGTGATGACTTTGTGCACGTAACTTGTATGATTCAATTCCCACGTAAGTTACATGGGTTTCCATTGCATTTTCAACGCTAATGATGGTTTTGTTACCAAAATAATTGCGTTATATAGCGAATGTGCCCACTTTGTTATTGGCACATGCGCTCTAGCCAACAGCTCGCAGATACAGTGTGGATATAGCCTATGAGATTATTATAGACCATAATGGATCGCTTCTTTTAAGCCTGCTACGTTAGGTTAAATATGGACAAAATAGCGAGATCCTTTTTATTTGTCAAACGGCAGCAAAGCATCGATCATCATGTCACCAGAATAAAACCCTCAATATCTATTGGAAAGGAGCATCAAGCTTATCATTGTGCACTTTCACCACCCTGTGAAGTTCTTCATATTTCATCTGTAACTGCATGCTTTCCCAAGTCGTAGTGGGAGGACCACACAACATAAAGTATCATCGCGTCACTCCAAGTGATAAAAGATGGCGCCATGGATAAAAGATGGCACCGATAGAGATGACAGCTTCGCTTCTAGTCCTTAGGAAACGGTGCAGTATTTTGTTTTTTTTATGTATCATTTCTTACATTGTTAGCCCAGAAAACCTTGTGTGTTATTACATACAGCTGGGAAAAACTATTGGATATCAGAGAGATGTCAACTTACCAGCACAACCAGCACTACGACCAGGAATACGACTTTCCCAAAGCGGATCCTTAGTCTGCACCACCCAGAGCATTCAAACTGATTCTAGAGGCTGACCCAAAACAACGCCGCCGGAGGAGAGGGTGCCGGAGCGGTTTCCTAGTGAGGCTTCAGATGCGCGCACATCACCCACCGCTTCCGAGTATATTACTCGCTAATGTCCAGTCCCTAGTTAACTTCTTAGGGAGCGGCAGCAGAGGTGACAGTTTTGGAGAGTCTGGCGTGCCCAGAAAATAGGATATGCACATAATTAGTACTATTGGATAGGAAACACTCTGAAGTTTCTAAAAGTGTTAAAATAATGTATGTGAGTATAACAGAACTGATATATATATCAGGCGAAAACCCGAGGAGTTTTTTTGTACATGACCTTCTTTTCCAGGCTGCCTATTCATTTCTATTTTAACTAGGACTGAGACTGCAGTACCTATGGCTTCCACTAGATGTCAACAGTCTTCATACAGAGTCTGGAAGCTCTAGCACTAAGCAGAACAGATAGAAAGAGGAGGTAGTCAGGGGGACCACTTTTGTCAAGAACGTTTGACTGGCGCGAGATTGTGAGCGCGCCCCACTTTATTTTCCTTTCCTATCGTTCACGTTATCATCCGGTTGAAATATTACAGTAAATATACATAAAAGGATACCTAAGGATACATTAAAAATGATGTTTGATTTGTTTGTAGAAAGTTTATAGGTATATTTGAACGCGTTCTCTTCACGGTTCAATGGGCGTCTCAACGGTGGATTTTCTGATCATAACGCGCCAACCAAACAGAGATTTATGGATATAATAAATGACTTTTTCTAACAAAATAACCATTGGATGTCTTCGTTGGACACTTGGGAAGCCCTCAGCAGAAGTTCTTCGAAAGGTAAGGGATTTATTTTAGTTCTGATATGGGTTTTGTGTGACCCGCGCGCTGGATATGAATTTATGCTAATGAATAAATTATGGAGGTGCTATCCTCAAACAATCAAATGTTGTGCTTTCGCCATAAAGCCTTTTTGAAATCTGACAACGCTGTGATATTGCCAAGAATCAGAGCTTTTGATGACTATACAACACTTGTATATTGATGAATGTTTAATAATTACACTTTTGGATTTTGAATTTGGCGCCTTACATTTCACCGGGTAGTGTCAAGAGAGGCCCGCTAGCCTAACTGACTTGCCTAGTTAAATAAATATTCTTCAGCTCACTCTAAAATATCTACTGATGTACATAACATTTTTAGTATATCTGTAATTTAATCTGGTGTATATACATATAAATTGTATTTGGATTACTGTTATTGTCACATCCTGGCAATAGAGAGCCCTCTGGGTTCTCTATGTTTTAGGTCAGGACCTGACTAGTTGGATATCTATGTTATAATTTCTATGTTTTGGTTTTTGTATGGTTCGCAATTAGAGGCAGCTGATTGTCGTTAGCTCTAATTGGGGACCATACTTAGTGTGTTCTTTTTCCCACCTGTGTTGTGGGTTATTGTTTGTGTTTCGTGTTAGTTCCTGTGCGCTACACACGTTTGTCCGATCAGTCATTTCTTTTGCTGTTTGTATTGTTTCATATTATAATAAATATGTGGAACTCCACCCACACTGCGCTTTGGTCCGTTATTCCTGACGATCGTGACAGAATAACCCACCACACCAGGACCAAGCAGCGTGCCCAGGAGGAGAAGGTGTTCTGGACCTGGGAGGAGATAATGGGGGGGTAGCAAGACCCTTCCTTGGCGGGAGTCGCCAAGGAAGATGGGAGGGCAGCGAAGACACCGGGGTCCAAGGCCACAGAAACCCCCCCAAAAATGTTTTTTGGGGGGCACATGGGGCTGAGGAGAGAGCCTGAATGGAGGAACATAAAGGGGTTTAGAGAAGGATATGAGAGAGAGGTCTTAGCAAGGAATGAGCTGCAGCACAGGCGCCTAGAGGAGCGTCTGTCCAGCCCGGGAACGTCCTGCGCCAGCTCTCTGCACTCGCCCTGAAGATCGTGTCATCAGTCCGGTAATACCTGCGCAGGCTCCACGCACCAGGATTCCAGTGTGCTTTCCCAGCTAGGTACGTCCTGTGCCAGCTCTCCGCACTCGCCTTGAAGAGCGTGTCATCAGTCCGGTGAAACCTGTGCCGGCTCCACGCAACAGGCCTCCAGTGCGCCTCCCCAGCCCGGTACGTCCAGCGCCAGCTCCCCGTACTCGCCCTCAAGAGCGTGTCATCAGTCCGGTGAAACCTGTGCCGGCTCCACGCAGGCCTCCAGTGCGCCTTCTCAGTCCATTACGTCCCGCACCGGAGCCGCCACCGACGCTAGTGGCCCACCCGAAACCCCCCCGTATATAGTTTCAGTTTTGTGGCCGGAGTCCGCACCTTTGGGGGGGGGTTACTGTCACGTCCTGGCCAGGTCAGGACGTGACTAGTTGGGGGTATCTATGTTATAATGTCTATGTTTTGGTTTTTGTATGGTTCCCAATTAGAGGTAACAACAATCAGCTGCCTCTAATTGGGAACCATACAAAAACCAAAACATAGAAATTATAACATAGATACCCCCATACTTAGTGTGTTCTTTTTCCCACCCGTGTTGTGGGTTATTGTTTGTGTTTCATGTTAGTGCCTGTGCGCTACACACGTTTGTCCGATCAGTCATTTCTTTTGTTGTTTGTATTGCTTTGGTCCGTTATTCCTGACGATCGTGGCAGTTGCAGTATTTGGGTTGTTAATTGGATTCATTCAGACATTTCTTGATTTCTTGTTCTTTCTGGGTAAAAAAAAATGTATTGTAATTATAATTATTTGTGCACCTGTTTGCTATTTTACTGCATTATTAGGAGCTAGTAACATAAGCATTTTGCCGCACCTGCTATAACATCTGCTAAACTGTTTAAGGCCCAATTAACTTTGTTTTGATGCTATGACTCTCTGACGTCATACCTGAACGTAATGAAATGATTTCATGTTGAGAGTGAAAAACAGGTTGGCTGCCTGCAATCCAATACAATCACTTACAATAACAGTGGCGTTGAGGAGGAAAAACTGTAACAATGTTATGAAACAGGTTTGAGGTACGGTTTCTAAACCGTGTGATTTCCGAGAGGTCCGTTACATTTGCAATCGTTCCAATGAGAGTTCAGTTTCGCACCAAAGCAACAGACTTTCCTGGCAGTATCCAAATCCTGGAGAATATATTTCCCCTTGGATTGACAGGAAAGCTTAAAATATTGTTTTAACCTCTTCCAGCTAGGGTCCCATTTTCCGAATTTTCGCCTGTCTGACGTGCCCAAAGTTAAATGCCTACCACTCATGGCCAGAAACTAGGATATTTACATATTTAGTACTATTGGATAGGAAACACTCTGAAGTTTATAAAACCATTAAGATATAGTCTGTGGCTATTCCAGAACAGATTTAGCAGGCAAAAACCAGAGAAATTTCTGTCCGGAATTTATTTTTCTGTTGCTCTCCTCTCATTTTGAAGCCCATGTAATATTTTTCTATGGGGAATAGGACCGAGGTTGCAGTACTTATGGCTTCCACTAGATGTCAACAGTCTCTGGAAAGGGTATGGAGGAAAAAGCTCTGACCAGATCCTTAGAGAGAGAGAATTACTACGGGTAGGGAAAATAGGTAAACAGGCGTGCACGTTCACGAACGTGAGCAGCGTAGCGCGACCAACTTTCTTTTAGTCTTTTAACGTTTCACTTACCGTTCTTGTAAAATATGATCGCTATTATTCATAAAAAGAATACATAAGGATGCATTATTAATGATATTTGATTTGTTTGTGAAAAGATGAGAGGTATAATTTGAACGCGATCCCTTCACTGTAAAACGGGCGAGTAGACTGACAATGCTTGGTGGAGTAGCTGAACGTAACGTGCCAAAAACAACGGATATTTATGGATATAATTATTTACTTTTTCTAACAAAAGAACCATGGATTATCTTGTTTGGACACTTGGGAAGACCTCAGAAGAAGTTATTTGAAAGGTAAGCGATTTATATTAGCTGTGATATGGATATTTTGAGAACCGAGCTGGATATGAATTTATGCTAATGTGGAAAATATGTGAGGTACTAGCCTCAAACAATCAAATGTAGTGCTTTCGCCGTAAAGCCTTTTTAAAATCTGACAACGCAGTGATATTGCCAAGAAGCAGAGCTTTTGATGGCTATGCAACACTATGCAACACTTGTATATCGAAGTTAAATATTACGAATATGTATTACGAATATGTATTTTGAATTTGGCGCGTTATGTTTGCTCTGAAAACGATCCCGCTAAAGGGATCGGCGCGCTAAGAGGTTAAGAAAATTAGTTCCATTCTGGTTGTATTGAAGTCAAGTGGCAATAAATAATGTATTTTGAACTCAACCTGATACAGCAACTTAAGTCTGTATCCAGAAGAAGGTTTTGTTAAATACAACCTGATTGCCAAATACAGAGATATCTATTGAATGTGCCTGCTGTTTTATTGAGTCCAACGTTTTGTCCAGAAGGTCTTTGTCAGGCCTGGTAAAAACGTTATACTTGATAAAACTATGTGAGCTAGACAACGTAGTGCATTTAATCATGATTTTATACTAAAACATTTTGGGCAAGGATAACTGGTTAATGGTGCAAGCTAACCAGTTGCAAAAATAACCCTTACTGGCATCCCTTTTTTGAGCCATTTGGCCATTGACCCATTAGCTGTCCTGTGCTAGTGAACTCACCAGACGTCCACTCTTTCCACAGAGGCTGGCATACTTGAGCCAGGTCCTCATGTCGTCGTGGAGGTTGATGACCAGCGAGCAAACCATCAGGATTCTCCGCCAGTCCTCTATGATCCGCTGGTAAACATAGAGACAGCTAAACAAAGAGCAATCTATCAATCAATCAATTCAATGTATTTTATAAAGCCCTTTCTACAGTGTCTTCAGAAAGTATTCATACCCCTCGATTCATTCCACATTTTCTTTTATTACAGCTACATACAATACCCCATAATGACAAGCTGAAAAAATATTCTTAGACATTTTTTATTTATTTATTGAAAATTAAGTACAGAAATATCAAATTTACATAAATATTCACACCCCTGAGTCAATACATTTTAGAATCACCTTTGTCTGCTTTCAGTCTTTCTGGGTAAGTCTAAGAGCTTTGCACACCTGGATTGTACAATATCTGCACATTATAATTGTTTTAATTCTTCAAACTATGTCAAGTTGTTTGTTGATCATTGTAGTAGCAGTTGTGCTGAAAACAATATACGAAAATGAATTCAAATAATTGAACCAACGTTTTGGTAAATCGCTCAGTACTAATTGCTAAACACCAATTTAAGTCTTGCCATAGATTCTCAAGCTAATTTTAAGTCAAAACTGTAACTAGGCCACTCATGAACTTTCAATGTCGTCTTGGTAAGCAACTCCAGTGTATATTTGGCCTTGTGTTTTAGGTTATTGTCTTGCTGAAAAGTGAATTTGTCTCCCAGTGTCTGTTGGAAAGCAGACAACCAGGTTTTCCTCTAGGATTTTGTCTGTGCTCAGTTTCTTTTAAAACAGAAACATCCCTAGTCCTTGCAGATGACAAGCATACCCATAATATAAAGCAGCCACCACCATGCTTGAAAATAACAAGAGTGGTACTCAGTGATGTGTTGTGTTGGATTTCCCCCCAAACATAACGCTTTGTATTCAGTTAATTCTTTGCCACATTACATGCAGTTTTACTTTAGTGCCTTTTTGCAAACAGGATGCATGTTTTTGAATATTTTGTATTCTGTACAGGGTTTCTTCTTTTCACACTGTCATTTAGGTTAGTTTTGTGGAGTAACTACGATGTTGTCGTTTCATCAGTTTTCTCCTATCACAGCCCTTCAAATCTAACTGTTGGCCTCATGGTGAAAACACTGAGTGGTTTCCTTCCTCTCCGGCAACTTAGGAATGACAAGTTAGGAATGACGCCTGTATCTTTGTAGTGACTAGTGTATTGATACACCATTCAAAGTGTAATTAATAGCGTCACCATGCTCAAAGGGATATGTTAATTTGAGTTTTTACCCCTCTACCAATAGGAGCCGCTCTTTGCTAGAAATTGGAAAACCTCCCTGGTCCTTGTAGTTGAATCTGTGTTTGAAATGTACTGCTCAACTGAGGGACTTAATAATTGTATGTGTGGGGTACAGAGACAAGGTAGTCATTCAAAAATCATATTAAACACCATTGCACACAGAGTGAATCCATGCAACTTGTTATGTGAGTTGTTAAGCACATTTTTACTTCTGAACGTATTTAGGCTTGCCATAACAAATAGGTTGAACACTTATTGACTCAAGACATTTCAGCTTTTCATTTTTATTAATTTGTATACATTTCTAAAAACATAATTCCACTTTGACATTATGAGGTTTTGTATGTAGCCCAGTGATAGTGTGTAGGCCAAGATCTCAATGTAATCATTTTTAAATTCAGGCTGTAACACAAAAAATGTGGAAAAAGTCAAGAGGTGTGCATTCTTTCTGAAGGCACTCTACACAATTGTAGATTTCACAAATTGCTTTACAGGAGACATGACCAGACTTTACACACAATGACCAGGTAGATGGTATTTTCTTCTTTTAGAAACACATTCTCTAGACTCTAGAGAATACAAACACACACACGTGTGCAAACAAAACGATGGAAAGAAAAATGCAGCCTGGTTGAAGACCTTTGGGACTCCAATTAAGGGGGAAGAAACGAACCACAAAGTGCACACAAGCGCATATAAAAAAGTAGTGTAAACACAACAACGACCATGGTGTGCACAAGTGTGTCCTACAGCGTTTTTTGAGAGCCCAGGACTTTACAGTTTTTTTCAATTGTTTACACGCAATTTTGAAAACCGGGTTCTTTTTTTCAAAATATAATCACAAGTATTAGATTTGCATTATAGGGTCCCAGATTTGCATGGTGGTGGAGGACCCCATTTTGTGTAATAGCAGCGCAAAGGGTGATGTTACCCCCTCGCTGCCCTGGCACATTGGTGATTGCCCTGTGTCCAATTACATTTCTCCCTCTTCTTCTTGTTTTCGCAAGGTTAAATCCAGCCTCATCCACATATATAAATTCATGTTGAATTTCTGCAGCATCCATTTGCAAGACTCTCTGAAACACAGTAAAAGACAATAGGATGCTATTCAATATCTATTGCACAGTATTTTTTTGTGCCAGAACATTATGAGCAGTGCACAATACCACACCATAGTAAGATGAACAATACATACCTCCACATACTCATTGCGCAGATGTTTCGCTCTCTCTGAATTTCTGTCAAATGGTACCCGATACAGTTGCTTCATGTATATTTGATTTTTCTTGAGGATTCGACCTAATGTTGACAGAGAGACTCGTTGGATGTTATTGAAAATATGGTCATCATTGATGATATTGGCTTGGATATCTCGCAGCCTGATACAATTATTGGTCAAAACCATGTTCACAATGGCGGCCCCTTGTGCACGAGTGAACATAGGGCCCCTTCCACCTTGGTGTCCTCGACCCTCAATCCTATGTAAAACAAATATATAAAAAAATACACATGCAGCCTACTGTCAAATGTCACAGTAAACAATATTGATGATAAGTACAGCAAGCTTCAGTTTCAATGTACTGTGTGGTTAGCTTACCTTTTTTCTCAATGAAATGTCCGAATTACTGACGCAACAGTATTTCTGCTGAGATTTGGTTGAACTCTTTGTCCAGCTTCCATCAGTGTCAGTCCATGGTTGATAACATGGTTAATAAGTGTTGCACGGATTTCTTGAGTCAAATTTGGTCCTCGTCTTCTTTGTTCAGGTTCTATCAACTCTTCAAGTCCTTCTCTACCTCTTCCTCTACCTAGGCCTCTTCCTCTATCTCCTTCTTCTCCTCCTCCTCTACCTCCTTCTCCTCTTCCTCTACCTCCTTCTCCTCTTCCTCTACCTAGGCCTCTTCCTCTACCTTCTTCTCCTCTTCCTCTACCTAGTCCTCTTCCTCTACCTCCTTCTCCTCTTCCTCTACCTCCTTCTCCTCTTCCTCTACCTAGGCCTCTTCCTCTACCTCCTTCTCCTCTTCCTCTACCTAGGCCTCTTCCTCTATCTCCTTCTCCTCTTCCTCTACCTCCTTCATCTCCTCTTTGAGCTCCCCCTCTCATTCTCACTCCTCTTCTTCTTCTTCTAGCTCCTTCCATTTTTGTTGAAGACAGGTGAACTCACCTGCTGCCTTTTATAGCACACCTGAGTGCTGCGTTGTCAAATTAGCACATGTGTGCTTCCACACCTGGTGGATGTGATTATCCAATTCGTTCATTAGTGTGGTCATTGGCAATCCGGGGCTTTGAAATGACAAGGAAGTAACCTCAAAATCCTAAGGTGTGAAAATGTGTGTAGAGTTTTACAAATCACTGTGTGTAATGTTTTGCAAAAAGGGTGAAGCAGACATTGTGTGTAATGTTGTGCAAATCTGTGGAGGTGTTTTGCTCATTGGAGTAGAATTTTGCAAATTGTGTGGGAATTTTTATTTTAGTGTGTAAACAATCGTAAAAAAACTGTAATGTGGGGACACAGTCAACATGGTGTTTAGCTCTCGCAAATGCTTTCCCCTTCATTCCAGGGTTGCATCCCAAATGGCACCCTATTCCCAAAGTTCACTACTTTTGACCAGGAAGGGAAGAGGGTACTATTTGGAACTCAAACCAGGTTGTTTGACGGAGGAGTGTGCAACTCTCTTGACAGAGGGGTCAGGTTAGACGCCAATAAATCACGGTAGAAGGGAAGCCTGTCAAGATTTGAACCTGAGACTCTGGCGCCCCTCCCCCCTCCGCCTCTCTTCTTTTATGAATGGAAAGTGGAACCATCAAAGGCTTGGGGGTTTATATATCCCCCTAGGAGATGTGACAGGCCCTAAGGCCCTATGGAGATGTAAATAATAGCCTTGTTGGGTTTGTGTCTAAGCAACACTTGTGTGGAGGTTTGTGTGTGAGGGTGAAGGGGTATGTGTGTGTTTGTGTATATGTGGTGTCTTAGGCAAAGCTTCAAAATGTCAACAAGACGACCTCAGAGGGAGAGAGAGAGATGCTGGAATTCCAGCCAGACAAAGAGTGGTAGTATAAAACATGTCACATTATGTCATATTATGACTTTTTACCGCTCTTCTGAAAGTGAAGTCATCATGTGTTGGGAAACTGCTTTCCTTGCATTGGTATCGAGTGTATACTGTAACTCTCACCATACCTACTTTGGGATTTTCTGTCTGAGCGTGTACCGACAGTGGCCTAATTAGGATGGCGGTAATGGTGCTAACTATACACAGCACATGGATGCAGTACATTTTTAGTTTGGGTAATTTTCTGGTCGTCGTTCATATGGAGTTGCAGTCTTGGTTGTTTACCTCATTTTCCTCCGGAGCGGTGGTTTTGTGGCCTCTTTTCATTTCATCTTATAACAGACTGTACACAATATGATAATTATTGATTAAATAATCAAGGTAATCATAATAAGCCTGTCAGGAGGCATAAGGTTAGGACTAGAGTTGACAAGGGTTATACTGTAAATAAGGAAAGTCAAGAACGTTTCCCACAGAGTTTTGATTCCTCAAGTTCATACTCTCAGTAAGGGCCCTATTCAGACTTGAGATAAGTTGACTTAACATGGACTTGAGTCACATTTAATTGACTGTCCATGTTAAGTCTACTTATCTCAAGTGACTGCATGCATTTGAATGTATCTGTGAATGTGTGTTTGTGTACTCCTCTCCAGTTTGTACCTGTAGCCTCTCCCACCAGGTGTCTCGGATGATGTCCCTCTTCTCTGGGACCAGCTTGTACTGGATGACCTCCTCCAGCTCCAACAGCAGCTGACACGACACCATGGCCTGCACAACAACAACAACACCCAATCACTATACTGCACACCCTCATCTGCCAGCACTTCATATGAAAGAGGACAACATTACACATACATTTTACCTGGTTGATTGTGTCAGTAGCATATGCTTGTCTCAAAGATAAAGTCTTGGGCGGTACAGTTAAACTGCAAATGGCTCATTAAAATCTATAAACATGTCAAAAGCAGGCCCTCAATGGTTAACATTGGTTAACTCCTAACTGCTCTTCCTAGCCGCCTGCAACGGTTGAAGAGTGTATTACAAATTCTAGATGGGGTGCGTTCTCTTTTTAACTAACCACTTGCATGTTGTTAGGAATCTGAGTGTATACACCAGTGTAACACCAGTGAGGCATTGGAAAAGCCGCATCAATGCATAGTCCCATTAGGTAGGGCTAACTAACTAAATAAGCTCTTTCATCTGTATGTGGAGGCTTTCTGCATCTCTCCGTTGACCATTTTCATAAAGCACATTCAATTTGAATTCTCTCTTGTTGAGATTGACTGATAGCGAAGTGAGCCAAGCAATGTTCTCTTTCTTTCATAAGCATTGTTATCAGTGTCCGCCGCGATGCAAACAGATCTAGGACCAGGCTAACAAATCTCATTTCCTAGACAATTAGTATATAGATCAACGTCCTAGTGTATGCTGATCGTTAGCATAACATCATGATGTTAGCTTCTTTAAATGTTCATTGTAGACAATGACAAGCATTTCTATATGTATGGTACTTGGATATATTTTATTGGTATGAAAGGTCGGCCAGCACTCCCAAATAAAATATTAATGATATCGAATGATTTATTATCAGCGGTCACATGGACACGTTTCGACCATCAAGCCTTCGTCAACTAGTTATATCTGCAAATGTTCTTGAGAAACATTAGTGGAGAGTTTCGTGCTTACCTTGTAAGCTCTGCTGTAACTCTCTCCAGTCTTGGCGGTCAGCTCTGCATCCAGTAGATCTCTGGCCTTGTCGATGCACTGGAATAGCACACACATAGGTACACACCACACTCATTTGCTCTGTCCCGGACATTATTTTGAGCCGTTCTCCCCTCAGCAGCTTCCACTGGAACACACACACACACACAACGGCACAGACATGAAAAGGACATTTCGGTTATCAACTGGGCAATGGAGAGTGTAGAGCTTCATACGGAAGCAAAGTGAAGTCACAGACCGTGTTCAAATAAAACACAAATGAAAAGTAAAGGATCAATCGGTGAGGTTGACAGGGGGAACATCTGCCATCCACATTTCTGTTTCTCAGTCTCTCTTTCTTCCCCCCTCCATCACTCCAACCATTCAGTAAGAATAATTTCACAATTTCCTCAGTAAAGACGAGGGACTCGAACCCAGAACGTGTGGTAAGTGAAGCAAATGACGCGTCCCACATGGCACCCTATTTCCTACATATTGCACTACTTTTGACGAGAGCCCTATGTGCAATAAATAGGGAATAAGGTGCAATTTTGGATGCAGACAGTCTAGACTCTAGTTCCCCAAAACCCCTACCTGTCTCAACTCCAGGCACCTCTACCTCAATGGAACCAATGGGTTTGGACCAGGCCAAATTAAAAAAAAATTACCCTACTCAATAAAGGCATGGAATAGTACACCAGTGAGCCATGGAATAGCACACCCTCTCTCAGCATGCTCGTGCCAACACCGACACATTGAGTTACTTTGATTAAGCCAGCCACCCGGGTTGTTAACACTCGAAACAACCTCTTTATGCGCGCCGTTGCCAAAGAGTTTTATATGGGTAGGCAAAATGGCAAATGAACTGCTGAGGACTTGCACTTTGAAACAACTCTCTAATAGTTATGTAATAGTCGCCGCCACCTCCAATCTCATCACTCATCCACAAAGCATCCCAGCTCCTTTTGACTTGGTATTATGTGAACAAACAAAACATTCAGTGTAAGAGAGAGAGAAAAGAAAGAGGGAGAGAGAGAACTGAAAGTTGAGGAGTGAGAGTGAAAGAGTGAGAGAGAGAGAGAGAGTCATACTTGAGTAAAAGTAAAAAGTATAAAACAATAAAAGTAGAGATACCCCCAAAAAACGACTTCAGTAGAAATTCAAAGTATTTTAATTTAGTAACTTTCAAATCAAATTGTATTTGTCACATGCACATGGTTAGCAGATGTTAATAAGAGTGTAGCGAAATGCTTGTGCTTCTAGTTCCGACTATGCAGTAATATCTAACAAGTAATCTAACAATTTCACAACAACTACATAATACACACAAGTGTAAAGGAATGAATAAGAATATGTACATATAAATATAAGGATGAGCGATGGCCGAACGGCATAGGCAAGATGCAGTAGATGGTATAGAGTCCAGCATATACATATGATATGAGTAATGTAGGGTATGTAAACATTATATAAAGTGGCATTGTTTAAAGCGGCTAGTTATACATTTATTACATCCAATTTTAATTATTAAAGTGGCTAGAGATTTGAGTCAGTATGTTGGCAGCCACTCAACGTTAGTGATGGCTGTTTAACAGTCTGATTGCCTTGAGATAGAAGCTGTTTTTCATTCTCTCGGTCCCAGCTTTGATGCACCTGTACTGACCTCGCCTTCTGGATGATAGCGGGGTGAACAGGCAGTGGCTCGGGTGGTTGTTGTCCTTGATTATCTTTTGGCCTTCCTGTGACATCGGGTGGTGCAGGTGTCCTGGAGGGCAGGTAGTTTACCCCCGGTGATGCGTTGTGCAGACCTCACTACCCTCTGGAGAGCCTTACGGTTGTGGGCAGGGCAGTTGCCGTACCAGGCGGTGATACAGCCCGACAGGATGCTCTTGATTGTGCATCTGTAAAAGTTTGTGAGTGTTTTTGGTGACAAGCCGAATTTCTTCAGCCTCCTGAGGTTGAAGAGGCGCTGTTGCGCCTTCTTCACCACGCTGTCTGTGTGGGTGGACCATTTCAGTTTGTCCGTGATGTGTATGCCAAGGAACTTAAAACTTTCCACCTTCTCCACTACTGTAAGGTCGATATGGATAGGGGGGTGCTCCCTCTGCTGTTTCCAGAAGTCCACGATCATCTCCTTTGTTTTGTTGACGTTGAGTGAGAGGTTATTTTCCTGACACCACACTCCGAGGGCCCTCACCTGCCTGTAGGCCGCCTCGTCGTTGTTGGTAATCAAGCCTACCACTGTAGTGTCGTCTGCAAACTTGATGATTGAGCGTGCATGGCCACGCAGACATGGGTGAACAGGGAGTACAGGAGAGGGCTGAGAGCGCACCCTTGTGGGGCCCCACTGTTGAGGATCAGCGGGGTGGAGATGTTGTTTCCTACCCTCATCACTTGGGGGGCGGTCCGTCAGGAAGTCCAGGACCTAGTTGAACAGGGAGGGGTCGAGACCTAGGGTCTCGAGCTTAATGACGAGTTTGGAGGGTACTATGGTGTTAAATGTTGAGCTGTAGTCGATGAACAGCATTCTTACTTAGGTATTCCTCTTGTCCAAATGGGTTAGGTCAGTGTGCAGAGTGATTGCGTCGTCTGTGGACCTATTGGGGCGGTAAGCAAATTGGAGTGGGTCTAGGGTGTCAGGTAGGGTGGAGGTGATATGATCCTTGACTAGTCTCTCAAAGCACTTCATGATAACGGAAGTGAGTGCTACGGGGCGATAGTCATTTAGCTCAGTTACCTTAGCTTTCTTGGGAACAGGAACAATGGTGGCCCTCTTGAAGCATGTGGGAACAGCAGACTGGGATAAGGATTGATTGATTATGTCCGTAAACACACCAGCCAGCTGGTCTGCGCATGCTCTGAGGACGCGGCCAGGGAGGACATCTGGGCCGGCAGCCTTGCGAGGGTTAACACGTTTAAATGTTTTACTCACGTTGGCTGCAGTGAAGGAGAGCCCGCAGGTTTCGGTAGTGGGCCGTGTCGATGGCACTGCATTGTCCTCAAAGCGAGCAAAGAAATTGTTTAGTTTGTCTGGGAGCAAGACATCGTGGTCCGCGACGGGGCTGGTTTTCTTTTTGTAGTCCGTGATTGAGTGTAGACCCTGCTACATACCTCTCGTGTCTGAGCCATTGAATTGCAACTCTACTTTGTCTCTATACTGACGCTTAGCTTGTTTGATTGCCTTGTGGAGGGAATAGCTACACTGTTTGTATTCAGTCATGTTTCCGGTCACCTTGCCCTGATTAAAAGCAGTGGTTCGCGCTTTCAGTTTTGTGCGAATGCTGCCATCAATCCACGGTTTCTGGTTGGGGAAGGTTTTAATAGTCGCTGTGGGTACAACATCACCGATGGACTTGCTAATAAACTTGCTCACCCACGCCAGACTCTCCAAAACCGTCACCTCAGGAGCCGCTCCCTAAGAAGTTAAAATCCCCAGCTACAATAAATGCTGCCTCAGGATATGTGGTTTACAGTTTACATAGTCTGTCAACCCATTACACCACTGAGCATGGTACAGTAGCATTCTCTGTATTTGTTTCTGGAAAAAAAACAGGTAGGGCCAGTGCAATGTGAATCAAAAGGACCTGGCTTATTCATCTCACAAAAGCCAGAAGAAAAGGATAAGGAAAGCCATTGTTTTAGGAGCGCACCAGACTCTTTCCAAATTACGTGACAAATTTTATCATGGCTATATTGGCATAGTAAATGTTCGTTCTAAGGGAAAGCAACACTGTTGTGTCCACAAAAACGATGTAGAAACAGACCAATCACTTCAGCTGATTTACAAGATAGACGTATGACTTCTCAGGCAGATGCATGCTCTCAACCTCCCAGTACACATGACTCTCTTACCCCAAAGGAAGCCGCAGAGTACAACGGTCCGGAATCAAAAGATTACCAAGCACATCCGGAAGACACAACCGAGTTCATGTTGACATTTGGGCTTATACCCTTTCCCCCATAATTCAGCCTCATTCAATGAGAATAGGCTCATCGTCTAATAGTCACCTTTCCCCCATCATTCAGCCTCATTCAATGAGAATAGGCTCATTGTCTAATAGTCACCTTTCTCCCTTTCAGCGGAGGGAAACCTATAGGCCACACCTGGAGTTATTCTGAGAATTAGAGGAGGGACAAAGGATCGGAGGGGCACGCAGGGTGCATGTCTCTGGGGGTTAGGGTTAGAGAGTGACAGGGCGGGATGGGTTGACAGAGCCCAGAGGAACAGGTGTGCATTGGTGTCAGTGGTCGATCCAGACCATGTCAGACACCTCCCTGGCATTTGGCCTGGACGGATCGACCTTGAGAGACCATGATCTCATCTCGGACTCCATCGCTCATCCCAGAATGAAACACATGGGACAGACCTTGTTGATACTTCACTCACTTAGTTTGCTCCGGGGTGAAAGTTACATTTATGAGTGGGAGTTACATAACGTTTCCACACCAAGGAAGTGCCACATTGTAAAATAAAAAGCTGTTGGAGGTTTTATCCCTTTTATGAAAGGATTTGAAGAATTGAACAAATGGGATTCTTGATTGAGCACTTGTAAGGTCATCGATACAGTACATGTATTTTAAACATTAATGGAAAAGACTGTAAAATTATTAGCAATGTTAAAGTTCTAAAAGGATAAACAAATCATAATTTCACACCATAATTTAAGAAAATGTAAAACCTACAGAAAAATGGGTACTCTTGGGTTAGCATACATCAAGTATGTTTCCCTTAACATAACCTTTGTTACCCACACCTAAAACAATCGTGTCCCTATTGATTTCAATTGAATATTTTCGTGTTTGAATCACTTTCATGTTACTTCGGGGGGCCTTTGCACCCCGCCAAGGAAAATAATTTAGGGTAAACAATGGATGCTGATGTCTCTCACCTGCTGAGCCAATGAGGTCCTGATGCAGAGCCAGCTTGACCCTGTAGAAGGCCCCATCGTATATGACCCTGGGAATAATGTACATATACCCCTCCATGCTGTCCCAGTGGCCTGCAAACACACACACACACACACACACAATCCTTTCTATGCTTAATGTATGATTTTAGCTGTGTGCTTTGTACCACCTCACCATGAAATTAAAGCTGAATGTAATATACATTTTTATTTTACATATTTATAAATCCTAATATCGTCCAGATATGGAATTAATCAAATAAATCCAATAAGCAGACTTGATATTATTTAATGTGTATGTTTTCTCAATGTACAAACTAAAGACTGCAGTCAGTGTCTGGGCGTGTATGGGATATATGGAGCCCAGTGGCTACACACTGTGTTGGGGTTACGGATCAGGTTCTAATGTAATGAAGCCATAGGCCACCTGGAATCGATAAGCAGTAGGTGTGGTCTTGCACATTATGATCTCTGTGGCCGACGTCAGTAAGAAATAGAAAGCCTATTAACCCTTGCAAGGCTGCCGGCCCAGATGGCATCCCAAGCCGCATCTTCAGAGCATGTTCAGACCAGCTAGCTGGAGTGTTAAAGAACATATTCGATCTTTCCCTATCCCAGTCTGTTGTTCCCTCATGCTTCAAGATGTCCACCATTGTTCCTGTACCTGTCAGAAGTCTCTGTGTAGCAGGTAGGCAGAGTCAGGCGCAGGACAACGGAGATGAGTAAATCACGTATCTTTACTCAAATAACAAACTACCAAAATAGGTAGTAAAATTTAAGCTCACAATAAAAAGAACATCTAACATATAACAAACGCACAAAACCATGAGGGAAATAGAGGGTTTAAATAATGAACAAATAATGAAGTAATTGGAAACCAGGTGTGTATAATGAAGACAAAAACATAGAAAATGAAAAGTAGATCGTCGGTAGCTAGAAAACCGGTGACGTCGACCGCCGAAAGCCACCCGAACAAGGAGAGGGACCAACTTCGGCTGAAGTCGTGACAGTACCCAAGAAAGCGAAGGTAATTGAACTAAATGACTATCGCCCAGTAGCATTCACTTCTGTCATCATAAAGCGATTTGAAAGGCTAGTTAAGGATCATATCACCTCCACCTTACCCGACACCATAGACCCACCACCATTTGCATACCGCCCCAACAGATCCACAGACGGTGAACTGTACACTGTCCTATCCCATCTGGACAAGATTAATATCTATGTAAGAATGCTGTCCATTGACTACAGCTCAGCCTTCAACACCATAGTACCCTCCAAGCTCGGAGTAGTGCCAGGAAAATAAACTTTCCCACAACGTCAACAAAACGAAGGAGCTGATCGTGGACTACAGGAGACAGCAGAGAGGGGCACGCCCACATCCAGATCTACGGGGCCGCAGTGGTGAGGGTCAAAAGCCTCAAGGTACTCAGCGTGCACATCACTTAGGACCTTAAATGTGTGATGACAAAGGCGCAATAGCGCCTCTTCAACCACATGAGGCTGAAGAAATGTGGCTTTGCCCACAAGACCCTCACGAACTTCTAGAGATTCACAGTTGAGAGAATCCTGTTGGGCTGTATTACCGCATGTATTACCGACTGATAAACAGCTTCCATCTCCAGGCCATCAGATGGTTAAACAGTTACCACTACCCGGCCTCCGCCTAGTTCCCTGCCCTGAACCTCAGACACTGTCGCAAGCCGGCTACCACACAATACTCTACCCTGCACCTTAGAGACTGCTGCCCTATGTACATAGTCATTGAACACTGGTCACTTTAATCAAGTTTACATACTGTTTTACCCCCTTTATACAGTATGTATATACTGTCTTCTAGTCATGGCTCCTCCTATATAACTACTGCTATACACACCTATTCTATTCACATACTGTCCATACTGTCTATACACTCCATTCACATACATATATATTTATATTCCGTACTCTGGTCCGGAAGCTAATTTCCTGCAATTCTATTAATTTTGCCGTGGGGTTTTGTACTGTGTATTTAAATACCAATACATTAACATTTTACTTGACACCCAGCGTCATAACGTGTTATGACAGTCATTCAGAATCATGTCATAACCTATTACAATATGGTCATAACACTGTCATATTTAGACCTGTTGTGACATATATTGTGTTATTTTATGGCTGGTTATGACACCTACATAAGAGTGTCAAATCCCACTAAACTTACCACACCAGGCTGCTCGTTATGGCGCACACCTGTCACCGTCGTTACGCACACCTGCGCATCATCAGACTCACCTGGACTCAATCACTTCCCTGATTGCCTTCCCTATATATGTCACTCCCTTTGGTTCCTTCCCCAGACGTTATTGGTAATTTCAGTTTCCTGTCTGTGCGTTGTTCGTGTTTCTTGTTTTGTATTATGTTTCATTTATAAAATTATTCACTCCCTGAACTTGCTTCCCGACTCCCAGCAGTGAGGAGGTGTGATGGTGTGGGGGTGCTGTGCTGATGACACTGTCTGTGATTTATTTAGAATTCAAGGCACACTTAACCAGCAAGGCTAGATGGCGTATTGCTGCAGAATGCTGTGGTAGCCTTGCTGGTTAAGTGTGCCACACATGCAGAGATCATCTGTTCACCCACTCTGCGTCTCACAAAGACATGGCGGTTGCAACCAAAAATCAAAAATTTGGACTCATCAGACTAAAGGACAGATTTCCACAGGTCTAATGTCGATTACTCATGGTTCTTGGCCCAAGCAAGTCTCATCTTCTTATTGGTGTCCTTTAGTAGTGGTTTCTTTGCAGCAATTTGACCATGAAGGCCTGATTCATGCAGTCTCCTCTGAACAGCTGATGTTGACTGTCTGTTACTTTATTTGGGCTGCAATTTCTGAGGCTGGTACTCTAATGAGCTTATCCTCTGCAGCAGAGGTAACTCTGGGTCTTCTTTTCCTGTGGCGGTCCTCATGAGAGCCAGTTTCATCATAGCGCTTGATGGTTTTTGCGACTGCACTTGAAGAAACTTTCAAAGTTCTTGCCATAATATGGACTTGGTCGTTTACCAAAATAGGGCTGTCTCTGTATACCACCCCTACCTTGTCATAACACAACTGATTGGCTCAAACGCATTAAGAAGGAAAGATATACCACAAATTAACTTTTAAAAAGGCACACCTGTTAATTGAAATGCACTCCAGGTGACTACCTCATGAAGCTGGTTGAGACAATGCCAAGAGTGTGCAAAGCTGTGATCAAGGAAATGAGTGGCTACTTTGAAGAATCTCAAATATAAAATATCTTGATTTGTTTAACACTTTTTTGGTTACTACATGATTATATATGTGTTATTTTATAGTTTTGATATCGTCACTATTATTCTACAATGTAGAAAATAGTAAAAATAAAGTAAAACCCTGGAATGAATAGGTGTCCAAACTTTTGACTGGTACTGTATTTCACAACAGGTGTAAATATATGGGTGATGACAGTGCTATGACCATAATGACAGGTTATGAAAAGTTATGTCAGCTGTTACGATATATTATGAGATGGTTATGACCGTGTCATAACGTGTTATGACACTGGGTGTCAAGTAAAGTGTTACCATATATCTACTACTGTACATATCATTATTATATTTTGTGAAAATTCTTCCGGTGTATATAGGTATCAGTGGCTGTCGGTATGGTTTAAGATGAGGGAGAACAATTTGTTTTCATTTTATGAGCTTGGCCTTCTTTCTATTACAGCATATGACTGTCATTCATATTCTATTCAACCAGCTCAATGTAACATCAATACATTTAGGCTACTACATAACTTTCCCTATACCCATCATGAGGTTGCTACTGTACAACCTAGCCAATGAATGAAAGTTTACAACTTCTTTTTCGGTGAACGTTTTCATTTAAGAAACGTTCTCCAACAGAATTGGCGGAATGAATACGCCCCTGATCACACACAAACACAGGTCACTTTCATAGCAGCAGTGCTTAATTTGTGTCACGACTTCTACTGAAGTTGGAACCCCTCCTCGTTCGGGCGACATTTGGCGGTCGACGTCAACGGTCTTCTAATCATCACCGATCCACTTTTCATTTTCCATTTGTCTTGTTTTTCACACTCCTGGTTTGCATTCCCCATCATTATCTGTTGTGTATTTAACCCTCTGTTTTCCGCCATGTCCTTGTGTGTGATTGTTTATTGTTCAGCCGTTTTTGTTCCGGCTGGTGCGTTATATTTCCTGCCTCACTTGTTTTGCGTTTGGCAAGGTGTTGTTGTATTACGCGGTTAGTGTTTATTTGTTTGGTTCTTTGAGTAAAGTGCTTTGCTCACTCAGTCCTGTTCTCCTGAGTCTGACTCTTCATGCACCAGCTACACACGAACCTTGACAATTTGAGCCCGATCGTCACCTCCCTGTTTTGGACTGTTTTGATCCGGAACATTTTTGGCCGGATCTGGTGCCTTTTCATGGCATGAAAAATAATTAGCACTTTTTGCAATGTAAACATTTGAATAAACGCAATCAAAGTCCATTCGAGTTGCCTCTTCCTTAATTCTCCTGCATCTGTCACAGAACTAGTGTCACGTTCGCTGACAAGAGTAGACCAAGGCGCAGCGTGCAGGGTTGAGTTAAACATGTTTAATCAATGAAACTCACCAAAAATAATAAAGTACCAATGACCGTAACGCACTGTGTAGCGCAACACAGCAACTACACACAATAAATAATATCCCACTACATAGGTGGGGGACTGAACACACTAAATAGGATTCCCAATTAGAGACAACGACTAACAGCTGCCTCTAATTGGGAACCCAAATCAAACATACATAGAAATACAACATAGAACCCTAAACCCCCCTTCTCACGTCCTGACCAAAAACACCATAGAGAAGCCATGCCGGCCCGAAAATACACACCGGAGGCCCGGCATGTGGAGCCGAAACAGGACGTGCCGGCCTCTGAAGGCGCACAGGGAACCTGATGCGTGGAGCAGGGACAGGACGTGCCGGACTCCGGATGCGCTCAGGGGACCTGATGCGTGGAGCAGGCCGTGCCGGGCTCTGGATGCGCTCAGGGGACCTGATGCGTGGAGCAGGGTCAGGCCGTGCCGGGCTCTGGATGCGCACAGGGGACATGATGCGTGGCGCAGGGACAGGCCGTGCCGGGCTCTGGATGCGCTCAGGGGACCTGATGCGTGGGGCAGGGACAGGACGTGCCGGGCTCTGGATGCGCGCAGGGGACCTGATGCGTGGAGCAGGAACAGGCCGTGCCGGGCTCTGGATGCGCACAGGTGACCTGATGCGTGGAGCTGGAACAGGCCGTGCTGGGCTCTGGATGCACACTGGGGACCTGATGCGTGGAGCAGGAACAGATCGTGCCGGGCTCTGAAGGCGCACAGGGGACCTGGTGCGTGGAGCAGGAACAGGACTTTCCGGGCTCTGAAGGTGCACAGAGGACCTGATGCGTGGAGCAGGGACAGGCCGTGCCGGGCTCTGGATGCGCTCAGGGGACATGATGCGTGAATCAAGAACAGGTCGTGCTAGGCTCTGGATGCACACTGGGGACCTGATGCGTGGAGCAGGAACAGATCGTGCCGGGCTCTGAAGGCGCACAGGGGACCTGGTGCGTGGAGCAGGAACAGGACTTTCCGGGCTCTGAAGGTGCACAGAGGACCTGATGCGTGGAGCAGGGACAGGCCGTGCCGGGCTCTGGATGCGCACAGGGGACATGATGCGTGAATCAAGAACAGGTCGTGCCAGGCTCTGAAGGCGCACAGGGGACCTGGTGCGTGGAGCAGGAACAGGACTTTCCGGGCTCTGAAGGTGCACAGAGGACCTGATGCGTGGAGCAGGGACAGGCCGTGCCGGGCTCTGGATGCGCACAGGGGACATGATGCGTGAATCAAGAACAGGTCGTGCCGGGCTCTGAAGGCGCACAGGGGACCTGGTGCGTGGAGCAGGAACAGGACTTGCCGGGCTCTGAAGGTGCGCAGAGGACCTGATGCGTGGAGCAGGGACAGGCCGTGCCGGGCTCTGGATGCGCACAGGGGATATGATGCGTGGAGCAGGAACAGGTCGTGCCGGGCTCTGAAGGTGCACAGGGAAACTGGTGCGTGGAGCTGGAACAGGACTTGCCGGGCTCTGAAGGTGCACAGAGGACCTGATGCGTGGAGCAGGGACAGGCCGTGCCGGGCTCTGGATGCGCACAGGGGATATGATGCGTGGAGCAGGAACAGGTCGTGCCGGGCTCTGAAGGTGCACAGGGAAACTGGTGCGTGGAGCAGGAACAGGTCGTGCCGGGGCCCTGAAGGCGCACAGGGGACCTGGTGCGTGGTGCAGGAACAGGACTTGCCGGGCTCTGAAGGCGCACAGGGGACCTGATGCGTGGAGCCGGCACCATTTGCCCCCCCAAAAAAAATCTTGGGGCTGCGGAAGGCGCACAGGGGACTTGATGCGTGGAGCCGGGACCATGTCCTCCCCCCCAAAAAAATCTTGGGGCTGCCTCTCACGCCTCCTTGCTAGCCGTGTTCCCTCATACCGATGCCGTTCCGCCTATGCTGCCTCCAGCTCCTCCTTAGGACGGCGATATTCCCCAGCCTGCTTCCAGGGTCCCTTACCGTCCAGGATCTCCTCCCAGGTCCAGAACGTTTTATCCTGCACGGGGGCACGCTGCTTGGTCCTGGTGTGGTGGGATATTCTGTCACGTTCGCTGACATGAGTAGACCAAGGCGCAGCGTGCAGGGTTGAGTTAACTACTTACGGAGTGGTGGGACGCTAGCACTCCAGACACTACCAGGTGAAATGTGAGGCGCCAAATTCAAAATCCAAAAGTTGAATTATTAAACATTCATCAATATACAAGTGTTGCATAGTCATCAAAATCTCTGATTCTTGGTAATATCACAGCATTTCAAAAAGGCTTTATGGCAAAAGCACAACATTTGATTGTTTGAGGGTAGCACCTCTAATATTTACACATTAGCATAAATCCATAACCCAACACGGGTCTCAAAAAACGCATAAAATCGCAAATCTTCTGTTTACATCCGATGACTAGTTTGAAATTCTTCTTCTATTACCATCCAGAGCAACCTAACATCACCAAACACTGTCTAGAGACTGTTGACATCCAGTGGAAGCAATAGGTACTACAATGTTACTCCCATATATAGCTGTTTTCAATAGGGAGGGGTTCAAAATGAGGCAATGTGTCAAAAACACTTTTTCCAGGACAGAAATTCCTCTGGTTTTTGCCTGCTATCAGTTCTGTTATACTCACAGACAATATTTTTCCTATCCAATAGTACTAATTATGTGCATATCCTAGTTTCTGGGCCTGAGTGGCAGGCCTTTTACTTTGGGCACGCCAACCTCTCCAAAACCGACACCAAAACCGCTGCCACTCCCTAAGAAGTTAAACATGTTTAATCAATGAAACTCACCAAAAACAATAAAGTACCAATGACCGTAACGCACTGTGTAGCGCAACACAGCAACTACACACTGAACACACTAAATAGGATTCCCAATTAGAGACAACGACTAACAGCTGCCTCTAATTGGGAACCCAAACCAACATAGAAATACAACATAGAACCCTAAACCCCCCTGGTCACGTCCTGACCAAAAACACCATAGAGAATCCAAAAAGGGCTATCTATGGCCAGGACGTGACAACTAGAATGAGATTCACTTTCTGTGATCTCTCTCCCTCTGCTCTGAAAGACATGAGCCTGCAACTCTCATCTCTCCAGCGTGGCACTTCATCATTTATTTCCTTATAGAACCATAGCCACGTGAAGGGTTCTGCAGCACGCATGAGAAATTGAAATAAATTTGCCAAACTTAGAGTTACTGCTGTCTGTTCAAAAATAAATTAAATAATTCAGAATAGCCCACTACACCATTAGAAAGGCAAAACTTTTGCCACAGAGGATAAATTGCTTAATTGCTCCACAGCCTAGCTGTGGAGTGTAGCCCAATACAAGGCATAGCCTACAGTCAGGAACGCACGACAAATATGATAGCATGCAGACAAAACTGGCCTTTCGCAATATTTCAAATAGCCTACAATCGCGGGAAAACAGACGTTGGAAAGCAAATGGCTCCTGCTGAAAAGAGAATGCTCTAATTAATCAGCTGTAGCCTACCAAAATATTTGATCAACTTCCAAATATTGTTTGTTTTACAAAATAAAACAAGTGAGGCTTTTGGCACAAGCACATAGGCTAAATAGCTGCACATCTTTGGGAGAGTAAGTCAAACTGGAAAGCATTTTTAGGACTATAATTTCCTCCTCATATTGTAGACTACAAAATGTGTCTCCACACAACTAGACGTAGGCTCCTGATGGATTCAAGACAAGGTCGTTTTCATTGATTTCAGATTCTCAGTTTGTCAGTGTCAAAGTAGTCTTTCATTTGATCATTTGTGCCGTATCATGGTGCTTTCAAGATGACTGGAAACACTGAAAAAAATGTCAGTGATCTTCAGGTTGGACAGTTGGAGCTCTAGAAAGTGGCCAGAGTTCCCCACTTGGAATTCCTAGTAGGATGACCGTTCCAATTGAATTCTCCAAGTCGGAGCTCGTTTTTACCCGATTTCCCAGTTGTCTTGAACGCGCTGAAGTCGGTACTCAGAGATTTCCCAGTTCCAAGTTCCCAGTTGTCTTGAACGCAGCATTAAAAAAAATATTATGCCAAAGTCTGCAGGCATGTAAAATGACAAAAGAATTGAATTAAATGCGTTCATAAAAGGCCAAACATTTCCTGGACCCTAGGCCACAAAACACTTTCTCACTTCTTTCTCGAGCTCACTTCTTGTTCCTGCTCCTCCCGATTTACAAATTAAGCAATGCATAGCAGCCACATACAAACAGCATGATCCATTTGATTGTTGTATAATTCCTTATCACGTTTACGTGCTCTCTTCCTCTCACCTTTTCCCTTCGCTTATGGACTTCAGTGCATAACACATCAGCTGTCTGTGACCAGGCGGAAAAACCTTCCACGCCAAATGTTCATATCATAATCACCAACCGCTACACACAGCCTACATCATTGTCACCATATTAGCTAACATCAAAATGAGCATAGCTACTAGAACTAACGTGTTAGTAAATCACACAGGCCAAGGTGGCAATATATTTATAAAACCAAAAGCTTACCTTTCCTTGTAAAAGTTCCAGTGTTGGATAGCAATAGACAGCTAGCCTCTTAGGGATAACCAGGGCGCTAGCGCCCCGTTCCCGTCACTACCCGGTGAAATGTAAGGCGCCAAATTCAAAATCAAACATTTTAATTATTAAACATTCATCAAAATACAAGTGTTGCATAGTCATCAAAACCTCGGATTCTTGGCAATATCACAGCGTTGTCATATTTCAAAAAGGCTTTACGGTGAAAGCACAACATTTGATTGTTTGAGGATAGCACCTCACATATTTATGCATTAGCATCTCACAAAACCCATATAAGAGCTAAAATAAATCACTTACCTTTCGAAGAACTTCTGCTGAGGGCATCCCAAGTGTCCAAGGAAGACATCCAATGGTTCTTTTGTTAGAAAACGTAATTTATTATATCCATAAATCTCAGTTTGGTTGGCGCGTTATGTTCAGAAAATCCACCGTCGAGTCACCCATTGTACAGTGAAGAGTGAAATTATACCTATCAACTTTGCCCAAACAAATCAAACATCATTTATAATGCATCCTTAGGTATCCTTTTATGAATGTTAATGATAATATTTTACACGGATGATATCCTAAACGATATAAAAGAAAAATAAAGTGGAGCCCGCTCACGGTCTCATGCCCGGGAAATGTTACTGACATCTGTGCTTCCTTCAGTAATTCTTCTTCTGCATGGTTCTGTTCAGTGATAAAGCCTCCAAACACTGTCTAAAGACTGTTGACATCTAGTGGAAGCCATAGGTACTGCAATCTGGGAGCTATTATACATGGATTTCAATAGGAAGTCTATGAAACAGAGGAAATGACACAAAAAAAATCTGGACAGAAATTCCTCGGGTTTTCGCCTGCTATATCAGTTCTGTTATACTCACAGACATTATTTTAACAGTTTTAGAACGCACTTCAGAGGGTTTCCTATCCAATAGTACTATTTATGTGATGTGCATATCCTAGTTTCTGGGCCTGAGTGGCAGGCCTTTTACTTTGGGCATGTCGGACTCTCCAAAACCGTCACCTCTGCTGCCGCTCCCTAACTAGCTAGCTTACATAGCATCCCTCTCTGTTTGAGCCAGGTGTTTGAGTAGGCTAAACTAGCTAGATGAATTAGCTTGCTAAGAAATTAATTTGTTCAATACTGTTGTCTATTTTTTGAGTCAACTACACACCACATGTTATGTACTACTGTAGTTTCACGGACGCCCACTTACTGTTTAGTACTCCCACAGGAGCTCTGTGGGAGTAGAGGTGTGTCGAACAACACTGCAGCCTTTATGAAATGTGTCGACTGTTCCGCTGTATCCACTGGTTTCTAAATGTATAGGCTAGCTGTATTGAATTGATGCAATTTAATACATTTTACATCAATCTGTAAAATGAGTCTATATGAATTAGTTTGCCTTGTTCAATCCACTTTAAATAGTTATGTAATAGGTTAGTTACTGCAGTTGCAAAATAGAAACCTAGAAATACTATTGTAATGTTATTGCCTTAGTAATATTTGGTTGATAATGCAGGGTTGAGTGAGAGCTCATACCTAGACCCCAGGCTGCAGCGGCAGCCATCTGCGCCATCTTGGCCTGCATATCCTCAGTGACCAGGGTCCACTCCTCACAGCACTGCTGGTGCAACTGGATCCTGTGCAATGGAAAAAACATTTTTAAAGAAGGAAATGACGTAAACTCTTTGCTACATTATTTTGTGTGTGGACCAATTACACACACACACACACACGTCTGCTTCAGGAAAAGTCAAGAGACACAAAGCCTGTATTACTGCTTTTAGTGCTTGTACCGAGACAAACTGACTATTGTGCAGCTCATTTCCCCCAGTATGGTCTCCATAAAAATACAAGCACATTCAACAGGCTCTGACATCATGCCCTAAACACAAGACTAAGATACAGTCCATTCAGAAAGTATTCACAGCCCTTGACTTTTTCCACATTGTTATGTTACAGCCTGAATTTAAAATGGATTAAATTTAGATTTTTTTGTTACTGGCCTACAAACACTACCCCATAATGTGAATGTGGAATTATGTTTTATTTTTATTAATAAAAAATGAAAAGCTGAAATGTCTTGAGTCAATAAGTATTCAACCCCTTTGTTATGGCAAGCCTAAATAAGTTCAGTAAAATGTTGCTTAGCAGGTCATATAATAAGTTGCATTGGCTCACTCTGAGTGCAATAATAGTGATTAACATGCTTTTTAATGACTACCTTATCTATGTACACCACACATACTATTATCTTTAAGGTCCCTCAGTCAAGCAGTGAATTTCAAACAAAGAAACAACCACAAAGTCCCGGGAGAACTTCCAGTGCCTCGCAAAGAATGGCACCTAATGGTAGATGGGTAAAAAAGAAAAAACATTTAAATATCCCTTTGAGCATGGTGAAGTTATTAATTGCTTTGGATGGTGTATCAATACACCCACTCACTACAAAGATATAGGTGTCCTTCCTAACTCAGTTGCCAGAGAAGAAGGAAACAACACCTCATGATTTCACCATGAGGCCAATGGTGACTTTAAAACAGTTACAGAGTTTAATGGCAGTGATAGGAGACAACTGAGGATGGTTCAACAACATTGTCAGTTAGGTTAGTATTGTGGAGTAACTACAGAGTGAAAAGAAGGAAGCTTGTACAGAATTTATTTTTCTCTAAAACATGCATCCTGTTTGCAACAAGGCACTAACGTAATACTGCAAAAAAATAACTTTTTGTCCTGAATACAAAGTGTTATGTTTAGGTAAAATTGAATACAACACATTACTGAGTACCACTCTGCCTACTTTCAAGCGTAGTGGTGGACTGGGAAGTTTTTTAAGAATAAAAAAGAAACAGAATGGAGCTACGCACTGGCAAAATCCTATTGGAAGACCTTATTCAGTCTGCTTTCCACCAGACACTGGAAGATGAATACGCCTTTCAGCAGGACAAATAACCTAAAACACAAGGCCAAATCTACACTGGAGTTGTTTAACAAAAAGACAACGTTTTTAAGCGTCAATTGAAATATGGCAAGACATGAAAATGGTTGTCTAGCAATGATCAACAACTAATTTGACAGAGCTTGAAAAATCTTGAAAGTAATAATTGGCAAATGTTGCACAATCCAGGTGTGGAAAGCTCTTACAGACTTACCCAGAAAGATTCACAGCTATTACGGACTACAAAGGGAAGCACAGCCGCAAGCTGCCCAGTGACACGAGCCTACCAGACGAGCTAAATAACTTCTATGCTAGGTTCGAGGCAAGCCACACTACAATGTAGAAAATAGTAAAAATAAAGAAAACCCTTGAATACTCATTCAAGGGTTTTCTTTATTTTTACTATTTTCTACATTCTACATGTTCATTCTACATGTTCTAAAACTTTTGGCCGGTAGTGTATATAATTTATAGCTATATTTACAAAACATTATGCAGAAAATTACATTGATGGAAGCCACAATCTATCTGCAATATTAAAGCTGATCTACCTTTCTGGAGGGTTACGTAATGTGTGTGTGTGTGTGTGTGCAGGCCACTGGGACAGCATGGAGGGGTATAATACGATGGATTGTGTGAGGACAAAGCAGGGTGATGGCTTCCAAGGCATGTCCTCTGTTTAGAAAATGTTATTTCATATTTGGAGCTGATCCCTCTGGAGAATATCAAACGCTTTAAGGAATAACAGAAGGGAGTACTACATATCGCAGTTAAAATTAGAGAGGAGCCTCTGAAAATCGGTAACAAAGAGAAATAGACCTTGGCCAAGAATCTTACAAAAAATAACAAAATAGATCATATTGATAATGAACACCCACGCCCCAAATGTGAAAAAGTGCCAATTAGCAGCCTTTCCACTTGGCATGTGAAGACATCCCACAGGGACATGAGAAAATAGTGTGTATATTACGCCTACGGTAAGGGATTTTGGTATGGTTTTTGGTATGCATTTTGTAATTTCAAGAAAGGAGAAATTGTAGAAATAATAGTATCAGGTATGTGACATTGACAAATGTAAGTTTTCCCATAAACTATAGGAGAAAAATACCAATATATCTACCCATGCATACAGAGCCATTGACAATAGAAGTAGACATCCTCTCGCCACGAGTTGGAGAGTGAGCACAGGAAATTCCCGGGGAACATGTATGAAATGGTGCTCATCCTGTTGTTAAGGGACGTGTTTCGAGGTAGGAGATAAGGAGACACTTTCTGGGGACAATTTAAAGTGTATGTACAATAGAGATGGATGGAGAACAAGTCAGTGAAGCCACTTACCAGTTCACCAAAGTGCTTCATGGCGTACTCCAGGACCCCGGATGCTGCCTCTGGCTGTTGTAATTTGTTATTGATGCTGGAACGAGACAGACAGATGCAAAGAGACAGCTTTTAGGCAATTGCCTTACCCAATCTGGAAACCGACTCTCAGGAGCTCTCCTGAGTCACATTAAGCGTTCTCTGGGTGATGGATAGCGTCTGAGGTCCCACACATAAATATATACAACAATCAGAAGTTATGAAATGGAAGGAATGGGAGCCAGGCAGCGCTGTCACTGTATGACTGATGGCACTGAACAACCCTGGTTGAGAGCCATGTCTGCTGAGAGAAGGCATGTTTGGAGAGTGGGTCTAATTTATGAATCATCAGTAGAGAAGTACATCCAATTTGTTTTCTGAAAAGTAATCGAAACTATGTGTGCTTATGTTTGATCAAATGGGTGCAAGTCATCACACACGTTTTCTAACCTACAGCACATCCTGAAAGGGCAAAAGTGATGAATCCAAAAGTACAACTGAATTTACTGTGACTTTAAACATGCATTTGCACTAAAGTAGATTTGTGAAATTAGGGCCAATGACCTTGCCTGGCTACCCAAACTCCTTCCTCCTGCCAAACGCTATGCCACGTCCACGGACGTTAGTTCTTGAGTCTGGATCTGAGTAGAATGGAAATCTATTCTAGACCATCTGATTGGTCCCAGAAACCGATGGGTTTGGCCAGAGCCAGAACATATGTGGGTATAGTGTCTTTTTAGGCATTTTGGCTCTGATACTCTGATTAGTTAGAGATGATCCTATCGCTGACGACTTTGTTATGTAAAACACCCCTCATTTTGATGTCACCACAAACAACTTCAATAATGGCAGCCTCAGACTGAAGTATGTAGCGAACAATAAAGTAGCTGAAGAATTCAGTTTGAGTCGTCAGCCAACCAATGACCTCCTATGAACATGAAAGGCTAGAAAAAAGAAACCATTAAAAACACCACTGGTGAGTGACAAAGCAGGGGTCCTGTCGACACATAGGGGATACTGTTGCCATAAAGTCACCCTTAAATCTGAGAGTAGCCCCCTGGACTCCTTTTACCCGCAAACCATACAACTAATGGTCATTGCTAATTTGCTATCATGAACAAGCCAATTGCCGACTGGTGTGTTCACTCACTGGCTTTTGTGTGTTAAACATGTTTTTTTTTCACCCAACAAAGGTTTATATTGTGAAAGGTAAATGTGCTTGCCCAGCCCATCGGCATGTGTCTCATTTAGGAGATAAATTACGTGTCATCCGCATTTCGGTCTTGACAATGATCCCCCAGCTGTCTAATGTGTGTTTAAGAACCCCATACATCTGGAAGCACTCATCTGAAACACAATTCCGTAGTATTTCCTCAACTACGGAAAGCCACGCTTGTAGTGCCAATACATCTGTTAAAACGTAGCATTTGAAGGAAGGGGGTCCTGAGGACACCAGGCGAGAGAGTTGAAAGACATTGGAGCCTATATGTCAGGAATCCCAGAGTGCCCTGGGGTCAGGGCCAGACTATTGTGTTGGCTGTACCCAAGGAGTGGTCATCTGCACGCAAACACTGCTGTTGCTAACCATATGTATTTTTCTAATACAAAATTGGGCATATCAAACATTAAATATGCGATAGGTAATAAGTAAAACAGAGTCCATTTTTCTAGAACAACAGGTAAGCACTATTTTATTTAACCTTTATTTAAGTAGGCAAGTCAGTTAAGAACAAATTCTTATTTAAAATGTCAGCCTATACCGGGCAAACCGCTAGGAATCCCAGAGTGCCCTGGGGTCAGGGCCAGACTATTGTGTTGGCTGTACCCAAGGAGTGGTCATCTGCACGCAAACACAGCTGTTGCTAACCATATGTATTTTTCTAATACAAAATTGGGCATATCAAACAATAAATATGCGGTAGGTAATAAGTAAAACAGAGTCCATATTTTCTAGATCAACAGGTAAGCACTATTTTATTTAAGATTAACCTTTATTTAAGTAGGCAAGTCAGTTAATAATTCAACTTTTGGATTTTGAATTTGGCGCCTTGCATTTCACCTGGTAGTGTCAGCAATCCCTGAGAGGTTAATTCACTTTTAATGTCATTACAGAAAGCATACAACAACAAAATGATAGAGTTAACAACACATTAGAAACAGAGTGTGTCATGAAACTGGCAAATAAAGATGACAATGGAAAGGGAAATACTGATGATGGACAGAAATTCAGTCAACACCAACTAGATCATTACTCCAGAGACAGAGGGACAGAAGATGAGGCAGAGACTCTGGACAGGAAAGATGACATACAAGCATAAAGTGACAAACAGTACTCCAGAGACAGAACAAGTGAGTGATGCTAAAAGAATGACCAGACCAGGGGCAAAGTCATTTTCCATTTCTATTAAGATAGACAGTTGGAAGAAAATTAAACCCTTACCAGGTACCTCAAATCTAAAACAGCCATGGACAGATGTGCTTTATTCTGAATTGAATAAGGTCAATCCATGCTGCACCTTGGCTTTCACAGCCGGAAAAAAGCCTTTACCTTACTTCTGTGCCTCGGCCACCTGCACCTTTCAGTCGTGTAAAGCAAAATACATGTTTAGACAACAAAAAAGGCCTAGCAAATATGTAAACATGGCTAGCAAATATAGCAAATATGTAAACATCATGGTATTCAGATTCGGTGAGGTGACACACCAACAAAGTGAGAGAAGATGTATGTCACGTCCAGGCCTGAGTTCAGGCTGGCGTGTTTAGTTTCATTTTTGGTTAAGGAGGGTTTTGAGTTCTAGGTTGTTTATTTCTATGTTGGGTCAATGGTTCCCAATTAGAGCCAGCTGAATGTCTTTACCTCTAATTGGGAACCATATGTTTGTGGTTTTCACTAGGGTTTTGTGGGTTAATGTTTGTTGTTTGGTTCATTCACTTGTACACAGATGAGGGTTTGAAGGTCCTCGTTGAACATCTGAGAAAGCGCAGTCCAGTGACTCTTCATCTTGTTGCCACTAGTGGGGTTGTGTCTAAGATTAGCAATCAAAGTAAAAGAGGTCTGTACTATGCTCTGGTTCTGCCCGGAACGGGCAAGGATAAACCCCCCCTCACCGTATCCGAGATGATTAGTGTTCAGCACTCCATCCCAACAATAACCTTTTGGTTAATAGAGACAGTACGCAATGTCTCACAAATGACAAGCTGTAAGGTGAGACAGGTGGAGGCTGATTTCAGCTGGGCGCTGATTGGAAGTGTTTTTCTCTCATTTAACAAAGAGAGCATCACTTCTTATCTAAAAAGAGCCCACAGCATAGTTTACAACCTTCACAAGAACACATGGAGCAACTGCGAAAAGAAATGTCTGAGGATATACAAAAAATGTCTGGTATGTAATGACATTTAATTGAAAATAAATGTAAATTCTTCATTTTTATGTAGTTGTGTGGGACAGCCATGTGTTCAGTTCATGCCTATGATTTCAGAGTTCAACAAAGCCAACAACTGCTTCTTGTGTGCCACTGATAAAGAACCTGGATGTGGCCCAATGACCGACTGGGTTAGTAACTTTATTTAACATGTTTATCATCTTTTTTACAACAGTGACGGCATGTAAGACAATTTATGATACAACACAATGGATGGCTAATCCATCATTGTCACGACTTCCGCTAAAGTCGGCTCCTCTCCTTGTTTGGGCGGCATTCGGTGTCGCCGGTCTTCTAGCCATCATTGATCCACATTTCATTTTCCATTTGTTTTGTCGGTGTTTTCCACACCTGGTTTCAATTCCCTCAATTACATGTTGTGTATTAAACCCTCTGTTCCCCCCCCCCATGTCTTTGTGTGGGATTGTTGTTGTAGTGCTTGTGCACATTATGTTTGACTGATGCGTTTTGGGTATTTTGTGCCCATGTACTCTCGTGTTATTTTGAACCGTTTGGGTTGATATTAAACGACTAAGTATATTAACCAGTTTTGCTCTCCTGCGTCTGACTTCTCTGCCACAAGTTACGCAACCCCTACAGAATCCCACACCACAACTATGGAGTCAGCAGGAGCAGGTGCCTCAGGAGTAGGAGTGGAGGAGCGCGTCCGGGAGCATGCGGCGATGCTTCAACATCTCGGCGCCGCCATGGACCGCGCCTCTACCCGTTCAACCAGGGTCTCCACCTGGCGCCTCTCCTTCACCCGGACCCAGTGGGATTTGTCTCACCTTTCCCCGGGAGTACGACGGGACAGCTGCACGCTGCCAGGGGTTCTTGCTACAGTTGGACCTCTACCTGGCAACCGTTCACCCGGGTCCTTCGGGCCGTGATAGGGTGTCCGCCCCTCGTCTCGTGCCTCTCAGGGAAAGCCTTGTGGGCCAATGCCGTGTGGGAGGAAGGAGATGCGGCGCTGGACAACTTTGAGGATTTCACCCGCCGTTTCCGGGCAGTCTTCGACCACCCACCCGAGGGTAGAGCGGCGGGTAAACGTCTTTTCCATCTGAGGCAGGGGACAAGGAGCGCCCAGGAGTTCGCCATGGATTTTCGGACCCTGGCCGCCGGCGCGGAATGGAACGACAGGGCCCTGATTGCCCATTATTGCTACAGTTTGCGCGAGGACGTCCGTCGAGAGTTGGCCTGCAGGAACACCACCCTCACCTTTGACCAGCTGGTGGACCTGTCCATTCGGTTGGATAACCTGCTGGCTACCCGCGGACGTCCAGAGCAGGCTCTGTCGGTTCCATCCCCCAGCACCACCGCTCCGGTACCCAAGGAGCTGGGAGGTGCTGTGCGTAGGGAGACTGGAGGAGGTTCAGTCTCGTGCACCATCTGTGGCCGCAGAGGTCACACTGCCAGTCGATGCCGGGTCGGTTCCTCTGGGGATCGAGGCAGCAGGCAGGGTACTCTGGCGTCATCCCAGGTGAGCCGGCACCATTCTCACCCAAAACTCTCTGTTGCACACTTGTTTTTTCTATGTTACTTTTTCTGAGTTTTCCCCACATTCCCAGCATAAGGCGCTAGTCGATTCAGGCACGGCTGGGAATTTTATAGACAGATTGTTCGCCCTTTAGGGATTCCTATTGTTCCCGTGGCTGTGCCCTTCCCCGTTCAAGCCTTAGACAGTCGACCATTAGGGTCAGGGTTGATCAGGGAGGACACCTCTGGGTATGGTAGGGGGTCACAAGGAGAAGATCAGTCTCTTCCAAATTGACTCTCCTGCATTTCATGTGGTACTAGGTCTACCCTGGTTAGCTTGTCATGACCCCACTGTTTCTTGGTAATGGAGGGTTCTCACGGGGTGGTCGCGAGAGTGCTCTGGGAGGTGTTTAGGAGTTTCCGTGGGTGCTACTACGGTGGAAAGTCCAGACCAGGTCTCCACCGTGCGCATTCCCCCTGAATATGCCGATTTGGCTCTCGGCGACTCAATTACCATTGTGCGATAAATCTCCTGGTAGACGCCGCACTTCCCAATCACGTGTATCCCCTGTCACAGGCGGAGACGGCGGCTATGGAAACATATGTCTCCGAATCCCTGCATCAGGGGTACATTCGGCCATCCACAATACACGGTCTGCGCCCGTGTATTGATTATTGAGGTCTAAACCAGATCACGGTGAGGTATAGTTACCCGCTACCGCTCATCGCCACAGCGATTGAGTCAATGCACGGGGCGTGCTTCTTCATCAAATTAGATCTCAGGAGCACTTACAATCTGGTGTGTATCCGGGAGGGAGACGAGTGGAAGACGGCGTTCAGTACTATCTCAGGGCATTTTGAGTACCTCATCATGTCGTACGGGTTGATGAATGCTCCATCAGCATTCCAAGCCTTTGTAGACGAGGGACCTGCACAGGCAGGGTGTAGTGGTGTATATTGATGACATTCTGATATACTCCGCTACACGCGCCGAGCATGTGTCACTGGTGCGTAGGGTGCTTGGTCGATTGTTGGAGCATGACCTGTACGTCAAGGCTGAGAAATGCCTGTTCTTCCAGCAGTCCGTCTCCTTCCAAGGGCATCGCATTTCTGGGGTGGAGATGGAGAGTGACTGCATTTCAGCCGTGCGTAATTGGTCGACTCCCACCACGGTAAAGGAGGTGCAGCGGTTTCTAGGGTTTGCCAACTACTACCGGACGTTTATCCGGGGTTTTGGTCAGGTAGCAGCTCCCATTACCTCACTGCTGAAGGGGGGTGCGGTGCGTTTGCTGTAGTTGGCTGAGGCGGACAGGGCTTTTGGTCACCTGAGGGCTCTGTTTACCTCGGCTCCCGTGCTGGCCCATCCGGATCCCTCTTGGCGTTCATAGTGGAGGTGGACGCGTCCGAGGCTGAGATAGGAGCCGTGCTCTCACAGCGCCTGGGTACGCCACCGAAGCTCCTCCCCTGTGCTTTCTTCTCGAAGAAACTCAGTCCGGTGGAGTGAAACTATGACGTGAGAGACCGGGAGCTGTTGGCTGTTGTCAAGGCTCTGAAGGCGTGGAGAGATTGGCTTGAGGGGGCTAAACACCCTTTTCTCATCTGGACTGACCACCGCAATCTGGAGTACATCCGGGCAGCGAGGAGACTGAACCCTCGCCAGGCAAGGTGGGCCATGGTTTTCACCCATTTTGTTTTCACCCTTTCCTAAAGAGAAGGTTCCCAGAACGTCAAGGCAGACGCACTGTCCCGGGCTGTATGACACAGAGGAGCGGTCCATGGATCCTACCCCCATTTTCCCGGCCTCTATGGCGACGGC
Source organism: Brachymystax lenok tsinlingensis (assembly GCA_030435695.1). Classification (NCBI taxonomy): domain Eukaryota; kingdom Metazoa; phylum Chordata; class Actinopteri; order Salmoniformes; family Salmonidae; genus Brachymystax; species Brachymystax lenok. The sequence goes on along the minus strand of CM059803.1, from coordinate 1,262,823 downwards.
AGTATGGGAGTTGGACACGGACATTGAGCAGGTGTTACATGCAGAGCCCGCTCCGCTTCAGTGTCCCGCTGGTTGTCTGTACGTTCCGTCTGCTGTCCGTGACCGGTTGATCTATTGAGCTCACACTTCACCCTCTGGCCATCCTGGGATCGGTCGGACGGTGCGCTGTTTGGTTGGGAAGTACTGGTGGCCTACTTTGGAAGACGTGTTGGACCCTTTAACTACTTATGGAGTCCGCTCCCGACACTACCCGGTGAAATGTAAGGCGCCAAATTCAAAATCCAAAAGTTGAATTATTAAACATTCATCAATATACAAGTGTTGCATAGTCATCAAAAGCTCTGCTTCTTGGCAATATCACAGCGTTGTCAGATTTCAAAAAGGCTTTACTGCGAAAGCACAACATTTGATTGTTTGAGGATAGTACCTCATATATTTTCCACATTACCATAAATTAATATCCAGTGCGGGTCACACAAAACCCATACAAGAGCTAAAATAAATCACTTACCTTTCGAAGAACTTCTACTGAGGGCTTCCCAAGTGTCGAACGAAGACATCCCCAATGGTTCTTTTGTTAGAAAAAGTTATTTATTATATCCATAAATCTCTGTTTGGTTGATCATTAAATCCACCGTTGAGTCACCCATTGAACCGTGAAGAGAACACGTTCAAATTATACCTTTTGAACGTGTTCTCTTATACCTCACTCACTTGTTTATATTCCTTCCTTCCCCTCTTCCCTTTGTGCGTGATTGCTATGTTGGTATCTTTCATCGCTGTTCCCAGTTTGTATTCTATGGGCTGTTTGTTCTTGGTTCTCGTTATTACCGGTTTGCTTGTATTTGCTCCAGTTTATTTTCTTGATTGACGTGTGTTTTTTTTCCGCCAATGTTATTGTTTTGGACTGGTGACCGTATTAAAAACCTTTGTACACGCCAACTCCTCCTGCGCCTGACTCCTTCCACAACGGAACCACATTCATTACAGTTGCATAACAATCACATTCCGGAATGGAGAGAACGTTCTAACATCACGTGCATAAAAAAACTCACGCTGGGGCGACCGTTAGAGATATTTGGAACTCACGCATGAAAGGGTTCAACACAAACTCTAAACACAACCAGATGACAGGGCTCACATAACATTCTCCACGGTGAGTTCTCAGTCAACACAGCCAGCAGCCACCTTACAAGACAACCATCCAGCCAAGCCACTTCTTTGCTGGAAATATGGCCCATTCATTACCAGGCTGAAGTTCCCCTCTGTCTTACCCCTGTGAGGCAATACCCACACAGCCACCAAAAAGTCACTGGAAAAAGCTGTAACTGTACTGAGTAGCTAGCTACCCCTGTTGTGACTGACTGCCCCTTGAAGTCATAAGAACTGAGTTCTTGCCATACTGGCTATAGGTTGGGCTCAAGCATCTTTTTCTGACTCCCCTGGAGATTTTTCCACTCAGACCCAGAACTTGAGGTTTTTCCCTGGCTGCCACATAAAGCATCCACATAGAGAAACAAAACACTATTCTCATGCAATCGTCCTGGTTTTTCTATACCACTGAGCTTGAGGACTCTCTTTGGTTTATAAAAGACCAGGGGCTTTAGACTTTTGTTAAGTGCTTTGAGACATAGAGCTTAGTAGAAAGCACAATGAAAATCAAATGTAATCGTACTGCAGAGACCAGATTCACACAATCCTTTTTTTCACTAAACCTACAGAGCCCATCTAATTTGACCACACATTTCCAGATAGTTCCAATTGAAGTGTAAATCCACATTATTTTTCATTCAGAGCTCATCGCCCTTTATTACAAAAAACAGAGTATTTGGTCCTGTTGTCAGAAAATAACAAATAATACATTTAAATTAAACCCAATCGACCAGCGTTGGCAGTTAACCATTCGATATTTCCACTCATGGTAATCAGAAACGTTGACTAAGTGTTGCCTCTTGGCTCTCATTATTAATATAACTAAGATAGAACCCCTGTAATTGAACACTGGAGGAAAATCACTCTACACTCAAGGATGTTTTAAACAGTGCCACGAACAGCTTATGTTACATAAATCATTGTTGAAAATATAGGTGAATCATCTTGAGGTTCAGGCTCTATTGTGTGATAAGAAATATGTATAAATTACAGTTGCTTTGATTTGATACATTGCTTTACCAATTTAAAAGTGTATTACACATAAGTATTGAGAGACTTAACTTTTACAAAAGCAAGACATGCTGAACGCTGGTCAATTTGAAGCATCCATAAAGAGAAACAAAACACTGTTCTCACGCAATCGTCCTGGTTTTTCTATACCACTGAGCTTGAGGACTCTCTGGAACTGCCCAACCTGATGATACTACCTCTTCAAAGCCCCCTTTATAATTGATCATGCTGTTTTGTTCATCTGCAGCTTGGCTTGGTTTTCCTGCAGTATCAGCTTCACCTTGTCTGTAATGTAATCGGCTTCACCTTCGATAATGACCCTTGACAAAAAAAAAAGGAAAATGACAGCACATTCTACGCTAGTGGGCGATTTAGTCTAGACTTTTCAACAAGGTTCAGGGCGAGAGCCAAGAATTTCACGTGTAGGCCACGCCTGAATCAGGAGGAGCAGCATGTGAGTAGAGGAAAAGTTATTCAAGCAATGGGCAGTGTCGGCTTCCCTGATCGGGGGGGGGCGACCTGTTTCATCTGTCAGAAAGAGAAAACAAAGCCCCCACAATGCACTCCTCCAAAATATGCTGAAGAAATTATACAATGACAGAGATATGGTCTGTTGAAGAAAGTTGTTTGAGTCCGACGACACTGTGCCCTTTCGCCCCTCTGAAATTGCAGTGTTATTGTGGGAAACTATGGCAAGCACTGGTTGATGGCTATATGGCAAGGCTGATAATGTCAGATAATGCAATCCCTCTAGTGAGGCTAGAAGAATACAGACTCTGAATCCCTAGATCGTGAGTCCACAAACTAACATTGGGTTTCTTAATATAATGGTTGCCTTTTGGTGTTAGACTCCTTGACTCTGTTAACCCTATCAGTTCCAAGACTCCGGCAAAAATCGACTTTTGATTTATCTGATTTCTATCCAGCATTTATATTTAGCCTCACAATGAAGTGTTTTACTGTTTTATTTTCAGGACAACCCGGGTTACAAGTAGAACACAAAACAATGTGATGTAAACAGTTGCATTCATGAGTTTTATTTATTTATTTTTATTTCACCTTTATTTAACCAGGTAGGCAAGTTGAGAACAAGTTCTCATTTACAACTGCGACCTGGCCAAGATAAAGCAAAACAGTTCAACACATACAAGAACACAGAGTTACACATTGGAGTAAACAAACAGACAGTCAATAATATAGTAGAAATGTAAAAAAAAATCTATATACAATGTGTGCAAATGAGGTAAGATAAGTAACGTAAGGCAATAAATATGCCACGGTGGCGAAGTAATTACAGTATAGCAATTTAACACTGGAATGGTAAATGTGCAGTAGATTAATTTGCAAAGCAAAAATACTGGGGTGCAAAAGAGCAAGATAAAAACTGAATACGGTAGGGGATGAGGTAGTTGGTTTGATAAGTACAGGTGCAGCGATCTGTGAGCTGCTCTGACAGCTGGTGCTTAAAGCTAGAGAGAAAGATAAGTGTCTCCAGTTTCAGTGACTTTTGTAGTTTGTTCCAGTCATTGCTAGCAGAGAAGGTGAACCTGTGGATGTATTGGAGGTGAACCTGTGGATGTATTTCAAGGGCCACCTTCAAACTCAGTGCCTCTTTGCTTGACATCATGGGAAAGTCAAGTATCAGCAAAGAACAGCCAAGACCTCAGAAAAAAAGTGTAGACCTCCACAAGTCTGGTTCATCCTTGGGTGCAATTTCCAAACGCCTGAAGGTACCACATTCATTTGTATAAACAATAGTACGCAAGAGTAAACACGATGGGACCACGCAGCCATCAAACCGCTCAGAAAGGAGACGCGTTCTGTCTCCTAGAGATCAACGTACTTTGGTGTGAAAAGTGCAAATCAATCCCAGAACAACAGCAAAGGACCTTGTGAAGATGCTGGAGGAAACAGGTACAAAAGTATCTATATCCACAGTAAAACGAGTCCTATATCGACATAACCTGAAAGGCCGCTCAGCAGGGAAGAAGCCACTGCTCCAAAACCGCCATAAAAAAGCCAGACTATGGTGTGCAGGTGCACATGGGGACAAAGATCGTACTTTTTGGAGAAATGTCCTCTGGTCTGATTAAACAAAAATAGAACTGTTTGGCTATAATGACCATTGTTATGTTTGGAGGAAAAAGGGGGAGGCTTGCAAGCCGAAGAACACCATCCCAAACGTGAAGCACAGGAGAGGCAGCATCATGTTGTGGGGGTGCTTTGCTGCAGGAGGTTGGTGCACTTCACAAAATAGATGGCATCATGAAGAAAGAAAATTGTGTGGATATATTGAAGCAACATCTCAAGACATCAGTCAGGAAGTTAAAGCTTGGTCGCAAATGGGGCTTCCAAATGGACAATGAACCCAAGCATACTTCCAAAGTTGTGACAAAATGGCTTAAGGACAACAAAGTCAAGGTGTTGGAGTGGCCATCACAAAGCCCTGCCCTCACAAAGCCCTGCCCTCAGTCCTATAGAAAATTTGTGGGCAGAACTGAAAAGGTGTGTGCGAGCAAGGAGGCCTACAAACCTGACTCAGTTACACTAGCTCTGTCAGGAGGAATGGGCCAAAATTCACCCAACCTATTGTGGGAAGCTTGTGGAAGGCTACCCGGAACGTTTGACCCAAGTTAAACAATTGAAAGGCAATGCTACCAAATAATAATTGAGTGTGTGTAACCTTCTGACCCACTGGGATTGTGATGAACGAAATAAAAGCTGAAATAAATCATTATTTGTACAATTATTCTGACATTTTACAATCTTAAAATAAAGTGGTGATCCTAACTGACCTAAGACAGGGAATTTTTACTAGGATTAAATGTCAGGAATTGTGAAGAACTGAGTTTAAATGTATTTGCCTAAGGTGTATGTAAACTTCAGACTTCAATTGTAGGTAGAGTTATTCAAGTGACTCAAGCATAGATAATAACAGAGTAGCAGCGGCATAAAAGGGGGACAATGCAAATAGTCTGGGAAGCCATTTGATTAGATGTTCAGGAGTCTTATGGCTTGGGGGTAAAAGCTGTTTAGAAGCCTCTTGGACCTAGACTTGGTGCTCTGCTACCGCTTGACTTGCGGTAGCAGAGAGAACAGTCTATGACTAGGGTGGCTGGAGTCTTTGACAATTTTTTAGGGCCTTCCTCTGACTCTGCCTGGTATGAAGGTCCTAGATGGCAGGAAGCTTGGCCACAGTGATGTCCTGGGCCGTACGCACTACCCTCTGTTGTGCCATGAGGTTGGAGGCCGAGCAGTTGCCATACCTGGCAGTGGGGCAACCAGTCATGATGCTCTCGATGGTGCAGCTGGAGAACCTTTTGAGGATCTGAGAACCATCAGTCTCCTGAGGGGGAACAGGTTTTGCCGTGCCCTCTTCACGACTGTCTTGGTGTGCTTGGACCATGTTAGTTTGTTGGTGACGTGGACACCAAGGAACTTGAAGCTCTCAACTTGCCCCACAACAGCCCCATCGATGAGAATGGGGATGTGCTCGGTCCTCCTTTTCCTGTAGTCCACAATCATCTTCTTTGTTTTGATCACATTGAGGGAGAGGTTGTTGTCCTGGCACCACACGGCCAGGTCTCTGACCTCCCCTATAGGCTGTCTCGTCGTTGTCGATGATCAGGTCTACCACTGTTGTGTCAACAGCAAACTTAATGATGGTTTTGGAGTTGTGCCTGGCCGTGCAGTCATGAGTGAACAGGGAGTACAGGAAGGGACTGAGCACACACCCCTGAGGGGCCCCTGTGTTGAAGATCAGCATGGCGGATGTGTTGTTACCTACCCTTACCACCTGGGGGAGGCCCGTCAGGAAGTCCAGGATCCAGGTGCAGAGGGAGGTGTTTAGTTCCAGGGTCCTTAGCTTAGTGATGAGCTTTGAGGGCACTATGGTATTGAACGCTGAGCTGTAGTCCATGAATAGCATTCTCACATAGGTGTTCCTTTTGTCCAGGTGGGAAAGGGCAGTGTGGAGTGCAATAGAGATTGCATCATCTGTGGATCTGTTAGAGGAGTATGCAAATGGAAGTGGGTCTAGGGTTTCTGGGATAATGGTGTTGATGTGAGCCATGACCAGCCTTTCAATGCACTTCATGGCTACAGACATGAGTGCTACGGGTCGGTAATCATTTAGGCAGGTTACCTTAGGGTTCTTGGCACAGGGACTATGGTGGTCTGCTTAAAACATGTTGGTATTACAGACAGGGAGAAGTGGAAAATGTCAGTGAAGACACTTGCCAGTTGGTCAGTGCATGCTCGCAGTACACGTCCTGGTAATCCGTCTGGCCTTGAAAATGTTGACCTGTTTAAAGGTCTTACTAACATCAGCTGCTGAGCGTGTGATCACACAGTCGGCCGGAACAGCTGGTGCTCTCATGCATGTTTCAGTGTTATTTGCCTCGAAGAGAGCATAGAAGTAGTTTAGCTCATCTGGTAGGCTCGTGTCACTGGGCAGCTCTAGGTTGTGCTTCCTTTTGTAGTCTGTAATGGTTTGCAAGCCCAGCCAAATCCGACGAGAATCAGAGCAGGTGTAGTACGATTCGATCTTAGTCCTATAATGACACCTTGCCTGTTTGATGGTTCGTCGGAGGGCACAGCGGGATTTATTATAAGCTTGAAGGCGGCCGCTCCTTGAAAGCAGCAGCTCTAGCACTTAGCTCAGTACGGATGTTGCCTGTAATCCATGGCTTCTGGTTGGGGTATGTACGTACGGTCACTGTGGGGACAACGTCATCGATGCAGTTATTGATGAAGCAAATTACTTATGTGGTGTACTCCTCAATGCCATAGGCGGAATCCCGGAACATATAGTCTATTAAACATATTCGACTATTAAAACCTTCCCCAACCAAAAACCGTGGATTGATGGCAGCATTTGCGCAAAACTGAAAGCGTGAACTATTGCTTTTAATCAGGGCAAGGCTACCGGAAACATAACTGAATACAAACAGTGTAGCTATTCCCTCCGCTAGGCAATCAAAAAAAGTAAGCGTCAGTATAGTGACAAAGTAGAGTTGAAATTCAACGGCTCAGACACGAGAGGTATGTAGCAGGGTCTACACTCAATCACGGACTACAAAAAGAAAACCAGCCCCGTTGCGGACCATGACGTCCTGCTCCCAGACAAACTAAACAACTTCTTTGCTCGCTTTGAGGACAATGCAGTGCCACCAACAAGGCCCGCTACCAAAACCTGCGGGCTCTCCTTCACTGCAGCCAACATGAGTGAAACATTTAAACGTGTTAACCCTCGCAAGGCTGCCGGCCCAGACGGCATCCCTGGCCGCGTCCTCAGAGCATGCGCAGACCAGCTGGCTGGTGTGTTCACGGACATAATCAATCAATCCTTATCCAAGTCTGCTGTTCCCACATGCTTCAAGAGGGCCACCATTGTTCCTGTTCCCAAGAAAGCTAAGGTAACTGAGCTAAATGACTATCGCCCTGTAGCACTCACTTCCGTCATCATGAAGTGATTTGAGAGACTAGTCAAGGATCATATCACCTCCACCCTACCTGACACCCTAGACCCACTCCAATTTGCTTACCGCCCCAATAGGTCCACAGACGATGCAATCGCAATCTCACTGCCCTAACCCATCTGGACAAGAGGAATACCTATGTAAGAATGCTGTTCATTGACTAAAGCTCAGCATTTAACACCATAGTACCCTCCAAACTCGTCATTAAGCTTGAGACCCTAGGTCTCGACCCCGCCCTGTGCAACTGGGTCCTGGACTTGCTGACAGGCTGCCCCCAAGTGGTGAGGGTAGAAAACAACATCTCCACCCCACTGATCCTCAACACTGGGGCCCCACAAGGGTTCGTTCTCAGACAGTTCCTGTACTCCCTGTTCACCCATAACTGCGTGGCCATACACGCCTCCAACTCAATCATCAAGTTTGTAGATAACACTACAGTAGTAGGCTTGATTACCAACAATGACGAGACAGCCTATAGGGAAGAGGTGATGGCCCTCAGAGTGTGGTGTCAGGAAAATAACCTCTCACTCAACGTCAACAAAACAAAAGGAGATGATCGTGGACTTCAGGAAACAGCAGAGGGAGCACCCCCCTATCCACATCGACGGGACAGTAATGGAGAAGGTGGAATGTTTTAACCTCTTAAGGAGCGCCCCACTCCCGACACTACCCGGTGAAATGCAAGGCGCCAAATTCAAAATCTTAAATCTGAATTATTAAACATTCATCAATATACAAGTGTTGCATAGTCATCAAAAGCTCTGCTTCTTGGCAATATCACAGCGCTGTCAGATTTCAAAAAGGCTTTAAGGCGAAAGCACTACATTTGATTGTTTGAGGGTAGCACCTTCAATATTTTTTTACATTACCATAAATTCATAAACCATTGCGGTTCACACAAAACACATTTCACAGCGAAAACAAATCAATTACCTTTTTGAAGAACTTCTGCTGAGGGCTTCCCAAGTGTCCAACGAAGACAATCCATGGTTCTTTTGTTAGAAAAAGTAATGTATTATATCCATAAATCTCAGTTTGGTGGGTGCGTTATGATGAGAAAATACAGCGTCCACTCGCCCATTGAACTGTGAAAAGAACTCGTTCAAACTATAACTATAAAATTGTCCAAGAACAATCAAACATCATTGATTAATGTATCCTTAGGAACACTTTTATGTATATTTACTATAATATTTCAACCGGATTATAAACTGGACGATAGGAAAGGAAAAAACCACAGCGCACGCGAGCCCGTGAACGCTCTTCCTCTTCTGTTTACTTCTCTGTGACCACTTCCTAATTCTTCTATTACCATCCAGAACAACTAAATAAAATCAAAACACTGTCTAGAGACTGTTGACATCCAGTGGAAGCAATAGGTACTGAAATCTTACTCCCTTATATGGGCATTTTCATAAGGGAGGGGTTCAAAATGAGGCAATGTGTCAAAATCACTTTTTCCAGGACAGAAAGTCCTCGGGGTTTTCGCCTGCCATATCCGTTCTGTTATACTCACAGACAATATTTTAACACTCTTAGAAACTTCAGAGTGTTTCCTATGTGCATATTATGTGCAAATCCTATTTTCTGGGCCTGAGTGCGAGGCATTTTACATTTGGCACGCCAGCCTCTCCAAAACCTTCACCTCGGGAGCTGCTCCCTAAAAGAAGTTAGAGCGTGGTTTGGCGGGTCATGTTTCGGAGGACGCATGACTCAACCTTCGCCTCACCTCCTGAGCCTGTTGGGGAGTTGCAGCGATGAGAGAAGATCGTAATTGGATATCACGAAATTGGGAAGAAAAGGGAGGAAAAAAAGTATAAAAAGTAAGCAATACGGCATTTTCTTAAAATTTCTCGTGAATTCACAATGCAGCTACACTGCTGCCAGCAATGGTTGGGTCTCACGGTGCATCCCTTTCAGATGGTTAAGCATTCCACCTATACTACCATAACTGTTTGAGAAGTTGAATGAGAAGGAAATGCAAAGTACTGCCATACAGGATTTTGCTGCTGTCGCTTGCCTTTCTCCGCCATTTTTCAAAAGTTAACGACGATGATGTAGTGGTGGTGCTCCAAAAGTGGTCGAACTCCAAAATAATTAATTCCTCGACACCTTGCATGTTGACTACCAGTACGACTCCCATTTCTGAGTGTCAAGATTCTGAAACGACTCAGTATTTTTGGAACGGAGGAGACTGATTAGTTGCCGTACTTCCAAGAACACAAACACTTGCATATTTCATAGCAAGCTAGCAAGGGACAGAGAGAGAGAGAGAGAGGGAAGAGGGCACAGTATAGGCAGGTCGGCCACCAGGCAGAGAATCAGAACTGTGCACTCTGCCTATCTATCGGTAATCAAAAGCTGCATTTCGCAATGGAATGCTGTATCTTCCAATTTCTTGGCTTGCAATGATTTACAGCAGTAAAGCAGGGCCTATCATCGAATAATCTAATCAGATTTGATTTATCACATGCTTTGTAAGCAACAGGTGTAGACTAACAGTGAAATGCTTACTTATGGGCCCTTCCCAATAACGCAGAGAGAAAAAAAGAGAAATAATAGAAGAATAACACGAGGAAAGAATACACAATGAGTAACGATAACTTGGCTATCTACACGGGGCACCAGTGCCAAGTCGATAGGCAGGGGTATGAGGTAATGGAGGTAGATAAGTACATATAGATAGGGACAAAGTCACTAGGAACAGTACAGATAATAAACAGTAGCAGCAGCGTATGAGATCAGTCAAAAGTGTTGCTGCACCGCTTGCTGTGCGCTAGCAGAGAGAACAGTCTATGACTTTGGAGTCATGGCCAATTTTTAGAGCCTTCCTCTATTTGTTTTCTCCATATCAACCATCTTGTAATAATACGTTTGTCTCTATACATGTCTCTGGAAATGAATTTAGAGAGTTAGCTCTGCATTGTCTGCCTTTTTGACTAAATGTTTTCTACCCGCGATTATGACAATGTTCCACTATTTACTTACATTTTTCATTGTTTTAACTTTACTCTTTAGTCTTTGTTAATGCTAGTACTCAGTACCTATCACATGCGAAGATGGCGCCGGAGAAGATGGCTGACGTTTTACGTTCTCCTAACCTATTTGTGTTTTAATGTTCGTTTTTTTGCGTTTTAACTTATTTATTTTACTTATTATGTACAGAATGTTTCTGCTACTGTCTTAAATTACTTTTGGACATCAGAACAGCGATTACTCACCACTAACTGCAGAAGCTTTTTTTTTACTTTAACAAGTACAACGAGCCCGACGTGAACATCATACTGCTTTCCCAGGAACAGGTCCAAATCACCGTAATTTGCGTGAAGAGACGACAGAGAAAGAGGACGGAGGTCGGGCTGCCTTCTGAGAATTCGTAGGCCGATCAAATAAACCCCCACTGCCTTCCGTTCTACTAGCTAACATGCAATCATAGGAAAATAAAATCGACGACCTACGAGGAAGATTAAATTATCAACGGGACATTAAACAATGTAATATCTTATGCTTCACGGAGTTGTGGCTGAACGACGACATTATCAACACAAGTGTAAAGGAATGAATAAGAATATGTACATATAAATATATGGACGAGCGATGGTCGAATGGCATAGGCAAGATGCAGTAGATGGTATAGAGTACAGTATATACACTTAAAAAAAAAAAAAAATCACCTTTATTTAACCAGGTAGGCAAGTTGAGAACAAGTTGTCATTTACAACTGCGACCTGGCCAAGATAAAGCAAAGCAGTTCGACACATACAACAACACAGAGTTACACATAGAGTAAAACAAACATACAGTCAATAATACAGTAGAAAAAAAAAAGAAATCTATATACAAAGAGTGCAAATGAGGTAGGATAAGGAAGGTAAGACAAATAGGCCATGGTGGCAGAGTAATTACAATATAGCAATTTAACACTGGAATGGTTACAAAAAAAAAAGATGAATGTGCAATGTAGAAAAACTGGGGTGCAAAGGAACAAGATAAAATAAATAAATAAATACGGTAGGGGATGAGGTAGTTGGTTGGGCTATTTACAGATAAGCTATAAACAGGTACAGTGGTCTGTGCGCTGCTCTGACAGCTGGTGCTTAAAGCTGTTGAGGGAGATAAGTGTCTCCAGTTTCAGAGATTTTTGAAGTTCATTCCAGTCATTGGCAGCAGAGAACTGGAAGGAGAGTCGGCCAAAGGAGGAATTGGCTTTGGGGGTAACCAGTGAGATATACCTGCTGGAGCGCGTGCTACGGGTTGGTGCTGCTAAGGTGACCAGCGAGCTGAGATAAGGCGGGACTTTACCTAGCAGGGACTTGTAGATGACCAGGAGCCAGTGGATATGGCGACGAGTGTAAAGGGAAGGCCAGCCAACGAGAGCGTACACGTCGCATTGGTGGGTGGTATATGGGGCTTTGGTAACAAAACGGATGGCACTGTGATAGACTGCATCCAGTTTGTTGAGTAGAGTATTGGAGGCTATTTTGTAAATTACATCACCAAGTCGAGGATCGGTTGGATGGTCAGTTTTACGAGGGTATGTTTGGCAGCATGAGTGAAGGAAGCTTTGTTGCGAAATAGGAAGCCAATTCTAGATTTAATTTTAGATTGGAGATGTTTGATGTGAGTCTGGAAGGAGAGTTTACAGTCTAACCAGACACCTAGGTATTTGTAGTTTTCCACGTAATCTAAGACAGAACCGTCCAGAGTAGTGATGCTGGACGGGGGGGGACAGGTGCGGGGTAGCTATCGGTTGAAGAGCATGCATTTAGTTTTACTTGCGTTTAAGAGCAGTTGTAGGCCACGGAAGGAGAGTTGTATGGCATTGAAGCTCGTCTGGAGGGTAGTTAACACAGTGTCCAAAGAGGGGCCGGAAGTATACAGAATGGTGTCGTCTGCATAGAGGTGAATCAGAGACTCACCTGCAGCAAGAGCGACATCATTGATGTATACAGAGAATTGAACCCTGTGGCACCCCCATGGAGACTGCCAGAGGCCCAGACAACAGGCCCTCTGATTTGACACACTGAACTCTATCAGAGAAGTAATTGGTGAACCATGCGAGGCAGTCATTTGAGAAACCAAGGCTGTCGAGTCTGCCGATAAGGATGAGGTGATTGACAGAGTCGAAAGCCTTGGCCAGATAAATGAAAACGGCTGCACAATAATGTCTCTTATCGATGGCGGTTATGTCATTTAGGACCTTGAGCGTGGCTGAGGGGCACCCATGACCAGCCCTGAAACCAGATTGCATAGCGGAGAAGGTACGGTGGATTCGAAATGGTCGGTAATTTGTTTGTTAACTTGGCTTTCAAAGACCTTAGAAATGCAGGGTAGGATGGATATAGGCCTATAACAGTTTGGGTCAAGAGTGTCTCCCCCCTTTGAAGAGGGGGATGACCGCAGCTGCTTTCCAGTCTTTGGGAATCTCAGACGTCACGAAAGAGAGGTTAAACAGGCTAGTAATAGGGGTTGCAACAATTTCGGCAGATATTTTTAAAAAGAAAGGGTCCAGATTGTCTAGCCCGGCTGATTTGTAAGGGTCCAGATTTCGCAGCTCTTTTAGAACATCAGCTGACTGGATTTGGGAGAAGGAGAAGTGGGGGAGGCTTTGGCGAGTTGCTGAGGGGGGTGCAGGGCTGTTGACCGGGGTAGGGGTAGCCAGGTGGAAAGCATGGCCAGCCATAGAAAAATGCTTATTGAAATTCTCAATTATTGTGGGTTTATTGGTGGTGACAGTATTTCCTATCCTCAATGCAGTGGGCAGTTGGGAGGAGGTGCTCTTATTCTCCATGGACTTAACAGTGTCCCAGAACTTTTTGGAGTTTGTGTTACAGGAGGCAAATTTCTGCTTGAAAAAGCTAGCCTTGGCTTTCCTAACTGCCAGCGTATATTGGTTCCTGACTTCCTGAAAAGTTGCATATCACGGGGCTGTTCGATGCTAATGCAGAACGCCACAGGATGTTTTTGCTGGTCAAGGGCAGTCAGGTCTGGAGAGAACCAAGGGCTATATCTATTCCTGGTTCTAAATTTCTTGAATGGGGCATGGTTATTTAAGATGGTGAGGAAGGCACTTTTAAAGAATAACCAGGCATCCTCTACTGACGGGATGAGGTCAATATCCTTCCAGGATACCCTGGCCAGGTCAATTAGAAAGGCCTGCTCGCTGAAGTGTTTTAGGGAAAGTTTAACAGTAATGAGAGGAGATCGTTTGACTGCAAACCCATTACGGATGCAGGCAATGAGGCAGTGATCGCTGAGATCTTGGTTGAAAACAGCAGGGGGGTATTTGGAGGGCAAGTTAGTTAGGATTACATCTATGAGGGTTCCCGTGTTTACGGCTTTGGGATTGTACCTAGTAGGTTCAATTATGATTTGTGTGACGTTGAGGGCTTCAAGCTTAGATTGTAGGATGGCCGGGGTGTTAAGCATGTCCCAATTTAGGTCACCTAGCAGCACGAACTCTGAAGATAGATGGGGGGGCAATCAGTTCACATATGGTGTCCAGAGCACAGCTGGGGGCAGAGGGTGGTCTATAGCAAGCGGCAACAGTGAGAGACTTGTTTCTAGAAAGGCAGATTTTTAAAAGTAAAAGTTCAAATTTTTTGGGTACAGACCTGGAAAGCAAGACAGAACTCTGCAGGCTATCTCTGCAATAGATAGAACGGCCAAAGGGGGCGGTGTTGCTATCTTGTCTGAAGATGTTATAGTTAGGGATGGAAATTTCAGTGTTATTGGTGGTCTTCCTAAGCCAGGATTCAGACACCGGCTAGGACATCCGGGTTGGCAGAGTGTGCTAGGGCAGTGAATAAAACAAACTTAGGGAGGAGGCTTCTAATGTTGACATGCATGAAACCAAGGCTTTTACGGTTGCAGAAGTCAACAAATTAGAGTGCCTGGGGAGTAGTAGTGGAGCTAGGCACTGCAGGGCCTGTATTAACCTCTATATCACCAGAGGAACAGAGGAGGAGTAGGATAAGGATACGGCTAAAGGCTATAATGACTGGTCGTCTAGGACGTTCTGAACAGAGTAAAAATAACAGGTTTCAGGGGGTGATAAAATAGATTAAAGGCATAATGTACAGACAATGGTATTGTAGGACGTAAATACAGTGGAGGTAAACCTAGGCATTGGGTGGTGATGAAACAGATAGTCTCTAGAAGCATTTAAACCAGGTGATGTCATCGCATGTGTGGGTGGTGGAACTGATAGGTTGGGTAAGGCAAATTGAGCAGGGCTAGAGGCTCTACAGTGAAATAAGGCAATAAACACTAACCAGAACAGCAATGGACAAGGCATATTGACATTGAGGAGAGGCATGCTTAGCCTAGTGAACATAAGGGTCAAGTTAGTAGTGAGGCTGGCTGGGGACACAGCGTTTCAGACAGCTAGCCAGGAACCACAAGCTAGCAAAGTCTAGCAGGCCGGCTAACAAAGACGGAGGAAGTCTGTTTATAGCCTCCTCATGCGTTTCCGTCAGTAGACCAGTCGTGATGGGTCAGTGGGGTTCCGTGTGGTGAAGGGGACCAGGCCAGTTGGCACAAATAGGTATAGTGGCACAAGAAATTGTCCGATGGACCTGATTAGCTAGCAGCCGATATGCTCTGGACAGCAAAATGTTAGCAGGCCGCAGTTAGCTGATGGGCGTTCAGGTGACGTCCCGTCGGAAGGCCGGTTGAAATATCTCCCTCGGGCAGACAACGTCGGCAGTCCACTTGAGAAGGCCCGGTAGGGCTCCAAACCGGCAGCAGAAGCGGGTCCGGACAGGAGTTGTAGCCCAGCAGCGTGCTGAGACTCCTCAGTCAGTCGGGAGATGAGTCGGGCAAGGGCTAGCTTCAGGCTAATTGGGGTATTGCTATGAGACCGACATTAGCCGATGGCACTCAGGTAGCAGCTAGCTAGCTGCAAGATCCAGTTGTAAAATGTCCAACTTGCGGTAGGAATCCGGGGATATGGAGAGAAAAATAAATAAAAATAGGCCCGGGATTGAGTCGTGTTATACGAGGGGCGAGAGCTTTTCCGAGCTGAAGGTTAGCTGATGCCCGCTAGCAATAGTAAGCTAAATACAAACGTTAGCTAGTGAAGTTAGCTAGCATTTGTTGGATGACCAGATTTGAAAAAAAACAACAACAAAAAACCACAGATCCGCACCACATTGGGTGAGGCAGGTTGCAGGAGAGTGTTTTGAAGTTGAATTTTAGAGAGCACATATAATAAGATGTGTGAAGAAAATATATAAAAATATTATAAAGACGATATTTACACAGGACAGGACGGGACAAGACAAAATACACGTCCGACTGCTACGCCATCTTGGATTACTATGATATGATATGAGTAATGTAGGGTATGTAAATATTATATAAAGTGGCATTGTTTAAAGTGGCTGGTGATACATTTATTACATCCAATTTTAATTATTAAAGTGGCTAGAGATTTGAGTCAATATGTTGGCAGCAGCCACTCAACGTTAGTGATGGATGTTTAACAGTCTGATGGCCTTGAGATAGAAGCTGTTTTTCATTCTCTCGGTCCCAGCTTTGATGCACCTGTACTGACCTCGCCTTCTGGATGATAGCGGGGTGAACAGTCAGTGGCTCGGGTGTCCTGGAGGGGGGTAGTTTACCCCCGGTGATGCTTTGTACAGACCTCACTACCCTCTGGAGAGCCTTACGGTTGTGGGCGGAGCAGTTGCCGTACCAGGCGGTGATACAGCGGGACAGGATGCTCTCGATTGTGCATCTGTAAAAGTTTTTGGTGACAAGCCGAATTTCTTCAGCCTCCTGAGGTTGAAGAGGCGCTGTTGCACCTTCTTCAGCACGCTGTCTGTGTGGGTGGACCATTTTCAGTTTGTCTGTGATGTGTAGGCCGAGGAACTTAACACCCACCCACTTAACTCGGAAGCCAGCCTCACCAACGTGTCGGAGGAAACATCGTTCAACTGATGATCGAAGTCAGCCTGCAGGCGCCTCGCTAGAACACGATAAGCCAAGTAAAGCCCCCCTCGGCCAAACCCTCCCCTGATCCGGACGATGCTGGGACAATTCTGCGCCTGCGATGCAGTGCCTTAGACTGCTGCGCCCGTATAGTTTTTAACAAACAAAATACAGTTTAAACGTTCCATTTGTCATATCCCTAGTTCAACTACTAAAGCATAAAAGCAATGTTTGTTTGGCTCATTCGGTAGGTCTATTCATGTAGGCTACAAATTAACACAAAACAGCTACACAGTTAGAAAACTAGTAGATGGCCAGTAAGATTCTCCAGCACGCTTTTGCAAGCGTTAATTTTGGCGTGTTAAAGGGCCACTGAGACATCAGCCGGAGAAGCTATTCCATCTCTGTTTGTTGTGTTGTTAACACATTGGGACACCCCCACAGGAGCCCAGGTGAAGAAAGGCTACATTTTCTGCCATCGGAGTCAGACACTTACCTCATTGGAATGTTGCCGTCGCTATTTGGACACAGACACAGACATGGACAATGTTGTGGTAGAAGATTACTTGGTATCCATACATATTGATGGCATTTACAGTCACAAATACCCACTGGACATCTGTTTCTGTTTAAAATGATTCCAGTTATAATGATATTCTGGTACATTTTTGCCTTTGTTTTCGTTTACCAACTTTTGTTATAATTAAGTTTCCTCTTAAACAATGGAACACATTTTGTGTACGGATTCCTTGTTTCTACAACAAATGAATTATTGGATTAGATTCATGAACGGCAAAACTGGCAATTGGTCAAAGGTATACGTGTATTTTTGCCTTTCTGTATGTTAACCAATTGGTCACACTTTTTCACTTTGATTTTGAGCAAGGCAAACAAAAAGTGTACTCAGAAATTCCAAATTCCAAAATACAAATGGAACTGGAGAAAAGAGTATGACTTAAGAAGAAATTTAACCAGAGCCTTTTTGCAAATACACCCACACTGACTAGAATTGAGTTCCGAGAGATCAGGGAAAACCCACAACTATGGAACCAGATTTAATTGTAATTTACCATCTCTTTGAAGAAAAGCTGTAGACCAGAGAATAAATGTCACACCCTGGCCATAGAGAGCCCCCTGGTTTTGTGTGGTTCCCAATAAGAGGCAGCTGTTTTTCGTTGCCTCTAATTGGGAATCCTATATACACTGCTCAAAAAAATAAAGGGAACACTAAAATAACACATCATAGATCTGAATGAATGAAATAATCTTATTAAATACTTTTTTCTTTAAATAGTTGAATGTGCTGACAACAAAATCCCACAAAAATTATCAATGGAAATCAAATTTATCAACCCATGGAGGTCTGGATTTGGAGTCACACTCAAAATTAAAGTAGAAAACCACACTACAGCCTGATCCAACTTTGATGTAATGTCCTTAAAACAAGTCAAAATGAGGCTCAGTAGTGTGTGTGGCCTCCACGTGCCTGAATGACCTCCCTACAACGCCTGGGCATGCTCCTGATGAGGTGGCGGATGGTCTCCTGAGGGATCTCCTCCCAGACCTGGACTAAAGCATCTGCCAACTCCTGGACAGTCTGTGGTGCAACGTGGCGTTGGTGGATGGAGCGAGACATGATGTCCCAGATGTGCTCAATTGGATTCAGGTCTGGGGAACGGGCGGGCCAGTCCTTAGCATCAATGCCTTCCTCTTGCAGGAACTGCTGACACACTCCAGCCACATGAGGTCTAGCATTGTCTTGCATTAGGAGGAACCCAGGGCCAACCGCACCAGCATATGGTCTCACAAGGGGTCTGAAGATCTCATCTCGGTACCTAATGGCAGTCAGGCTACCTCTGGCGAGCACATGGAGGGCTGTGCGGCCCCCCAAAGAAATGCCACCCCACACCATGACTGACCCACCGCCAAACTGGTCATGCTGGAGGATGTTGCAGGCAGCAGAACGTTCTCCACGGCGTCTCCAGACTCTGTCACGTCTGTCACGTGCTCAGTGTGAACCTGCTTTCATCTGTGAAGAGCACAGGGCGCCAGTGGCGAAATTGCCAATCTTGGTGTTCTCTGGCAAATGCCAAACGTCCTGCACGGTGTTGGGCTGTAAGCACAACCCCCACCTGTGGACGTTGGGCCCTCATACCACCCTCATGGAGTCTGTTTCTGACCGTTTGAGCAGACACATGCACATTTGTGGCCTGCTGGAGGTCATTTTGCAGGGCTCTGGCAGTGCTCCTCCTTGCACAAAGGCGGAGGTAGTGGTCCTGCTGCTGGGTTGTTGCCCTCCTCCACGTCTCCTGATGTACTGGCCTGTCTCCTGGTAGCGCCTCCATGCTCTGGACACTACGCTGACAGACACAGCAAACCTTCTTGCCACAGCTCGCATTGATGTGCTATCCTGGATGAGCTGCACTACCTGAGCCACTTGTGTGGGTTGTAGACTCCGTCTCATGCTACCACTAGAGTGAAAGCACCGCCAGCATTCAAAAGTGACCAAAACATCAACCAGGAAGCATAGGAACTGAGAAGTGGTCTGTGGTCACCACCTTCAGAACCACTCCTTTATTGGGGGTGTCTTGCTAATTGCCTATAATTTCCACCTGTTGTCTATTCCATTTGCACAACAGCATGTGAAATTTGTCAATCAGTGTTGCTTCCTAAGTGGACAGTTTGATTTCACAGAAGTGTGATTGACTTGGAGTTACATTGTGTTGTTTAAGTGTTCCCTTTATTTTTTTGAGCAGTGTAGTTTGTTCATTCCCCCACCTGGGTTGTGGGTGATTGTACTGTGTCTATTTGTATGTGCTGTGTTGCGTTACATTTATTTGATCGTTTGTTCTTTGTTTTTGTATTTTGAAAGTTCTATTTATTAAATATGTGGAACTACAACCACGCTGCGCCTTGGTCTACTTCTTCAGACGGACGTGACAATAATGTCATTTTTTCTTCTCCCTGTACCCTCTGTTCTGTTGTGGCTACCGTTTTAAAATTGGGTGGTGACTTGGCGGTAGTACCTGGCTCCTGTCCACCATGCTCTAATCCACACCACCTCGTAGCCATGGCAGTGTGAGCCACCAGACCCGCCAGTGGCATGCAAGGCCTTGAGCTCTTCCGCTCAGACACTTGGTGGAGTCCCAGGCGCATACTGAGGCACTCATTATAGTGGAATATGGAACCATTTATTGCACTGCAAGGCAATTCTGGCTATCTATACTTTAGTGGGTCAGGCCACGTTATTCACATTTAACAGAAACATTTAGCAGAATATTGAACAGCATACTCACATGGGGATTTCTGTACATCCTGTTCCTTCTGCTTAATTTTAATAAATTATAAAAATGAAAGCACCAATAAAGAATACAAGTAGCCCTTGGATCCCAGTGTATTTGAAAAGCACAAGTATGGTATATTAAACACTATATTAATACACTTCCAAATGGATCAATACATTTATAAAGTATATACCTACACTTTCAGCTCATCAATACACTGTCAATAGATTTCTACACTGGCTCCACTACCACCCGGCAGTTAGGTTGATATTGATCTGGAAGAGAGAATAAACAGTAACTAAACACTCCCTGTTTGCAATTAAAATAAATAGCTAACAATGTTATCCAAGTTTCTAGAAATATTTCATCCATATAGCTACAGTATGGACCACATATCTGCTTGGCATTGGCTCAGTACAAACCAAAAGAGAATTAGAGAAACATTCACATCACCACCAAATTGATGGAAATCATAGCAAAGGGAAAGGTAATTTAATATTTATTTTATACTGAACAAAAATAGAAATGCAACATGCAGCATTTTCTTTGATTTTACTGAGTTACAGTTCATATGAGGAAAATCAGTAAATTTAAATAAATTCATTAGGCCCTAATCTAAGGATTTCACATGACAGGAATACAGATATGCATCTACTGGTCACAGATACCTTAAAAAAAAAATGACCTTACAATGGGCCTCAGGATCTCATCACGGTGTTTTAATGCATTCAAATTGCAATCGATAAAATGCAATTGTGTTCGTTGTCAGTTCAGGAGTAAAAATGTGCTTTATATTATTCACATAATACGTGAAGAAGCCGGATGTGGAGATCCTGGGCTGGCGTGGTTAGGTCTGGGCTGCAGGGTTTCCCGAGAATAGTGCGACAAACAAAAAAACACCCAGTCAGCGGCAGTCCTGTGGGAGAAAACAGCTAGCTCGTTGCTGAGAGAGGTCGAAGGAGAATGGCAAGAATCGTGCAAGCTAACAGGCAAGCTAGAGGCAATGGGGGCCGGTAATAGATGGGTGTGCCTAATAAACTGACCAGTGAGTGATGATTTAAAAAATAAGATGTAAAAGACTGCATGGGGGCTTTCACCAATCCCTTTGGCATGTAAAGAGACTGCTTTCATTGATGAAACTTTCCCCCGAGGGTGCCACACAACTATCATTAACAAGGACAAGTACCGTCATGTGTGAAGGCGAAACCGAAGATAAATGGTACACATACTCTTACTTTAAGCAGTTAAATCTAAGCTTGACGCAAGTATCAAAATTCATTAGCAAGGGGTGCCTCTGTATAAAGCTGAGTCATTGGGAATGAAAAGCTGTTGAATACAAAGCCTGGGAAGGTGATATTCCACTGGTTATTACCACATGTGAAGTGTGAGCTCTTCAGATAGGAACCTTTGTCCTTCGCTCTTCCAGACAGGGTGAAAAAACAATGTGTTCATCTGAATCGTTCAACACATGACAAAGAAACAAGGCACAGGGCAGAACTAACAAGAGTGAGTGAAAGTGTGTGTGAGTGAAAGTGTGTGTGAGTGAGTGAGAGGTGTGTGTGTGTGGGGGGGGCAGTGGTGGGAAAGGCCCCTCCGCCCAGAGTGTTGGAGGTTGAAGGCGGGTCAGTAACTGTGAGCACAACCAAAAAAAGGGGAGGGCACACATGTATAGATATTTAAGATCCACCAGCCACAGCAGTGCTTTACTGAAGAGCAAAGAGCATGAGAAAACAGTTGGCTAAAGGTAACTTCACTTCAACCAGTCAGAATCCTAACTCAACCAATCCAATCCTGTTCACTCAGTTTCTTCAAGACCTCTGGCACTGCTAAAGAATCAGACTTGACCAGGACAGCTTGCATTCAACTCAAGCAAAACAAGAAAACTCATTTTAATACAGAAAATTGTAAAGATGTCTTTGCGGACGGTGGCTCTGAGTGTTACCCTCCTGCTGCTGGTGCTGACAGAAGCGTGGGCGCAGAACCCAAGGAAGAGGCTGGCGCCACCCAAGCCTCCAAAGGTGCAGTGCTGCGATGAAGTGCGCTCCCTGAAGGTGCAGGTGGCCAACCTGACCAGCCTACTGGAGGAGCTGGGCCGCAAACAGGAGACAGACTTGATGAACGTAGTAAGGCAGATGATGGAGCTGGACAAGCAGAATCGGCAGCAGGAGTCCCGCGTCACTGAGGCAGAGAGCAAGTACTCTGAGATCAACAACCGCGTGGAGATCATGCAGCTACAAGCTGCCCAGTCCGTCACTCAGACCACATCAGGTAAGAACCTAACTTGTGGATGTGTCCCAGGTTCTTGGGCCCGAGAATTAAACCCCTTTGATTTGTTCATTGCTCCTCAGCAACAAAGTAACAGAGGAACAAAACACTACTTTAGTGTGAATAAAACATTGTTTCATTTAAAAAAAAATTGCATTGTGAAAGTTTCAACTTCAGTGAATGTGATTTAAATTGACTAATTAGGCTAGTAGGGGTAAAATATGAGTAGTAGAATGTAGTAGTACAGTACAGTAGTGACTGTGACAAATGGCCAGAGTGGAAATCTGGCCAGCTCCACATGGCAAACCTAGTTCAACTTAGACCGAGACGTTACTTCTCTCTCCCTTCCTGTCGATTGTTCAGCATCTGCTTCCAGACACTCTCCACAGGTGTAAAAATCATATCACTAGCTGCCATACATAAAACACTGCCATAAATACTCATAGCACACACCTCATTTCAGACACACAGGAAATGTGGTTGGTCAACAAAAAAATTATGATCACATCAGTCAGTCTGCAGTAAGAAAACAATCTACTTAAAAAGGCCCCCCACAGAAATATTAGCCTACAGTTTCAGAAGACTATTACTGAACAAACAACCAAAGAGGTTCAATTACATTGGTATGTAGGCCATTGTTCTTTGTTAAAAAATATACATATAATTAGCAGTGGGCGTTCCGAATCTTCGGCACCAGACAGCTGCCACCAATTGGTGAAAAAGGAGATTATAGTGTGCATACTTGTCTGGGTGTCTCATGGTAGCCAAAATCCATAATTTGAACTCTAAGTCTGTCCATAAAGACCACCTCTATCAAAGCTAGTTGTTCCTATCCGTCATCTGAACTTAACCAAACTATTAATCACGGTTGGGAGATTTAACCAGGCGTGTCACAGTGTATATTTTAGTACCTTATTAGCAGTAGTACATTTATGAGGCTGCCACAGTGAACAGAGAAGCGCTTTATAATGACTCTGCAAATTATAGAGACACTGTGCAGACAGGTAAGCAGAGCAAGAAGAAAAGCAAAGATTGGAGTGGCGTTTCCACTCCAGCCTCGAGCCATGAAAACACTTGATCCCTTTTTGATGCATTGGATCCATTACTCCCCAGTGTTCTCAAAGCACCACAAATGGCATCACCATACCATCACAGAAACAATAGAGAGAACTATGCAAAGAAATTGAACCATGCTGTGTATAATATCCTTCTATCCAAAATTCTTTGACTTCTCTGGCAGCCATCTATTCCCATGATACCGTTTGTCAATTTGCATTTTTTTTAAATCCGCCATGAAACGGCATCTGGTTTGGCCATCTCTAATGACCTAACCTTTTCTTTTCTAGATGCCATTTACGACTGTGCATCCCTGTACACCAAGAACTATAAGATCTCTGGGGAGTACAAACTGCCTGCAGATGACTTCCTGGGGACACCTGAGATTGACGTAAGTGATAACCCTGGAACTACAAAAAGGTTTTACATTCACAGATCCCTGCTACATTGTCGTCTATGTAAAATGCCAGGATTTTGGCAGACTTTTCACAGACTTGTTGGGGTAGCTTGTTTAACTTCTGCTGTTGGTTTCAGGTCTTCTGTGACATGGAGAGCAATGGTGGTGGCTGGACGCTCATCCAGAGACGCAAGGTGGGCCTGACCTCCTTCAACCGCGACTGGAAGCAGTACAAAAATGGCTTTGGCACCACCCGCGGAGACTTTTGGCTAGGCAATGAAAACATCTTCCGTCTGACAAGGCAGCCCAGCATACTAAGGATAGAGATGGAGGTACAAAGGGGGGGCTGAGGGTGGGAAACCCAAAACAGGCTAGCTGCCTAGACCAGGCCCCAGATACTGACACACCACACTCCTGAGGTAACTGATGTTAGCGGTGGGAGGTTTTGTCCAAAGCCAGGAGACTAAAGACACACCACCCAAAACACAGTAAAAACAAAACCCATGGTCAAGTGGTAAACCTCTTGCTCCACCAAAAGTTATAACAATAGTTCAATATTCTCAGTTGTATACCACAAGATGTGCAGCAAATATCTAAATCATGTACTATTTGTGTTTTCTGTTCTCCAATGCAGGACTGGGAAGGCCAGACCCGCTATGCAGAGTACAGTTACTTCACAGTGAAAAACGAGTTGAACAGCTACAAACTCTTCATCGCCAACTACAGTGGAAACGCTGGGGACTCTCTGCGCTACCACAACAACACCAACTTCAGCACCAAGGGCAAAGACAATGACAAATGTGTGGACGACTGCGCTTCACTACGCAAAGGTACAAGAGGGACAAAATACTTAACTCTGGTTTAACTCACATAACACCTTCAAATGTCTTTCCAATGACTGCATTTTCACCTATTTTCCCTACAGGTGGTTACTGGTACAACTGTTGCACTGACTCCAACCTGAACGGCGTGTTCTATCGTTACGGTGACCACAGCAAGAGCACAGATGGAATCAATTGGTACGGCTGGCACGGGCCCAACTACTCCCTGAAGAGAGTGGAGATGAAGATCCGGCCACAGAATTTTCAACCATAAACTCTTAACTTCAAACTCTGGATGATGCGCATGCTTCAGATTTAAACAAACCTGAGCAACCAAATTGTCTTTCCCCTTTGTTATTGTCTGGAATTGTTTTTCAATGGGTTGAATGTGTTATGTGTTTAAACATGTTTGATTGTAAATTGTAGTTCATTTTGTATTTATCATTTAAATATTTTATTTTCTTAAAAGCCTTACAGAAGCCTCTTACCACTGTTCCGTTAGGGTAACTGAATGTTTCTTCCCTCTAAGATTTGTCTCATAGCAATAGGGTTTATTTATCAGTCATAACTCTGGCTACTAGCCTGTGGTTAGGTTGATTACACGTATCGGGCAGGAATTACAATGGAGAAAAAAAAATATATATATACACATAGATCCATCAAGTGTGTTGCAATGTACCTTTGTGAGCTACTGGAATGGAAACGACCACCCAAAGTACTTCCATCAGAAGTACCTGACAGATTTTATTGTAAGAAAACAATTGTATCCTTTGTAAAATGTGTACAGCTCTATATTATGTTGTTTTGTGGGACAGGAAATAAACATGTATTTTTAAGAAAAGTTGTGCTGCTGATGGTAGTCAATGTGGTTTATGTGTCTAGCTGTCTGTCTTAGTTCAATATCATCAAATTATCCATGTACTCATCACAAGACGTCAATGGTTAGTAGGTTTGAGAAGCTGACAGTTGATCACCCTTGTGTCTCTGATCAACCAATAACCATGCCTTTGCCTTCAGCCACCACTGAGCTCTGACTCACCAGTCACACTGACATTCATGCCACTGGGCAAAGGTCACATAGCCAAACTCCAGGGAACAAGACCACACACACACACACGTTTCCCACGATTGCCCATCATCATGTCAATGGCTTCTACAGCCACTCTGACAGGTCTTTACCACATTCAAAAACAACCACTAAAATGGCACGTTAATTTAAGAGGTGAGGCAGTGTGCTCAAAATGTGCTTATGGCATACCTTAATTAAACAGGTTGTACTGTCTGTTTATGTCCTTTTAAACAGGTGCCAAGGCCAGGATAGAGGAGATTCCAAATAAATAGTGGGTGCTTTCATTTGTGGCAAATGAGAGACATTCTTAAAAGTAAGTCCTGATCAATGCTGAGAATAATTTAGGGTAGATTACTAATTACAGAGCCATTCTATTGTATCTGCCGAGCTTGTGGCTCCACCAGTCCAAAAAAGGTTTCCACCGGAAGCTGCGGAGTGAAGCTTGGGGTTCCAAGGAGAATGTGAGGTCCCAGTCGGAGTCCTCATTAGTCTAGGAACCCTGTGGCCGGGTGTAACTTCTCAGATGTGTATTTGGAATGCCACTGTGCAATTGGCTGACACGCTTCATTTCTTCGAGCCATTCACTGCGAGGTCTACCGGGGACATTTTATAGTTCATTTACAGGGTAGCCTAACTTTCTCAAAGGGTACTGCCAAAGCCTCAGCTATTTACAGTTTATCAAGATATCGTGGAGTACTGAAGGAGAATTTGTTTTGGTGCCTCTTTTACAGCGCCAGCAAAGCGACCAATCTCTAGGTCCCGTGTAGCTCAGTTGGTAGAGCATGGTGCAACACCAGGGTTGTGGGTTTGATTACCACGGGGACCAGTATGTAAATATATGCAATCGCTACTGTAAGTCTGTATAAGTGTCTGATAAGTTACTAAAATGTCAAAGTATCTTAAAAGTCAAATTAAGGAAATTACTAAAACTAAGGGATAGATACATCAAACCTTCGTCAGTATCGGTTGTAAAGCATCTCCACCATTGGTTCTATATTGATATGCTTCATTCAGAGATAAAACAGTGTTGGTGGGAATAATCTAACTTTTTGCAGTACCAAGAAAACCTTAAATTCAACAAGTAAATGTTATAAAATCATCTGGAATGTGAGAACCCAATGACCTAAACTGACTTCCATCAAACTAAAATTGCTTTAATCCTCCAATTGTATTAATTTATTGAGCGGAGTGATCAGCTACCAGACAGCAAAGGAAACAAGGAAAAAGACGAAGGTTCTTTTGAAAAGGGTAAGAAGGAAGGAAGGACTCATTTTTAAGTATTTGAGCAGGGCCTTAGGCTCACCTAATGGTAAGAAATGGTCTAGACTAGTGGATTAACCCCAGCCTAAATAATATTTGCCGACTCAAAATCCCTCATGCCTTAAGCCCCCCACATACCGTACGATTTTAGCAGTCTTATGCCACAATTCTGCCGTCCCAGACTAAAGTTTGCAGAATGTCACAGAACTGTAGCAAATTGTACAATCTGGCCAGGTTGATATCGAGATTTTAATTGGGTAACTCCGCACAGTGTGACGTGATAATCGTAAAAGACTGAATCCGACGTACAGTCTGCAAAAGACTTAATAGTGTATAGCCCCCGCATCTGGGCGGCTGTGGAGCATCAAAGTCACCTTTAATTCCTAGGACAACGTGGATAATCGTTTCCGTGTCTGTAAATGCCTTCCACATATTTGCAATGCCTTAATGCTAAATAAATGAAGACCCATACGGTCACACTAGACAACTTTTTGGCTTACAAATGCCACAATCAAGGTTTCATTGCTAGGCCCACCAGCAAAAATCATATATTTGGGGATAGGGAAGGTGACAAGAAATAGGAAAATATCAGATTTTAACTGTATAATGCAATGGCCGCAGAAATCTACTACTTCTACACCAAAGTGATGGAATAGAACAGGCGTTGGGTCATTTTATGGGAAATCTTGGAGAGGTGAGAACCAGATGGAGAGTTTGAAAACACTGAGCTGCTGGCTCCCGTCATTCATCATCATGAAGGAGGGGAGAAATTGAAAACAGGCCACTGAGAGAACGCTATTCCAGACCCCTCGGTGGATGAAAGGGGGCAAACACACAATTAAATGGCTGGAAAACAATGTCTGGAAATACAACACTAGCGTAAAAGACAAGGGCGAGAGGAGGGATGGAAAAGATGACAGGAAATATGAAAGTGCTATGGGATGAGGGATGTGTCAACCATTATCTGATTGGTGTAATGACTCTCATAAAGGGGTCGTTAAACGTCTAGAGTCGTCAGTGGACAGCCATGTCTTTAGAGGCTTTTAGGTTCAATAGGTAATGGAAGAACTAAATAATAGGTAATGGAAGAACTAAATATTAATAGGTAATGGAAGAACTAAAACCGAAGGGTAAGCTATGAATTTGCATTGAGGTGGACACCTGTTCTGTGCTCTAACTCAAAACAGACTCCAATTTGGGAAAGGTGAAGTATGCCAATGCTACAGTGACTAGGCCTAAGCAAGAAGCAAAAAAGCATTCGCTACGGATGGTTGTTCCATTCATTGCACATTCATTGTGTGTGCGGTACCAGACAGACATTTGTGACCCGTTCCAGGAACCTGCATTTGAAGTCGGAAGTTTACATACACTTAGGTTGGAGTCATTAAAACTTGTTTTCAACCACTCCACGAATTTCTTGTTAACAAGAAAGTTAGTTTTGGCAAGTCGGTTATAGTTTTGGCAAGTCGGTTAGGAAATCTACTTTGTGCATGACACAAGTAATTGTTCCAACAATTGTTTACAGACAGATTATTTCACTTATCATTCACTGTATCACAATTCCAGTGGGTCAGAAGTTTGCATACACTAAGTTGACTGTGCCTTTAAACAGCTTGGAAAATTCCAGAAGATTATGTCATGGATTTAGAAGCTTCTGATTGACTCAAA
Source organism: Brachymystax lenok tsinlingensis (assembly GCA_030435695.1). Taxonomy (NCBI): domain Eukaryota; kingdom Metazoa; phylum Chordata; class Actinopteri; order Salmoniformes; family Salmonidae; genus Brachymystax; species Brachymystax lenok. The sequence continues at coordinate 1,234,426 of CM059803.1, read as the reverse complement.
TGATGTTTATTAGCCTATTGGAGGTAACCGTGGATGTATTTCAAGGCCTACCTTCAAACTCAGTGCCTCTTTGCTTGACATCATGGGAAAATCAAAAGAAAATCAGCCAAGACCTCAGAAAAAGCATTGTAGACCTCCACAAGTCTGGTTCATCCTTGGGAGCAATTTCCAAACACCTGAAGGTACCACGTTCATCTGTACAAACAATAATACGCAAGTACAGTGAGGGAAAAAAGTATTTGATCCCCTGTTGATTTTGTACGTTTGCCCACTGACAAAGAAATGATCAGTCTATAATTTGAATGGTAGGTTTATTTGAACAGTGAGACAGAATAACAACAAAAAAATCCAGAAAACGCATGTGAAAATGTTTATCAATTGATTTGCATTTTAATGAGGGAAATAAGTATTTGACCCCTCTGCAAAACATGACTTAGTACTTGGTGGCAAAACCCTTGTTGGCAATCACAGAGGTCAGACGTTTCTTGTAGTTGGCCACCAGGTTACCACACATCTCAGGAAGGATTTTGTCCCACTCCTCGAGGCTGACGTTTGGCAACTCGAACATTCAGCTCCCTCCACAGATTTTCTATGGGATTAAGGTCTGGAGACTGGCTAGGCCACTCCAGGACCTTAATGTGCTTCTTCTTGAGCCACTCCTTTGTTGCCTTGGCCGTGTGTTTTGGGTCATTGTCATGCTGGAATACCCATCCACGACACATTTTCAATGCCCTGGCTGAGGGAAGGAGGTTCTCACCCAAGATTTGACCGTACATGGCCCCGTCCATCGTCCCTTTTGAAGCGGTGAAGTTGTCCTGTCCACTTAGCAGAAAAAAACCCCGAAGCATAATGTTTCCACCTCCATGTTTGACGGTGGGCATGGTGTTCTTGGCGTCATAGGCAGCATTCCTCCTCCTCCAAACACAGCGAGTTGAGTTGATGCCAAAGAGCTCCATTTTGGTCTCATCTGACCACAACACTTTCACCCAATTGTCCTCTGAATCATTCAGATGTTCATTGGCAAACTTCAGACAGGCATGTATATGGGGCGGCAGGTAGCCTAGTGGTTAGAGCGTTGGACTTGTAACCGGAGGGTTGCAAGTTCGAATCCCCAAGCTGACAAGGAAAAAAAATCTGTCGTTCTGCCCCTGAACAAGGCAGTTAACCCACTGTTCCCGGGCGCCAAGACGTGGATGTCGATTTAAGGCAGCCCCCCGCACCTCTCTGATTCAGAGGGGTTGGGTTAAATGCGGAAGAAACATTTCGGTTGAAGGCATTTGGTTGTACAACTGACTAATAATGGTGACTTTGTATATGTGCTTTCTTGAGCAGGGGGACCTTGCGGGCGCTGCAGGATTTCAGTCCTTCACGGCGTAGTGTGTTACCAATTGCTTTCTTGGTAACTATGGTCCCAGCTGCCTTGAGATCATTGACAAGATCCTCCCATGTAGTTCTGGGCTGATTCCTCACCGTTCTCATGGTCATTGCAACTCCACGAGGTGAGATCTTGCATGGAGCCCCAGGCCGAGGGAGATTGACAGTTATTTTGTGTTTCTTCCATTTGCGAATAATCGCACCAACTGTTGTCACCTCCTCACCAAGCTGCTTGGCGATGGTCTTGTAGCCCATTCCAGCCTTGTGTAGGTCTACAATCTTGTGCCTGACATCCTTGGAGAGCTCTTTGGTCTTGGCCATGGTGGAGAGTTTGGAATCTGATTGATTGATTGCTTCTGTGGACAGGTGTCTTTTATACAGGTAACAAGCTGAGATTAGGAGCACTCCTGGGAGCCAGAAATCTTTCTGATTGAGAGGGTGTCAAATACTTATTTCCCTCATTAAAATGCAAATCAATTTATAAAAAAAAATTCACATGCGTTTTTCTGGATTTCTTTGTTGTTATTCTGTCTCTCACTGTTCAAATTAACCTACTATTAAAATTATAGACTGATCATTTCTTTGTCAGTGGGCAAACGTACAAAATCAGCAGGGCATCAAATACTTTTTTCCCCTCACTGTATAAACACCATGGGACCACGCAGCAGTCATACCGCTCAGGAAGGAGATGCCTTCTGTCTCCTAGAGATGAACGTACTTTGGTGCGAAAAGTGCAAATCAATCCCAGAACAACAGCAAAGGATCTTGTGGGGGATATAGATACAAAAGTATCTATATCCACAGTAAAACGAGTCCAATATCGCTCAGCAAGGAAGAAGCCACTGCTCCAAAACCGCCATAAAAAAGCCAGACAACGGTTTGCAACTGCACATGGGGACAAATATCGTACTTTTTGGAAAAATTTCCTCTGGTCTGATGAAACAAAAATATAACTGTTTGGCCATAAAGACCATCGTTATGTTTGGAGGAAAAAGGGGGAAGGTGGCAAGCCGAAGAACACCATCCAAACCGTGAAATACGGGGGTGCAGCATCATGTTGTGGGGGTGCTTTATTGCAGGAGGGACTGGTGCACTTCACAAAATAGATGGCATCATGAAGAAGGAAAATTACATGGATATATTGAAGCAACATCTCAAGACATCAGTCAGGAAGTTAAAGCTTGGTCGCAAATTGTTCTTCCAAATGGACAATGACCCCAAGCATACTTCCAAAGTTGTGGCAAATGGCCTAAGGACAACAAAGTCAAGGTATTTGGAGTGGCCATCACAAAGCCCTGACCTCAATCCCATAGAAAATGTGTGGGCAGAACTGAAAAAGTGTGTTCCAGCAAGGAGGCCTGCAAACCTGACTCAGATACACCAGCTCTGTCAGGAGGAATGGGCCACAAATCACCCAACTTATTGTGGGAAGCTTGTGGAAGGCTACCCAGAACGTTTGACCCAAGTTAAACAATTGAAAGGCAATGCTACTAAATAATAATTGTGTGTATGTAAACTTCTGACCCACTGGGAATGTGATGAAAGAAATTAAAGCTGGAATAAATCATTCTCTGTACTATTATTCTGACATTTCACATTCTTAAAATAAAGTGGCGATCTTAACTGACCTAAAACAGGGAATTTTTACTTGGATTAAATGTCAGGAATTGTGAAAAACGTAGTTTAAATGTATTTGGCTAAGGTGTATGTAAACTTCCGACTTCAACTGTAGGTGCATGTCGCAAGTCACGACTTCACAGTAGAGCCATTTGTGTTTTTTGCCAGAAATGCCGTCTGGAACATGTGAACTTGTATGTGCCTTCATAACAAACTTGTATGAGATTTGTAAATACGAATGAAATAGTTATATTACAAGCCTTGTTGGTTAAGCCACAGAAAGCCAGCAACCTTCCCACTAGCCATGATTGGCTGAGATTATGAGTGGGCTGGACATGCCCGAGAGAGGAGGCCGGATAGGTCTGCTTCTGTCTATTTGAGCTGGTCAGTCTATGTTGGTCATCCTGTCGAACACTGCTTTTAAAAACAAAAAAAGTATAGTGTAGTGGAGCTGCATAGGTGTTCTCCACTTTCTGGAGGATCGAGGTTTTAAATCAGTGGAATTACACTATGATAGCAAAGGAGATGGAGAAAACACCTGTTTCCGGATTAAATCTTCAAACTAAGGGCAACCGTGGTATGGCATTCCTGAAAGGGAGACTTGTCCATCATGCATGATGATGTATATGGGTAAGATAGTCTAGCGTTAGCTAGCTACATTTGCAGATATTTCACTTTTCTAATTTTGACAGAAAGTGGTATCATTTCAAGCGTACTGTTAGCTAGCTAGCTAACGTTAGCTGGCTGGCTCCCTGGCTGACGTTATTATTCGTATATCCCAGAGCCGTTTGCTAATGTTAGCTAGCTAATATTTAACCTGGTTGGTTAGCTCCCAGCAGATTCATGCAGGGTAGTAACGACATGATTTGGCATTATGTTCATTGTCGTTTAACTAGCTAACGTTAGCTGGCCGGGCTCGTTAGCTAACGTTACGTGATCTTACACATGGTTTACCTAGCTAGGTTCATTGTTTACCTAGCTAGCTAGCTACATGTCTTAAGCTAAAGTGTACAACACCCGTTGAATATGGCCGGTGTCAGTAAACGTTTGCAAAAAAAGCATAATGAAATTGTTGCCAGCAGAGCTGGTTAGGCTGTTTTCATGTTATCCAGATGTAAACAAATCATCGGCCAGAGTGTCAAGTGTGCGCTCTGAGTGCTCCTAGAGCGAAACGAGATGGGTTGGGCTAAAGCTTAAGAGGATGTTGAATGGGTGTAGACAAAGAAGAGCTCTTCACTACATACTAAAACGATTCTCAAAAGTGAATTTACAAGTTGATCAACTTTCAAAGCAGAATTACTTTCCCATTGTTCCTCAACAATGCAGTGTATGATATACCATTTTGTAGCTCTGAGTCTCTACTTCTATACAATGTAAAAAACTACGTTTCAAATTTTGCTACATAAGACCGAACCCAGGTGGTGAGTCACATTTAACATCAAACGGAGGTATTCTTATTTCAGGGTAATGTACTTACTGTACGTAACATGCGGTTTCTCTCTCTCTGTTTACACTTTGTCACTAAGGCAAGTGACAGCTACTTTGAACTTCTGGACATCTGGCATCTCTTCTCCCCAACCATGTGCCACCACACGCATTCCACCAATACTGACACAGGGGAGCCAAAGAAAATGGGCATTAAAAGAACCACGTCTTCCATTCTAGCAATTTTGTGGTTAGGCTTCACAAAGTAAAAGTGCAGTAAAACCTGTGTGACCCAACAAAAGCAAGAGTTCTATAACCCAAGGGGAATTTGAAACCTTCCAGCCATCCAGTATCCGCACTGCCTCAGTAGCTACCCGTAGCATGTCTCAACAATTGATGTTGGCCATAGCCAAGTCTGGGAAGCACAGGAAATGTACAGCATGCACCCGCCAAACACTCCCCTATTCACTCAAAATGGGATCTGCTGATCATTGTGTTCTCTTATTGAGGTTACTACCTGATGAGGGACTCTAGAATGAGATGAGAGGCACCCTTCTGGAAATCCAGCTCTTTTTAGTGGAGGGCCTTGGCGTATGCACGGCATTTGGCAGCCCTTTGCCAAGCAGAACAATACCATTGTCTCTAAGAGGAAGAGGAACCTGAAAAAAACACAGAACATTCCTTAGATGGGTGGATAGATGATGTGGCATTGCTCGAAAGCAGGGTTCTCCAACTACGGGGCGAGCTACAGGGTGTGCAGGCCTTTTTTCCAGCTTATCACCACACTTGATTCTGCTAATAAGGGCCTAGATTGACGATAGTGATGAGTTTATTATTTTAATTAGGTGTGTTACTGCAGGGCTAGAACGAAAGCCTGAACATCAAGTAGCTCTATCCAGGACTGGAGCTTAAGACCCATTCTATAGGGCCCTGCTCCGAATGTGAACCCACCTTATCGCTGTGATCCATGAACATGGCCAGATTGAGCAGGGTCTGGGTGAACTCGACGATGTCCTGGGAGTTGCGGGCCAGCTCGATGCTGTGGATCAACTCGTCCTGCCGGTCCTCACTCAGCTCCAACCAGCGCGACAGGAAGGCTGTAATGAACAGATCCCTAACGATGGATGGGAGAATAAACATCCATTGGATCAGATCACAATCAGAATGATGGATTCTGGGGGTGAACGTTTCATCGTAATAGTGATACATTTCATTCATAAAGCATTTTTTTGGCTTAAAGCACTGTTACAGAGTTAATGCTTTTTATAATTGGATGCTTTGTGTATTTCTGTTGGATAGTTATGAATAAAATAAAAAATGTCAAGCAATGCTGTTTATGGGAAAATGGGCAACTGCCTGGTGCGCTGAAGTGTGGTGGAGGGAGGGAGGGAAGGAAAGGGGATAGCTATACCTGGCCAGGGGAATGTAGGTTTGGGCCAGCGACCAGCACGAGCGCAGGGTCGTTAAGCACGCTCAGGCGCCTCAGCCTCAGACACTTTTTTCTGGTGGAAAAAAATCACAATGTGCTTCATATGGCGTCAGTTGGGTGAGGGAAGATCAGCAGATCTGACAGGACACTGTCTCGCACTGTTTTGAAATGATTAGACGTGCTGAAACAAAGGCACTTCAAATCATTGTGCATTGGTGTCTTATTGAGAGGGAAATTTTGGATGAAAACTGAGCAGACTGTCAAATATTATTTGTATATATCCACCAAAACCGACTATTTGAAAAAGTACTTATCAACTCTGATCATGAAGTGATTTGACAATGAGCCTCTAAAACCAAAATCACTACCTGTTCGAAGACAACACAAAAAAAAAATGGAAGATTAGTGGGTCCTCTTCCTGCTCTGCCGAAGTGTACCCGAGATAAACACGGTTACCATGATGATGCGCGCACACACACACTCAGTGAGCCCAGGGCTTCTAAACATCTGTTGTGTCCACAAGTTTCAGTTCCTTCCTGAAGAGAAACAAACTGTAAGCAAGTGCCTCAATTAAACCTATTCTATTACACTCTCTGCTTGGAATTATAATTGTTCAAACTTGCCTCGTTCGTTTCTCACAGATTGCTTCCTCGCTATTCTCAACACATTTCATAACACGTGCTGTCCAAAAACGTGAGACCAAAAACTGACCTTGACGATCCAACAGATGAGCACATCATAGCGCTGGTGTTTGATCCTGTGCTTCAACATAACTTTGTTCACCATGGGGATGAAGATCTGGTACTAAAGCAGGGAAGTAGAGAAAGAGAGGAGAGATAAGAGACACACATGACAGACTGGCGATGCTTATGATGGTTTGATCAAAAGCTGCTGCGGGGCCAGACTTCCCTGCATGTGGTGGGGTTGGATTTCTAAGGTTTGGGTGGGGCTAAGGGGGTGACATCATCGACTCTTAAACAGTAACACTCCCTACTGCCGCTGTGGCACTTTGTGATGGCACAGGAGTCGATTGAAGGGGAACTTCTGGTGGGGTTTGTGTGTGTGTCAGCTCCTGTTTCTGGTTCTACTACTAACTTCTTACCCAGCTGAGCGAAGATAGCTTATCCATGGTCGTGCTGCATAGCTCGGGGGTGTTGTCCAGCGTGCGCACTATGGGGTGAATGATGCGTAAGCCGTGAATTCCAGTGACTCTAAAACACCGATAAACAACACCCCAAACACAGCTCAGCTACCAAAGTGCACTGGGAGAGTGGACAAGCTGAGAGGAACATCGAAATGGGAGCACTTCTGCCCTAAGCCCACCCATCAAGAGGTTCCTGTGCTTGGCCCTCCTATGTTGAACATAATAAACAGCTCCCTATCCACCTGATGTGTACCAAACTCACTAAAACTCACAAACTCATTGCTTGCTGTTTGGGGTTTTAGGCTGCGTTTCTGTATTGCACTTTGACATCGGCTGATGTAAAAAGGGCTTTATAAATACATTTGATTGATTGATTTTTATGAACACATTTCCTCCATCCAGCCCAGATGGGTAATGAACAGAGTGTGACAAAAGAAAACGTAAGACCCTGGCACTTTGTATCTCAGAAAGTGGGCCCCATTTCTTCCGTACAGTAAATTCTATAGTACCAATTGTGAGGAGGTGGGAAAGAAAATTTAACATGGGAGTGAAAATACTCATGTGAATCAGAGCTGTGTGCAATTTATTTTAAAAAACTCAAAAAATGTACTTTACAGTACATGTGCCCTACTGCCAATTGTATGGGAGATTGATGGTATACTGACTTGCGGTCCTGTAGGGGTATGTCCGGGGCATCAAACTGCTTGACGATGGGAGGCAGCAACAGGTGGAGGTAGTCATCCAGGTTGGCACCAAACAGCTGCAGTGCACTGAGGAGCTGAAGACACAATCGAGCCAATAGAGTTGAAATGGGCAATCTAACTTTTCGCATCAGCAATGTCAATTGGACGTTTGCAATTCTAAAGCATACAGATGGAATCTGTACAGTATTGTTTGTGAGATGTGATTGCCAATGACAACAATTTCATCTTCCAAAAGGGATTATTGGTCATTGCGAGCTAAGTTTACAGGACAGGGGTCTTTTCGATATTGCTAGCCCTCCTGCTTCCTTCATAACAGGTCACTGGTTCCAACACCCCCTTCTAGCCACGGTTTTTAGTACATTTGGTCAAGTGGGTAGATATTTTCTGTGGAACTAACTGATTTTCCTGTACACGATTTCTCAATTGGATGGGGCGGACAGCTCCCGCGAATTAGTTCTGTTTCCTTTTCTCTACTTGGACTAGGAAGGTAACCCGATTCTTTCTGGCTCTGCCATGCCCCTCTGGTGAAACGTATCAAGGTTAGACATGCATCCCAAATGGCACCCAATTCCCTATATAGTGTACTACTTTTGACCAGAGCCCCCTTATTGGCTCTTGGGAAAGGTAGGGCACTGTATAGGAAATAGGTTCTATAGACCATAGCCAGACAGTGTAGGGGCTGAAACTAGTATGCTTCTGGTTAGCTAATATTCATCGCTGCCTTAAAGAAACAAGACAAGCGCAACAACGGAGAGCTGAATAACTGTGGTGGGTTAGTTAGAGTGCGATGTTAACTATATGGTCTATTTTCACCTCCAAGATTTGCTGTTTGAGGAAAACCTGTATTGTTGTCATTGCTAAATCGGTGAAATAGGAGAGCGCCAGCTATGCTTCATTGGCTGGGTTGTTGTAACGACGGTGCTTTGGCTAGAGTCAAAGAGTCGTGTTTGAGTTTTAATGGCAACCACAAACAAATGGTAACTGGAAGAACAGTAAGTAAACTGGTCTTTGATGGAGAGCTGTTGTGGCAGTAGTGAAGTAGATAAATAAATTTAATGATTTTACAGAACTAATAAATTAAGTAATCTTTCCTCAAATCCTCAGACTGTATATTTCACTAACCATGACTGCCGCTGTACAATTACAACGTGTGTTGATGTAGTCATCATTGGTTACAGGAAAAACAAGTTTTCAGAACAAATATTAAGGAGCGCACCGGCACATTACCTCTATGTGGTGCTAGGAACATAAAACACACTACATAGTCCAGTGATAAGAGACTCCCGCACTCAAATGTAACTCTGCATGTCTATGTCGGACATTTATGTCATTGCTCGCTAAGACAATGGGATAAATGAGCGGGCAATGACATAACTGGACCGATATACACATCCAGAGGTAAATGTCATTTCAACCAGTTCTGCCCGCTGACACTTTCTTGGAAAAGGTCCAACTCTGACCAAAAGGTGGGTAAAGCAAACCCCCAGAAATAAATCTGTGTGGAGGTAAGTTCTGAGAAAAGATGACTTTATCCTCGTGACCTTACCTTGATGGTCACACGGCGGCCCGTGCTCATGTCGTGCATGAAGATGTACAGCAGTGTGGAATGAGCTGCAGCAGGTAGAGTTTGAACTCTTTGCCTAGGGCCACCACAATCTGCTCAATCAGATATACATTGCATTCGGAAAGCATTCAGACCCCTTGACTTTTTCCACATTTTGTTACATTACAGCCTTATTTTACAATTGATTAAATAGTTGTTTCCCCTCAATTTACACACAATACCCCATAATGACCAAGCATTATTGGGTATTGTTTTTTAGAAATATTTACAAATGTATTAAAAATAAAAACTGAAATCACATTTACATAAGTATTCAGACCCTTCACTCAGTTCTTTGCTGAAGCACCGTTGGCAGCAATTACAGCCTTGAGTCTTCTTGTGATGATGTCTCCCAGTATCTGGTGGAAAGGTGAATGAACCTCCCAGTGTCTTGTGGAAAGCAGACTGAGCCAGGTTTTCCTCTAGGGTTTTGCTTGTGCTTAGCTCCATTCCGTACATTTTCTACCCTGAAAAACTTCCCAGTCCTTAAAAATTATAAGTGTAACCCCCTCACCAGGCTCGAGTTTGACTCTCACGATATTAGCTTACGTAGAGTATTTCAACAGCATGGGATGCTAGGTGAGAAGGACCTCTCCAATAAGAATTCCTATTGCAAACTATCTAGGGTGATGACAATAAGGTATTAACTTCAGTTGAAATGATTATAGATTTCTGTTATTGTTTCAGGATCTATCCCATGCATTCAATTAAATTAAAACATTCAATGACTCCACCAAGACAACTTAAATAAGGTTCAAATGTGTATTATTAAAATGTTTGTATCACAACATTAACAGAAATAAAAATAATAAAACCCAATGAGTGTGCACAACCCATGTCCAAATTATTTCAAGCTTGCTTGATTTACCCGTTGGCGCGCGTTGGAGCTCAAAAAAAATAATGTCGACACACAAAGTCCAGAAGCACCTCACGTTGTGGTTACTCACGAATGTAGATAATTCTCCAGCAAAGCATGACAATTCCTTGCAGGTTTTCCTCACATGGTCCACAGCAACCGACGCTCCATGGGAACATGAACTCGTCGAGCCCTCCGAAGAAATTCTCTCCTGGTGTCTCACGATGCTAGGCTAACTTCCAGGCTGTCAACCTCCACAATGAAACCGTAGCTTCAGTCTTCAGAGTCCCCTCTCAACAAAAATATACAATAACTCTCCTATAAAATAAAATAGGTATTTCCCTTCGTGTCTTAATAGGTAGCTGTGGCTATACTTTTTGTGTCTTCTCTAAATTATTCCTCTTCACCAACGGTCATAATGTCCAAATCCATTCTTTCTCAACCAACGATCATAATCTCAGCATGTCCTCTCAACCAACGGTCTACCAACCAACGGTCTTAACGTCTTTTCCTTCTCTCTTTTTTATATCCCAGGCCTCCGGTTAACCAGGTCAACTCTCCCATTGGCCACAACTTAACAAGCGACCTTATTGTTCACAACATGAATTTGAAAGTAAACCAACTTATTCACTTATACTTTAACTAAATATTTCTTCAACATAAAAGGATTAACAATATTACAATTAATAATCCATTTAAATCACCTGTTAAAATGTAATACTAATTAATTATACAAATAACTCAATACTTGGTTTTAACCAGGGTATTACACTCTCCCCCCAAAATTAGGCATGTACTCATGACTTGTAAACACACAAATTAAAGGTAAGAGTTGACACAGTTACTTTCTTCCCTTATCCAATCCACTTGTATAGTGTTGAACAATATCTGACAACTGTGACTATACTAGGAACTCCAGGTTTATCATAGGTAAGTAGTACAGGAGCTTTCTTTACTCTCTGAGATCTTCTTATCCCTGGTCCTTCTATTTCCTCTGAAGTTTCCACTTCTCCTTGAACTTCTTGTTCCTCTTCTTGAATCTCTTCCATTGAGTTAGATGTCTCATTATCATCTGCTTCAACTCCAGTTGCGACTTCAGCTCCTTGGCTGGACTCTATTGCTTCTACAACTTGTTCTGTACTTTCAGGTTCCCCTGTCATTTGATTCCAGACTATGTCTAGGTCCAAGCTAAACGGTTCCGACATCTCTTCCACATCTCGGTTCCTACAGTTTGTATTAGGCACGTCATACCATACTCCAATGTCCTCATCTTCTGAGTCAAAATCCTTCTCATCTTCTGGATTCATAACCTCTTCAACTTTTTCATCATTCCGAGGAATACAGTCTCCAGGCAACTTTTAATTTCCCTTTTTCTTCCTCCTTCTTTGCAGGGTCCTTTTACTAGGAGTTGGTTCTATGTTAACCACAGGTTCTAGGTGCACTTTCTGCCCCAGTGGTAGCAGGTGATTCCGATGAAGAATCTTAATGGGCCCATCTCCCCCTTTCAGGCTTCAAACGGAACACAGGTAAGTTTGACATCTGACTTTCCACCACATATGGCGTAGAAACCCATCGATCTGCCAGCTTATGTTTTCCGTGCAGTCCTAGATTCCGTATAAGAACTCTGTCTCCAGGCATAAGTTGCGTGTAGCGAATCTTCTTATATCGCTGTTTGTTTTCCTGGTTTTGCTTTCCAGCAGTGCTCTCAGCAAATTTGTAAGCAGCTTGTAACTGTTTCTTCATATCAGATACATACTTGAGGTAAGTTCTCTCCGAAGAGCTATCACTTGAGACTCCAAAACAGATATCAACGGGCAATCTAGCTTCACGTCCAAACATAAAAAAAAATAGGGCGAGTAGCCAGTCGCTTCATTCCGAGTACAGTTATACGAGTGCACTAGATGCCCAATATACACTAGATGCCCAATATATTTGTTCTTTTGAGTAGGATCAAGAGTTCCAAGCATGTTCAACAAGGTTCGGTTGAATCTCTCGGGTTGTGGATCTCCCTGAGGATGATATGGTGTTGTCCTTGACTTCTCCACTCCAAGCATATTCAGTAGCTCATGGATCGACTTTCAGAATCTCTACCTTGATTGCTATGCATCCTCTTGGGTAAACCATAATGGATGAAGTACCTCTCCCACAATATTTTGGCGACAGTGGATGCTTTCTGATCCTTCGTAGGAAAAGCTTGAGCGTATCTCGTGTAATGATCCGTAATGACCAGGACATTCTCTGTGTTACGTGAGTCAGGCTCAATGGACAGGAAATCCATACACACAAGGTCCATAGGTCCATCACTTTGCATATGACCAAGCGGAGCAACAATCTTTGGAAGTGTTTTCCTCTGTATACAGCGAACACAGGACTTACAGTACTCTTCTACTTTCATCTTCATGCGTGGCCAGTAGAACCTGTCTCTGACAAGTCCATACGTCTTGTCAAATCCTAAATGACCTGAGTCATCATGCAGCGACTTTAGAACCATAGTTCTGAACTTCTCTGGAAGTAGTAACTGAGCATGACGAGTTGTCATGCTCAGTTAATATCATGTTTATTAAGAGCAACCCACATCTCTCCTAAACAAGGGTCTTCTTGTTGCGCTGCAGAAAGTTCCATAGTGCTCAATCTGGGCATGTGAGACTTCAGCAAGCTTAGGTTACAGTATGCTTGAGGCACAGCATGTATAGAGGCTCCCAACTGATCAATCACTCTACTAGATGTTACTCTAACAACAGTAGACATCTGGCACATGGCTCGGACACCAGATGCAGGAATGTCTCTCCAATCTTGTTCCACTGCAGATTGCTGATGAGAGCGGCGAGATAAAGCATCGGCATCTATGTTCTGCCTGCCCGGCCTGTACTTGAGACTAAAGTCATAGGTAGACAACGCAGCTAACCAACGATGACCAGTGGCATCCAATTATGCGGACGTGAGGACATATGTCAATGGGTTGTTGTCTGTTCTAACCTCGAACTTGGCCCCACACAGGTAATCATGTAGTTTATCAACCACAGCCCACTTCAACGCAAGAAACTAACTTGTGAGCTGGGTAGTTGCGTTCAGAAGCGGTCAGGCTGCGACTCACAAATGCCACGGGACGCAGACCCTCACCTTGATCTTGGTACAATACTCTACCTAACCCTTCACGGCTAGCATCTACATGTAGAACGTATGGCAACTGAGGATCAGCAAAAGCCAACACGGGAGCTTTTGTGAGGCTTTCAAATGCTGATTCACACTTCTCATCCCACCTAGATCCAAATGGCTTTGAGGGGTTGAGGTAGGCTTTCTCTTCTTCCTTGGACTTTCTTCCTTTCTTGGCAGAGGGAAGATATCCACATAAGAGCTGATTCAGGGGGTAACTTACTTTAGAATAGTCTTTCACAAATCTTCTGTAATATCCACAGAATCCTAGGAAAGAACGCAGAACAGACAGTTTCAGGCATTGGCCACGTGGTGACAGCTTCAATCTTTGAGGGATCTGTAGCCACTCCATTCTGGGATATGACATGTCCAACATAGTTGACAGATGTGCGGCAGAACTGACACTTGTCAAGGGACAGTTTTAGGCCTTCACTTTTCAAGCGGTCTAACACCTTGAGTAACCTCTGCTCGTGTTCCTCCAGCGTCCTTCCAAACACAATTAAGTCATCTAGGTAAACAAGAACTTCGAGTAGGTTCATGTCTCCAACTGTCTTTTCCATGACACGTTGAAATGTTGCAGGTGCTCCGGACACACCCTGTGGCATCCTCTCAAATTGATAAAATCCAGCTGGACAGATAAATGCAGTCTTCTCTTTATCTGTATTCCCCATCGGAATCTGATAGTATCCGCTTCTGAGATCTAACACACTGAACCATTTGCTCCCACTCAAACATGTCAGAGCATCCTCCACACGTGGAACTGTGTACTGGTCTGGAACAGTGCGCTTGTTGAGGGTTCGGTAATCAACACACATGCGTATGATGCCGTTCTTTTTCCTCACCACCACAATAGGAGATGCATAGGGGCTTCTCGACTCAGATATGATCCCAGAACTTTTCAAGTTATTAAGATGCTTCCTCACATCTTCAACATCAGCTGGGGCCAAGCGCTGAGATCTCTCCCTAAACGGTTTGTCTTCAGTAACTCTGATGGTGTGATGAGTACTCTTTGAACAAACCACGTCAAACTCATGTGTTGAGAACACTTCTTTCCGTTCCATCATCTTTTCACATAACCTCTTCTTCCATCCTTCAGGCACTGAAGAATCTCCAAAATTGAATGAAGAAGACGTCAGTCTCTCAGATGAATCCCGCTTACTTTTCAATGGAACACCCGGAGCAACATCTACAGGAAACAGATGAGCAATAGGCGTACCTCGTTTCAGGGTGATCTCCTTTGTCGAGACATTCCTGACAGTAAGGGTGATTCTTCTAGACAACACAACCGCAACCGTCTGGATTTCAGGCCTCACTAGTAATTCTTCAGGGAACCGAGGTTCTTCAGGCCTCTCTACCAGAATGGTTTGAGTAGAAGGTATCCCAGGAAACTGGGTGGCAGGGTGACAGGTTTTGTCTGTGCGAACCAGACCGTTCCTCTCTTCTCGTCATCATCAGTTGAGTTTTCTATCATCATCATCTCATATGCCTCTTTGATAGCAGGATGAACTTGTAGTGTGCTAAGGAAACCTTCACCTGACGCAAATGCGTCAAGTACTTGTCATAGAAGGATCTGTAAAGTAGAGTAATCTGAGAACCACTATCTAGTAAAGCTTTAGTATAGATACCCTCAATCTGTACAGGAACGACAGAACTTGGACCAACTAAACCTGTAGGTAGCATGTCTTTCATGTCTTCATAATGGTGGCGCTTGGTGGAACGTATCTTCACCGGGACGTCAGGCCGCTCCTTTACTGGGTCCCTCTGTAGTTTCCCATAGACCGCTTTTGTTTGATTAGGCGTGTGTTCACTTTTCTCAAGTTCTCTTCACCTTCACAGTTTCTCTTGAAATGGCCATCTTCTCCACATCTATAACAGAACACTCCGGGTTTTCTGTCGGCTTGTGTCTGTTCTTGAGATGGATTTATTCTCTCCTTTTTGCCTTTAAATGCCACATCTGACCTTTGTGTGTCAGATTGAGCTGCTGTGACATTAGCAGACATGAGACGCGTCATTTCAGTTTTTAAACCTTTTATCTCTTTTCTCAGCACTTCTATCTCGGTATTAGCTTCTTCGCAAACTGTGGCAACAGGAGCAACAGCTGATGACTTCACTCACTCTTTGTCTTGAATCATGTCCTCCTCTTCCCTTACTTCTTGCAGTAGTTCAGTAAATGTTGGTGGATCACGCAGTTTATAGGTCATGCGAATACGAAGCGCAACCATGTCACGTGAGGATGCACCTCTCATTATTTGGCCAATGCGTGTGCGATTCATCTCTGACAGCTCAATGCCTCCTTTTCGATAAACAGCATGCAGCAATTTGTCAAGTCTCAACAGGTAAGCTGAAAGCTTCTCTCCTTCACTTTGGAATGTGTTTCTGAACCTTACCATGAGATCAGGTGCACTTTCGGTGGTACCGAATGCTGTTTCTAGAGCCTTCATGTATTCGATCACTGTAGCATGGGGGTTTCCTGTCTTGAAGAACCTCACAATGTCAGCAGCAGGCGCTTTAAGACTTTCTATTATTCTCTGTTTTTTTACATTGTCGGTGCACTGCCATTCCTCTAGAAAATGGGTGGTTTGTTCAGCCCATGCGTCATATTCTTCCTCTCCACTAAGAGTAGGTTTCACACCTGAGAACATACGCAGCTTACGGTAATTCTGAGTCTCAGATGGCACATTCTTGCATTTCTCTACCAGTGAACTTATGGCAGTAACCAGTTCAGTGTTGAGGTCAGCACCAGAGGGACTTACCAGGTCTTTAACATCAGCTACAGTCTTCCCTTCATGTCTTAAAAAGGATAATAGCTTCACCTGAAAATCTTCACCCTCTCTCTCTCAACAGGAGATGTGACTTGTGAACCTACATGTACAGGCCAGGGACCCAACTTTCCAGGTATCCCAACAACACTTGGCACAGCTATTTCGTTAAGGTTATTTGATATCTCTACCAAAACATACTGCTTTTGATCAGCTGAATAAAAACAACGACCATGCAGTCTAATTTTACCAAAAGCCTTAACATAAGTCAGTGTTTTCAGCAGAACCTCATCAGACATCCTCTGTCACATTGCTAAGGACAACTGCACGATTAATAGCTAGTTGTTTCTCCGTACACCAGGCAACAATCTTTTCAGCATCCATGTTGTAAGTCTATGCCTATACAGCAATGTTAGAAAGAAACCCAAAGTTTCAATTAATAATGTTCAAATGGTGAGTCAGTGAAAACAGTGAACAAAAAAATAATATATACCAGAGTCATTTTTGAAAATATCCATCAACAATAACAAAAATCCCAGACGAGCCCCCAAAAATGTAACCCCCTCACCAGGCTCGAGTTTGACTCTCACGATATTAGCTTACGTAGAGTATTTCAACAGCATGGGATGCTAGGTGAGAAGGACCTCTCCAATAAGAATTCCTATGGCAAACTATCTAGGGTGATGACAATAGGGTATTAACTTCAGTTGAAATGATTATAGATTTCTGTTATTGTTTCAGGATCTATCCCATGCATTCAATTAAAACATTCAATGACTCCACCAAGACAACTTAAATAAGGTTCAAATGTGTATTATTAAAATGTTTATATCACAACATTAACAGAAATAAAAATAATAAAACCCAATGAGTGTGCACAACCCATGTCCAAATTATTTAAAGCTTGCTTGATTTACCCGTTGGCGCGCGTTGGAGCTCAAAAAAGATAATGTCGACACACAAAGTCCAGAAGCACCTCACGTTGTGGTTACTCACAAATGTAGATAATTATCCAGGAAAGCATGACAATTCCTTGCAAGTTTTCCTCACATGGTCCACAGCAACCGACGCTCCATGGGAACATGTGTCACGATCCTCGGGAAGGACAGACCAAGGCGCAGCGAGGCATCCAGTATACATGTTTATATAACGTAACGAAACACACGTAACTGGGCAAAATAACAAAACAGACGAAACGACGATCGTAACATATAACATAGACTGACAACACGAACAAAGCTATGTCTAAACAATAACCCACAAAACCTAAACGAAAACCCCAAACATATATATGGTTCCCAATTAGAGACAACGACACACAGCTGCCTCTAATTGGGAACCATTACCCCAACATAGAAATAGAACACCTAGAACTCAAAAACCCTACACCAAAAACGAAACCTAAACACGCCAGCCTAAAACTCTGGCCTTGACGTGACAGTACCCCCCCCCAAAGGCGCGGACTCCGACCGCGCCACCCAAAAGTCCATGGGGGTCTTCGGTGGGTCTTTTAATCCCAGGTGGCGGCTCCGGTGCTGGCCGTGCTGGTCCGAAGTCACGCACTGGAGGCCCTGGGCCATTTGCTGGACTGGGGACCCTCACTGGCGGCTCCGGACTGGGGACCCTCACTGGCGGCTCCGGACTGGGGACCCTCACTTGGTTTTAACCAGGGTATTACATAAGCATACCCATAAAATGATACAGCAACCACTATGCTTGACAATATGGAGAGTGGTACTCAGTAAGGTGTTGTATTGGTTTTGCCCCAAACATAGTGGTTCTTCCTTTAAAAGTGTTGAGCTGATGCCGCGACTGTTTGTGGTAGTTGGTGGCAGGTTTTTGGTAAATTGCATCATTCTGGCAACAATGGCTGACACTTAAATAACGTGCCATAAAATTCTGTGGCACCCCGCAAGCTGTGCTGCAGGACGCAGCAACTTTTAAATGAAGAACCACTGTAAGTTTGTTTTCAGGACAAGGCGTTAATTGCTTTGCCAAAATGTTTGCAGTATAGTGCCTTGTCGCAAACAGGATGCATGTTTTGGAATATTTGTATTCTGTACACACTTCCTTCTTTTCACTCTGTCAGTTAGGTTAGTAGTGGAGTAACTACAATGTTGTTAATCCATCCGCAGTTGTCTCCCATCACAGCCAATAACCTCTAACTTTTTTAAAGTCACCTTTGGCCTCATGGTGAAATCGCTCAACTGTTCCCTTCCCCCCCGGGAACTGAGTTAGGAAGGACGCCTGTATCTTTGTAGTGACTGGGTGTATTGATTCACCATCCAAAGTAATTAAAGACTTCACCATATTCAAATGAATATTCAATGTCTGCATTTTTTTTTTTACCCATCTATCAATAGATGTCCTTCTTTGCGAGGCATTGGAAAACCTCCCTAGTCTTTGTGGTTGAATCTGTGTTTGAAATTCACTGCTCAACTGAGGGACCTTACAGATAATTGTATGTGTGGGGTACAGAGATGAAGTAGTTATTCAAAACTCATGTTTAACACTATTATTGCAAACAGACTGAGTCCATGCAACTTATATGACTTGTTAAGCAAATGTTTACTCCTGAACTTACTTAGGCTTGCCATAACAAAGGGGTTGAATACTTGACTTAAAACGTTCAGCTTTTATTAATTTTTTTGAAATTGTTACAAATTAATAAAACATTCCACTTTGACAATATGGGGTATTGTGTGTAGGCCAGTGACTGAATTCTTTTTTTTTACAAAAATAAACAAACATTTTTAATTCAGGCTGTAACAATAAAATATGGAAAAAGTCAAGTGGTGTGAATACTTTCTGAAGGCACTGTATGTGAAAGAACAGAACCTGTATTTATTTGTAGCAAGTTAAATAAACATGTAATTTATTGCAATATTGAAGTTACACAGGGAACGGACATATTGTGATTTGACAACACACAGTAAAGTTAACCGAACTATAAACTTTGGCATGTCTTTCATGCCTACAAGACAAAGCATATTGAAACCACAACTGTTATCAATTTCTCCTTTAGAGTAGTCTATATTTCAGCCATTCATATTCACAAAATTGTAATAGTCATCTTTCAATTTTAAAACCAGGAAATACGATACTTGTGAATTCGGAACTTAAAGATTAAACAAATACAAACCATAGTGCTGTAATGTTGATTATAGTATAAGCATCAGTATTAACAAAATGTATCTTTACATCTTGCCATCTGATGACATTGATAATCAATAGGATGGATTTTAACGGTAGAAGAGTAACACAGCTGCTTCAGTAATGTCCTTTGATGAACTCCATTCGGTGTTGGTACCATAGCCATTCCAGTCAAAGCTTGGGAAGTCACCACACTGACGAGGGGCCTGCTCAGGGAAGTGTCCACCACCACCAATACAGTAATGTTCAGTGTCGCAGCGAGTGTTCGGTATTGGTTTGACCCCAGAGCAGATAGCCATGGCTGCCCGTTCATTATTTATTGGCCTGAAAGTAATGAAGCCAGGCTCAAACTGGTTTCTTAAGTTGGGCCCGTAAAATGTTCTGGTGGTCTCTATGTTCCCAAAGTCATACATGATTGGAATGGCAGGTCCTGTGTTGCCACATGCCCCAGCATTATATCTCACTGGATAGAGCTTAAAGAGTTTGTGCAGGTTTCCGCCATAAATGGTGAGGAAGCGTCTCTCTGTGTGGTAGCGGAGGATGGCGGCTACGTTCCAGTGTTCCATAGGAGAGTTGTTGGGAACGTGCCACACCGACATGTCTTCTGCCACAATGTCATAATACCCAGGATTCTTGAAGTCATCTGAGGTGGCACCATCTGTGGTTCCAAAAGTAACCATGTTGGCCCAGTTTCCGTCTCCGTCTGGCCAGTTGGGGTTGCTGCCTTGCTGGCTGGACCAACGGTCGCCCACTGTGCACTTCCCATACATGTTGTTCTCATGCACACTCGCCACAAGTGTCCAGCCACCGCCAGCAGTAGTCATGTCGCAGAAGGTCTGGTAGACCCCCCCGTTGGCTGTGGTCAGGTAGTACAGCCCGTCTTCTTTCTGGTCATATCTGTCTCTTATTTCCTTACAACTGTTGGCAATGAAACTGGCCCTGTTTCTCAGCCTCTCCAAACGGTTCAAGACTGTTGTGGCTACTGGAGCCTCTGCATGCCCATTTTCTTGTAATGCTTTTACAAATTGAGGCAGTTGCACCATCAGTAGATGGATCATCATCAGGAGAAAACAATGCTTCATTTATTCTGTGGTGAGTTCTCAGTAAAGTATCTGTTCAGTATCGTGCTCTAGTCTCTTTGACAGACTGGGCAAAGACCAGTTCAACATGAAGTTAATATTTGATTTAGTTGTCAATAGGGTTGCTAAATTCCGGTAACTTTCTCAATATCTGCAGGTTTTCCAAAAACTGGTTGGAAGATTCATAGAAATCAGGAGGGAATAAGCAGGAAATCCAGAATCCTCCAACAAAGGATTTCTGGAATTGTAACCCTTCACACTTGTGGGAAGAGGCCTATATGGATAGGGCTAAATTGAAATGTTTCTTAGAGAAGAAATGTGGAAAGCATTATCATAACCATGGTAGCAAATAAAAGGGAACAGTTGAGATTATTAGACTAAAGGTGAGGACACAACAGTTCACCTGACAAGACTGAATAATATTTTCATTTTGTCATTTAGCAGACACTCTTATCCAGAGCGACTTACAGTAGTGAGTGCATACATTTTTCATACTGGTCCCCTGTGGGAATCAAACAGCTCTGGAGTTGCAAGCGCAATACTATACCAACGGAGCCACACAGATCCAAACATTGAATCCGAACATTACATTTGATTTTACATTTACTGTACTTTTTGCTGCATTTGTTGACAACGAAATCTGAAAACACTTTGGATATATTCAGTAACATGATTATTAATTCATTATTTTATTGCAAAATTTGGGGTAGGTGCTACCTACGTAAGACCAAAAAATTACAAGGGTTTCAGTGAGAGGTCTGCTGGTGTCTCCATGTGGCCAAATACACTCCCCTCTCCAAAGTGTGCACAGTTCTTAAGTAATTTCAATGCACTTTGACTCAAAAAAGAGTCCTCAAATATAAGGTGCTCTTTTGAGCTCTCCTAGCTGTGCCTTTGAGGAACTAGAGTTAGCACACTTGTAGTCGTTTTGTTTGGAACACAGCCCTGCATCCCCGTCACACAATTACTGTTGTTTACGCAATACTGTCCATTATAAATCGCAATCTGGTCCCGGTGGCATCATTTCAAAGGTTGTTCAATTGCCAACATGACTAGCTAAATGATAAAAACTGAACGTACAGTGTTAGGCTTTCACAAGGCAATTCACAGAAGCATATCGTAATTTTGGTGCGCATAGAATGGAGTCATGAGTAGGGCTGTTGCGGTGACCGTATTACTGCCACATGGCAGTGACAAGTCAGGAAGGCAGTCAAATTCCACATGACTGTTTAGTCATTAGGTTTCTCCAAGCTCTGATGTTGCTGGTTATTAGTAGCCTACCAAACTTGCTAACTGCCTGGTACTCAGCCCTCTTGTCTCTCTAATCATTCTGACATGAATGCAAATGTTAAGTACATTGCTTATATTTACAACATGAGTATAGTCTACCTGGCTGGCATGAAAATAAACCATGTAGAAAGGCTTGCATAGATGACATGCATTTTTTCCCGCTGCCCCTATTGGTACAGGTGCATGATAATGATCCATTCTAAATCAAAACAAATGTCACATATTATTTAGTATATGTAAAGACAAGATTAAATCAAGAATAGTCTGATGGGTGACAATATTAGCCTATGTGAATTATATATTATCACTTGTGAATGATGTCCAGCATAAGAAACAATGCTTGACTTGTTCAAATCATAGTCGCACACCTCACATAGCCTGGCCTATAGGTTTTAATAAAGTTTGTCACAACTAAAGTGGCCAAATAACTTTAAGCACATTAATCTGCTTTACAAGTGGTATAGAGCCTAACTGGCATACAAAAGCTGCGCGGGAGTTTCAAGTTTGGGGAAGATAATTTTTCACCATAAAAATGCACCTTTATAATAGAAGCATTACATGCATAATTGCATTTGCGGTCACTTTTGATAATGGTGTTTTCCTGCTAATGGAACAATTGTGCTTATAGCCTACTGCAGTGTCCACATTGCTGCACTTATGTAAAGAAATGGCCTAATAGTTTATCAACAGTTTAAGCTAAACGATCTGATGAGTCAGCCAAATTGCATTAAAAAAATGTTTAACACTAGTGGTTGTATTAATTTGGGATCTATCGCATCCCACAATCTGTCCCAGACGATGTTTGGAATATTTATTTCTTGCATAGAATAGGTTGACTTTTGTACTAAGGGTGATAGTAGATTGACATATGCTAGTGCTTTAGCTTTTCGTTAGGCCTACTCATCTTGTTGGTTGACGAAAAGTAAATGTGGACAGTTTTTCCCCAATATGTACCCTGGAATTGGATAAGGACGCACGTAGTTGCGTCCCCGAAGTCTTCACTTGTAGCCTGTGAGAAAGACGCTTCGGATTGTGCAGCACACTCAAGGAGAAGGGCTCAAGGCAACACTCCAGGCCACAATAGGCATGGATTTTTTTAAAGGTGCATTACGGCCACAAAGGGGATGCCGCCGTGAAATTTGAAGGCATTATCAAGTGCTTGTCAATTTGTGAATGAGACACTATTGGAGTGTGTACAGCCTGTGCAAAATTCATGCCTTTCCAAGCAACTTTTTACAAATCATGATTAGTCTCATCATGCAGCCTTACAATGTATTAAAAATCAAAACATATGTTTGTAGAACAACTAAAGTTACATTAATAACTCTAAATTAAGCATATAGGAGTACCTATTTCTTTAACTGCTCATCACAGAATAGCCGGATGTGCGCACTCCCTCAAATCGTTGAGAAAATATAAATTTTTATTCAGCTTCATTCAATTGTAATCTTCATACTATAAAATAACACTACGGAATAAGCAACTCTTGTCTGCTAAATTGACTAGTTTAGCCCACAGGACCTAACATAAGGACAACTCAGAGTATGCTATTCTTTTCTTCTGAAATAGTCTACATTTTCTTCATATCATGCTTCTTTAGACCTACAGTGGTTCCTCCTCTAAAAGTTGCGAGCTTGCACCACAGGACTTTGAGGTACCCAGCGCCACGGCTTCATTGCTCCAGACCACCACAAGGGGAAGTTAGAGCACTCATTATGCATTTGGGTCCCCACGGTTTTTATATGAACAATCATATCGAGTGGTTCCAATGACGAATGTAACTCGAGCCACCCGTCCCTGGGTGAAGATGGCTGACTAAATATTACAGTGGAACCAAATGTAAGTAGTTATAAACGTCATAACGAGTCAGGCAAAAAATAAAATAAACAATTGAGAGGAATGTTAGTTAATGTATAGACAAACGTTTGTGCATATTCTTGTCATAAAGTTAATTTATGAAATTCCTATTTTGCAAGTTAGCTGACTAGCTATTATTATGACATGAGAATGAATTTGTAATTCATGTTGTTTAATGTTTTAGGGACTCCTGAGAAAACCAGCAAATCAGGTTGTCGTTTTGTGAAACAGTGGATGTAAAGAATCTAGCTAGCTAAAGCATTTAATGCAAATTGAATGTACAATTGTGTAAGCTTGCCTTGCAATGCAGCTGACGTAACGTAGCTAACTACTTACTTGCTGATTGTGTAGTGGAGGATAAAAATAACTGTATGCCTATGGATGTGTAGCTAGCTACACATCCATAGGCATATGTGTATGGACCCTAAAACGTTTGGTATGAATATTAGTTTAGAACCTATGAACCTCAGCTATCATAATTGTTGTATCGACTTCAAGTCTGAATGGCATTAATGAAGCCTATAGATAGAGTAGACTATAATAACTTTATTGTGCCAAGGATGCAAGTCCTATAGAAATGTACGGTCGTTATAACCACGCATGAGATCCCCACATTGTAGCCTGTACATTGAATATATTCACTGATCATGTACTTATCCATGGCAAATAAAGGGGCAGTTCAGGTATGAATCTAAGACTTCTTTTTCAATCATATCCAATACCAGGTGTTTTTACCTTTATTTAAAAAGGCTACCCTGCCGCACCAAAATATCAAACTTCATTCTTTGAATGATGCTGTATCTGCATGTATGCATTACAATTATACACTTCAATAGTGTTTACCACTCCTGGGACATCAGTGATTACACATTGTAACTATGCAATAGACTAGAAGAATGATTTAAGTAAAGGCTGATTTGTAATTTATATATACACAGAAAGAAAAAAAACTATGCATATCTAACTCCCTTCATCTGCATTAATCTGAGGACACAGGATAGTATTTCAATGAGATACTTAATTTCAACCAGTGGAGAATGTGAAACGCTTTATTGAAAGAAGTTCATTATCCAGGTGTTATAAATACATTATATGAATAATACAAGTTCAATCTGTACTTCAATGCACATATGGTGTGCATTATAAAACGAGGAAGACAGACGAGGTGGGGAGACAAAGGGAAAGAGGTAAGAACAGCGGCAGACAGCATATGATTAATGAATTACAGCGCTACCCTAATATTTCCCTCAGTTCAGCACAATTGCGGTGTCTCCTAACCAGCCTTGGGCCCCCAGTTGGCCCGAAGGTTATCTTAAGAGCGGGTGAGGTGGCGATGACGGGACTGGCTTCCTCTCTCAAAGGGAGAAGGGGGGGAGGGATGAAGTGAAGAAGAGATTGTTATTGTGTGTGTGTGTGTTCTCACCTGGTGTCCACACTAAGTGACTACAGATTACTTTATGCTTGAAAAACAAACACTAGGACAAACAATAGAAGATACTGTATGTGAAGCAGACACCTAGAGTGTACCTGAAACATTTCAATACAGGGCAATGTGTCTCACAACTTGGTTATTGCAAGGCTAGCCCCCAGGGAAATCATGATTTGGCAGCAATGTTTTATTAATGCATGTAAGACAGATTCCATGTACAACAAGACAGGCAGAGAGGAATAGAGAAAAAGAACAGAAGAGTTTAATTACCTCTGGTTATGGACACTTGCCAGCAATAAGGCTTCCACGGCCTGTTCCTCAGACAGTGAACATACATTTGGCAATATCTACATTTGAACCCTTGCTCTCTGAAAGTAAAGAAAATAGCTTATTTTTTGTAGATATGAAAACAATAACTGAGATATGACCGTTCAATCTAAAGCAGCCGATGTCATTTTCAGGATACGTCAATACAGCACAGAAAGCTTAACACCAGACTGGTATTGTGGTTGTGCATTAGGTAATGGGAAATTTGCAATGATACCTGCACCATCTACATGCTACAAAGACTCCCTAACTCTTCGTGACAGACATAGTGGTCTTTCATCCTTCTGTAAACAAAGCTAACCGTTACTCAAAATATGATTATACTGTATATATATATATATATATATATATATATATATATATATATATCTCGACTATGAAACAAATGACATGGCCTGCTTATGAGTCGCCATGAAAGAAAGTTCGATTCATTCAACTGAATACGGAGAGAACAGGCGTTCATAGCTAAATGCTTTTGGTAGCTTGAGAATAATAATTGTATGATTTATTATTCTACGGTATGTATGTATGTAATATAGTGGAATGTTATGAACCGACACTGAATCGTATGAGCTAACTACTAGTTATGTAAAAGTTGGACGGTAGAACGGCCAGTGCTGCATACCTGAGATGCCATCACAGTCCTTCGTAGGTGTACGCTTTGACTTCCTTTGTGTTGAAAAAGAAAAAGTTGCTTTCAGAACCATTATTTTTGATTGAAAATAAAAGGTTTTGTCTCGACAAAAAGACAAATGTACCTCCATAGCATATAACAATTTCTCTGTGAATAACCACACCTTCATACAAACGTGCTACTGCATGCAGAATTCTTGACGCACAACCGAAAAGGCTGCCATATCCTGCCAGCACGCCCACAAGCAAGCCACCCAGGCGCAGAATGATGACACGTGGAAGAGGGAAAGGAACAACAATTTGTTGGAAGTTGGGGAGGCTAATAGCTGAACAATAGACTAGACTATTCAACCTTCATTAAAGAATAGTCTAATAGTCGAGCTCGGTAAGAAACCCCTCCTATCACAGACCAGATTTGCCCTAACGACCAAGGGGTAACTTGCTCCTCAATGTAATAAAGTAAATGACTTTTCAAATAAGTTAACTTACACGTTATGTTGGCTGACATTTTGTTAGTTACGCTGTCCTTACGAACCACATAGCATATCATTACAGCAGTATGTACCGGTATGTTAGTAGAGGGAGCGTTCGGAGAGTCTGGCGTGCCCAAAGTAAAATGCCTGTTACTCAGGCCCAGAAACTAGGATATGCACATAATTAGTAGTATTGGATAGAAAACACTGGTTTCTAAAACTGTTAAAATAATGTCTGAGTATAACAGAACTGATTTGGCAGGCAAAAACCAGAGGAAAATCCATCAGGAAAATGTGATGTCAGACTTTTTCCATTGACATGCTATTGAAAGCATGGGGATCTAGCTCCCAGATTTCAGTTCCTATGGCTTCCACTAGATGTCAATCTTTAGACAAGGTGTCAGGCTTTTATTTTGGAAAACCAAGGAGTAAGAGCTGTTGTCAGTGGACTTTGGCGTGCATGACAGAGCGCGGCGCTTCGTTTTTTTCCTTTTCTATCAACCAGGATATTATCCGTGTGGAATATCATCGTTTATATACATATTAGGGTACCTGAGGATTAGGAATGTTGTTTGGACAAAGTTTATAGGTGTCTTTTAAAAGGAATAAGTTTGGAACCACCAAGCCTCTTCCTAGAGCTGGCTACCTGGCCAAACTGAGCAATCGGGGGAGAACGGCCTTGGTCAGGGGAGGTGACCAAGACATCTATTGCACTGACAGAGCTCCAGAGTTGCTCTGTGGAGATGGGAGAACCTTCCAGAAGGACAACCATCTCTGCAGTACTCCACCGATCACGCCTTTATGCTAGAGTGGCCAGACGGAAGCCACTTCTTTGTAAAAAGGATTTTGCAAAAAGACACCTAAAAACTCAGACCATGAGAAACAAGATTCTCTGGTCTGATTACACCAAGAATGAACTTATTGGCCTGAAAGCCAAGTGTCACGTCTGGAGGAAACCTGGCACGGTGAAGCATGGTGGTGGCAGCATCATGCTGTGGGGATGTTTTTCAGTGGCAAGGACTGATAGACTAGTCAGGAGAGGGAAAGATGAACAGAGCAAAGTACAGAGAGATCCTTGATGAAGACCTTCTCCAGAGCACTCAGGACCTCAGACTGGGGCACAGGTTCACCTTTCAACAGGCCAACGACCCTAAGCACACAGCCAAGACAACACAGGAGTGGCTTCGGGCAAATCTCTGAATGTCTTTGAGTGGCCCAGCCAGAGCACGGACTTGAAAATAGCATTGCTCCCCATACAACCTGACAGAGCTTGAGGCTCTGCAGTGAATGGAAGAAACTCCCCAAATACAGGTGTGCCAAGCATGTAGCATCATACCCAAGACAACTAGAGGCTGTAGTCGCTGCCAAAATGTGCTACAAAGTACTGAATACTTATGTAAACTCTGTTTTTATAAATTTGCAAAGATGTCTAAACCGGCTTTTGCTTTGTCATTATGGGGTATTTGGCAACAAAAAAAATGAATACTTTTTAGAAAAAGTCTGTAGCCTCCCGAGTGGCGCAGCATTCTAAGGCATTGCATCGCAGTGCTAGAGGCCTCACTACAGATCCGGGTTCGATCCCGGGGCTGTGTCGCCACAAGCTGGTGACCCATGAGGCGGTGCACAATTGGCCCAGCGTCGTCCGGTTTAAGGGAGGGTTTAGCCGGCTGGGATGTCCTTGTCTAGCGACTCCTTGTGCGGTCCAGGCGCATGAACACTGACTTCGGTCACAAGGTGCACAGTGTTTCCTCTGAAACATTGGTGTGGCTGGCTTCCGGGTTAACTTCTTGGGGATCAGCATGTTGCGTTGGGGCGCTTAGCGCCCCACTCCCCGACACTACCAGGTGAAATGCAAGGCGCCAAATTCAAAATCCAAAAGTTGAATTATTAAACATCCACCAATATACAAGTGTTTCATACTCATCAAAAGCTCTGTTTCTTGGCAATATCACAGCGTTGTCAGATTTCAAAAAGGCTTTACAGCGAAAGCAGCACATTTGATTGTTTGAGGGTAGCACCTCACATATTTTTCCCATAGCCATGAATTCATTAGCCATCACGGTACACACAACACATTTCATAGCGAAAACAAATCAATTACCTGTTGAAGAACTTCTGCTGAGGTCTTCCTAAGTGTCCAACAAAGACAATCCATGGTTCTTTTGTTAGAAAAAGTCATGTATTTTATCCATAAATCTCCATTTGGTTTGCGCGTTATAATCAGAAACTAAAGCCTCCACTACTCCATTGAAACGTGACGAGAACTCGTTCATCTTATACCTATAAACTTGTCCAAGAACAACCAAACATAGTTTTAAATGTATCCTTAGGAACACTTTTACATATATTTACTGTTATAAATCAACCGGAATATAAACTGAGCGATAAAGACGGTAAAAAACACAAAGCGCGCCTTGTCGGGAGCTCGCGTTCCCTTCTGTTGACATTGAAGGAGACTCTTCTCTGCTCTAAAGCATCCAAAACAAAAATGAACACTGTCTCGAGACTGTTGACATCCAGAGGAAGCGATAGGCACTGCATTCATATGCCCTTATAAGGGCATTTTCATGAGGGAGGGGTTCCAGATGAGGCACTCTGCCAAAACCACTTTTTCCAGGACAGAAATTCCTCGGGGTTTCGCCTGCCATATGCGTTCTGTTTTACTCACAGACAAATGGTTAACACTTTTAGAAAAGTCAGAGTGTTTCCTATCCAATGGTACTAAATATGTGCATATCCTATTTTCTGGGACTGAATGGGAGGCATTTTACTTTGGGCACACCAGGCTCTCCAAAACGGTCACCTCGTGCGCTCATCCCTAAGAAGTTAAGCGAGCAGTGTGTCAAGAAGCAGTGCGGCTTGGCAGGGCCGCGTTTCGGTGACGCATGGCTCTCGACCGTCGCCTCTCCCAAGTTTCAGCGATGGGACAAGACTAACTAGCAATTGGATATCATGAAAATTGGGGAGGAAAAAGGGGGGTAAAAAGTAGCCCCAAAAAATAAAGCAATAAGGCTGTTATGTAACCAAATGTGAAAAGAGTCACGGGTTCTGAAAACCTTCTGAATGCCCTGTATCTCTTTAATTTGACTAATAAGTAGACAATAGGTGAAAATAGGTTTGATTTTCCCAAGCCAAAACTCTTTTCATCAGTCACAACACCCTAGGTGACCAAGAACAGCCCTGTCTGCTGCAGTGAGCAGGGTTTGGTTTTACAGGCGAGTCAAGGAAACAGATGTCTGATATTCAACGTTTAATTGGCCCAGTGTAGGAGCTGAGTTTCAACCCCTAACGCAAGTCCCAGTCTTTAGAAATTCTCTCCCCCCTTTACACTCTAGTTTAGAAGCCAGACGCAAGAGATGGGCACTTGGGCAGAGCGCCCGTGTTCCTTTGGACAGGCAAGTATTTCTATCGCCTTGTTTTTTTAACTAGGCAAAACAGTTAAGAACAAATTCTTATTTTACAATGACAACCTACTCTGGCCAAACCCAGACAATAGGCCAACTGTGCGACGCCCTTTGGGACTCCCCCGATCATGGCTGGTTGTGATACAGCCCGGGATCGAACCAGGGTCTGTAGTAACACCTCTAGCACTGAGATGCAGTGCTTTAGACTTCTGTGCCATTCGGGAGCAGTATATGGGGCCTTTACTAGGCCCTACACAACATTGAGAACAAAAGGAGACACCAACAGAAGCTAGGCCATGGTGGAGAAGAAATCCAAACACCACCTTTGCTGCTGCCCTATGCGCCAGCCAGAGCAATGGGGATGAGTGAGTGTTACTCCCCTAGTCTAGATTGACAGTCTTTAGGTGACAAAATTGCATAGTGGTGTCATATCTGTACGTTCTCTCAGATAACCGCTGTGCTGCACACTGTGGATAGCAGCTGATCAAACTCGTGATGTCTCTTTCATGCAGTGGTGTAAAAGTACTACTTAAGTAGTAGTTTGGGGGATCTGTACTTTATTTTTGACAACTTTTACTTCACTACATTTGTATAGAAAATAATGTACTGATAACTCCATAAATTTTTTCACCAATGCCTTCATGGGACCTGAAGTTTCGTCACCCCCCGAACACCTATCTAGGTTAGTGTGAGCTCTATGGCGTCAGAGCGTTCAGAGTACTGTTGGAACTGGAGCATTTTATCAGATCTCTGAACATTATACCATTATCATTCTTGAGGCCTTGGTGTCCAACTCCTGGCCTGGTTATTGTATTCACTGTGGTGGTGGTTCAGGTTAAGTGCTGCACCTAGCCAAGGACTTCCTACCACAGGAGCCACAAAGGGGCAGCTATAGAGCCACATGCAGATCTGCAACCACAAGTTGAACACCCCTGACATAGCCAATTGCTTTCCTGCACTGAAGCAGGACGTGCAGGATCCCCAGTGCACAGCAGCAGCCAGCTGCCATAGACTATAGCTGCTCCAGACACTGACCTTGATGTAACCATATCCTCCGTTGGAGAGCCTCAATTCCAAACTGAGCCCCTTTAGCAGGCCTGCTAAAACTATTACTGTCCACAGAGCCGAAAGTCACAGCGCATCTGTGTGTTATTGACGCATACACTACAGTTCAAAAGTTTGGGGTCACTGCGGTGTTCTGTGAAGGGAGTAGTACACAGCGTTGTACGAGATCTTCAGTTTCTTGGCAATGTCTCGCATGGAATATCCTTAATTTCTCAGAACAAGAATAGACTGACAAGTTTCAGAAGAAAGTTATTTGTTTCTGGCCATTTTGAGGCTGTAATCGAACCCACAAATGCTGATGCTCCAGATACTCAACTAGTCTAAAGTCCAGTTTTATTGCTTCTTTAAATCAGAACAGTTTTCAGCTGTGCTAACATAATTGCAAAAGGGTTTTCTAATGATCAATTAGCCTTTTAAAATGATAAACTTCGATTAGCTAACAGCGGGCCTTTGAAACACAGGAGTGATGGTTGCTGATAATGGGCCTCTGTACACCTATGTAGATATTCCAGTAACAATCTGCCATTTCCAGCTACAAACGTCATTTAACAACACTGTATTTCTGATCAATTTGATGTTATTTTAATGAACAAAAAAAGTGCTTTTCTTTCAAAAACAAGGACATTTCTAAGTGACCCCAAACTTTGAACGGTAGTGTAGGTCCTGATTGACATTTTCCATGCACTTTCCTTGTAATGCTCCAGGTAAACGGCTTCACATAAGATTTTTTTTTTTTAAGTTGCAGATAATTTTTTATTTTTTTAAATCCTTGTCATTTTTGCAAGCCGTTCATCTCTGGACTGACTAAAAAGATAGCGCCACAGGAGGCTGCATATGTTATCATCTTTGAGGACTCTGCCAAAGCATGAATACACCTCAGGGGCTCAGTCTAAAACACGGAATCGAGTCACTACCTACACTCATGAGAAAGAGGAGTGATTTACGGTGTGGGTATGATGCATAAATGTAATATACATGAATATGAGTAAAACATTCACTCTCAAACTACAATGGACAGTGTAGCCTAATCCTGTGACCCAAATGACGTCAAGGCGTTGGACTCGCCAGTGCATGGGCCATTAGGAATTTTATATGACCTATAACATCATTACAAAGCCGTACACATCAGGATTTATGGTAAAAACTCCAAGCCTCGGGGACAAATATGTGGGTCAATGTTGATCAGATATCCCTCCTTTAACAGCTTCTAAAGAACTTTGTCTGAACTGAGGTCAGCCTCCCTGTGTTGGATGTTTTGGTTCGCAATCAGACAAAGTGTGCAGACGTACAAAGACACTTGGGCTCCGACAAGTTGTAAAGCCAAACCATAAATTCTGTTGACATTGCTAGGCCTCAGCGGTGCCCTATATGCAGCAGATTCCACTGATAATAAAGTCAATCAGTGGATATGGCCATTTGTTTGCCCAGCTCATAGCTGGGATTGGGTACTCGTGGCAGCTAGAACCGGCACCTTGGGTAATTGAAAACACAAATAGCTTTTCTATAGTGTAAAGTTAATACCACAGAGGGGAAAAAAAACAAAAAGTGGTGAACTCTACCACCAACAACAAAGCTAATGTGCGTATGTGTGTGTGAGAGAGAGAAGAAAGTGTTAAAGATGGCGGCCGAAGCTCACCGGTGTCCTGGCTGGACTTGTAATCCGAGAGGCTGACAGCCGATGTGGTCGATGTTCACCTTATGCTTGTAGGGGTCAAGGGCTCCAGCAAGCCCAGCACACGAATAGCCTGATGGACAGAGCCACAATATTATAACATATGATATACATCTCTATAGGCAGAACATTTGACAGATCAGTGGATAGAGCCGGTGCAGTAAAATGTGAGATGGTGAAAAAGAGCATTTTCCACCTCATTCTTAACTAGGAGTGTAATTCCAAGGTGGGATTCAAGGTGTTACCACAACAAGGCCTATATTAGTGTTGTGAATGTTGACAGCTGCAGTCTGGTGTCATACGAGACAGTGTGCTGACAGCCATTGGTTGCTGTCGCTTTGAGTTTAACCATTGCTACTATGAAACTGTGGGTGAAAGCCCAAATAGAGCCACAATGGAGAATGAAGGGTACCACTCTCCTGATTCCCTGGTTTTGCACCATCTTGAGGAAGTTGAGCAGCACTTCCAGAAGAGAGGGGTATTTGTTTTAGGGCTCCACCACGTATCCCGTGATGGCAACCTGTTCACCTGAAGTCCACAGCACCACCTGGTGGAAAGGAGAAAGTGTTACCACATCGACAATTTCATCAAATCACAAATACATCTGATGCCATAATAGTACCATAAAACGCCTGCTAAAAGTACTGTATGGAATCTGTTCAATACAATAGCATCCTTTTGAAAGCAGGTAAATATAAAAACACCAGATAGTACAAGATATGGTTGGGGGAAAGGCTTGCAATTGAAGATATTGTGAGAAAAAATATAAACTTATGCCTATACAATTGCACGTACGTACCTTTCTCTTGGCTAGGGAAGAGGATTCCTGGAACATGTCCATGATGGGGACAGCTCATCCATCCACTTCCTCAACTCCAACCCGTTCACCTGGAGGGCCTTGTGTCAACAACCAAATCAGAACTTGCCTCTGGTGCACCCATCCTTGCATAGCTAATTTTCAGTAAGCCTGCATTGCACCTCACCTATCAGATATACAACTTACTGTATTCAGTCTTATTTAAATTTTTCTCCACTCTGCCTGTGATGTTCACAATTCACAAATCCGTGATTACCAATGCCTTACATAATACAGTGCATAAACAGTACTCTGATGTTTATAATTGTCTTAGCCTGGGACATGTCCAGTAGGGAGAAAACATCTTGAAATGGGGACACACTATCTGAACTTGTCCGATTAGAAACACTAGAACTTGCAAAACATGAATTCACATAATCCTGTTTTATCTTTCTCCTTGATTATGGCTTCTTTGGGGGAACCTGTTGGTCTCGAACTGTCCTGGCACTGAGCACAAACTGTCATCAGGCCTTCTCTCACATCTCCTGCACTCCCTCTGCGCTGCAGGGCCAGCCTGCCCCTAAACTTCAACCGTCTGGAGAGTCTAGCAGTTCACCTGAGCAGGGAGAGTGAAAATCTAATGAAAACAATTGTGAAAATACATGGTCGATTCCCACAGGGGATCCCAATATTAGGTTGGCCACCATTGGCAGACAGTTAAATAATATAGAACAGATACACAATAGAACACACTACACAATGAACACGGGAAAAAAACTATAAAAACTGAATGTAACTAGTGTTTGGTAGTAGGGTACCTGAGCCAGCTCTCCAATGGTAGCCAGGACACTGATGACTACCCCAGGATTGGAGTATGGATGTTTCAGCTTTAGAATAAGAGCCTGAAATAAAGAGGAAATTAGCTTAGAGCCAACATCACTTGAATGATTTAAACATTTAATGATTTAAACATGTCCATCTTAAAGTAACAACGGCACTGACATAATATGTTAAGGTGGACTAACATAATGACCCCTCAGTGAGTAAAACATTCAGAAGATTTTATAGGGTAGTTAACATATGGGCCAGCACTGATGGTGGTACCTTTAAGATTAAATCTATCCTATATATATAGTATGTTACTTTCATTGAGTAAAAGGGGACAGTGCTGATGACGGTACAGT